>OZ010576.1:1470808-1720808 GCA_963932145.1 Acanthosepion lycidas
ATATATATATATATATATATATATATATATGCCATCTACGAAACCTCCACAACCCTAATCTAACAGACAACTAACCAAAAAGTGACGGCGGTGTTTTGAAATCATTAAAAATGACCTTAGATCCCTAAGCTTCATCTTTTATGTGCCTTCCTACTTCATAACACACGCTCTACACTGACTCTCGAAAATTTTTTATCCTTCGTGGTCTTTAGCAGTTTTTCTCCCTTTGCTAAGGTTCCCATCCTCCATTTCACTATCTATTCATACAAGTTCGTCAGATAGGTGGCTCGCTGCCTTCCCCTATCTCTCTTGCACTCTATATGTCCTGTGAGGCTTAAGATTTCCGAGCCTTCCTTCCTCATTATTTTGCCAAGAATTTTCGGCTGTCTCTTCCTGATTCTGAGCAGAAGTGCTCTTTTTGTTGCCATTTTCTTTAAGAATAACTTGTTCCTTACTAGCTCTATCTATGGAATTATCATTATCCTAAAAAAATATAGACTGACTCAAATAATTCTGTATCTTCTATCCAAGGGTTAATCTTTCACTAATGTTCACGAGCTCTTAATATAAAATAAATAAATGTACAATAAATAAATTGTCCCCAAAAGAGTCCAACGTGTTTTTTTTGGGGGGGGGGTGTTGAGAAAAAACACAGACGTGTCCGAAAATTCCCATATTTAATATTTTTCTCGTGCTTCTATTTTGTCTAATTGTCAAAAAATATACAACAAATATTATTATTATTTCCTTTGATTTCTGCTCTATGCAAATTTCCTTCCGAGTCCCAAGCAGAGACCTAAGCTCGGAAATTTCTTCATGACATTTTCCACTGATCATTTTTGTAAAAAAGAAAAACCTAACATCACACACATTTTACATAAATAAAGCTCTTCGTAATGTGTGAACTGTGCTTATAAGTACAATCTTTTTGTATTTCCTTAAGTCACCGGCGACCAGGGATCCCTTCAATGAGTCTATCAGAACCTTTTCCAATCAATCCGTGTGCTCCAACTACAACTGGAATTATTTATTGTCCTCATGTGCCACATTTTTTAAATTTCCACTTCAAGATCCTTGTATTTTGATAGTTTTTTGAAGATCTTCAAAGATACTTTACATTTTGCAGGGATTGTCATGTTAGTAAGAATGTGCATTTTGTTTTTGTAGACTTTGATTACGATGTCTGGGTGATTAGCTTTGATTGTTCTGTCTGCGTGTATTGTAAATCCCTTAGAATGATTACAGGTCCTATTTCTGTAATCGGGTCTTGGTTATGTTCATAGCAGTTTCTTGTAGTTGCCTTTCCATCAAAGTAGCATAATTTCCAGTGAAGATATTGACTCATTCTATCATGCCGAGTTTTATGTTTACTGGATACTAACACTGCGGGTTGTCATTTGTTTCTGGATATTTCTCACAGAATCTTCGAGTTAACAAAATTGTTCCTTGTGCATGCTTGGTAATTTCTAGTTAGCAAGCATTGGCCCTGTGCTGCAAGAATAAAACGTTCGGTTTCAGCTTTTAATCCTGCATTACGTAACCACTTATGGGTACGAGGTTTGTCTACATTCTTGTTTGATACAGGCAGAGTATTGTTTATGAAGAGGCTTATTTTGCCATAGTTTCTGCATTTATTATATTGCATTTAATTTTGCTTTCATTTTTAGGTTCTTTGCCGCTGCAGTCGGTGTCTGATGGTTTAGTTGCACTTCTTCACCCACTTGAAATTCCCTCTTGAATTTCTTGGCTTCCTTTATTACTGAATAAACTTTCTTATTTCTTTCATGTTCTTTGACACAAATCATCATCCAATCTTCTATAGTTTCCATGTATCTTTGAAGGTTGATAGCTGTAGTTTTGTAAGACTTAGTTGAACTAATCCCCTGTCTCCTTTGTATATGGATACATAGACACATTCAACATCAGCCTTCAGATGATGCATGCAGTGGCAAATGAGAAGCTTTCTCGTTTTGATGTTCATTCGCTTAATGTCAGCTATGGTCCAATTAAAACTGTTGAAACTGTATTGCACTATAGGGTAAGCCAAAGTGTTTATGGCTGATGTTCTGTTTTATGAATTCAACTTGGTATTTAACACCAGACGCACACGTCTGTAGAATTCTTTTTCTTACTTTCTCCTTCATTTGGATCTGCTGTATTCCATCTCCTTCACTGACTCCTAAATCTTTAAAGGCTTCTTCTATTTCCTTAATTTTTGTGACAAAATCTAGATCTATTGAGTGGGTTTCTGTAATTCTCCCTTCCTTGAATGTTATTTTTACAAATTTCTCCTAATCCGAAATCCGCACCTATGTCATCACTGAAACATTTTACAGTATTGACGATAAACTTCAACTCATTGTCGTCTTTGACAAAAAGTTTGATATTATCCATGTAGAATAGGTGATTAAACGCTTTCTTTTTTTTCCCTCTGTATCCATAATTATTACTGTTTAGTTCATGCGAAAGGAGGATTAACGACAGACAGAAGAGAAGTAGCGACAAGGATTCTCATTGAAAGATTCTTCATCGGATATGCAACAAATTGGAACAATTATTATTATTATTATTATTATTATTATTATTATTATTATTATTATTATGTCATTTCAATTTTTTTTCATCGGTCTACCATACCGACATTTTGTAAGAAGGATACGTGGAAAATCTTTATCTCTCTCTCTCTTTCTCTCTTTCTTTCTCTCTGTCTCTGTCTCTGTCTCTCTCTCTCTATCTATCTCTCTCTCTCTCTATATATATATATATATATATATATATATTATCATATTTTACTAAGACTCATGTTTATATTATTATTGCTAACACTCGTGAAGTAATTTTAATAATATATATGTTTATGTTAATAGATGCGCTGTTTTTCTTAAATCTTTTCATCACAGCAAAAAATTCTGATGAAGAGAGTCACTAAGAATACATGATATATATTCAGGGTTTATATATATATATATATATAAAATTAGGAATGCTTTATATGAATGTGTGTGTGTATGTAGTGGTTTTAATAATCAGGCTTCCCTGCATGTGTGCGGAAATTCTTACAAATGGTTGCTCTTTTCCAGTAGTATTTCGCTTTTCATTCTTATTTGTTGAAACAAAATGAAACCTGTTCACTGACCCATTAGCGTTACTTGTTTCCTTCCTTGAATCACTCTCCTGTGGAAGATGCCGCCATTTTTGTTCATATCTCGCGTTCCTCTCCTACGCACGAACGCATGCGCACCCGGTTGCACGTATATTCGCCTACAAACATCTGTGAATGTCGATGATTCTTTGCTAATACAGCTATACAAACAATTCTCTCTGTAAAAGCTCATTGCCTGTCATCGCGAGATGTACTTCGTAGAGAATACCGCTTTGTTATACTCCATTTCCTTCACAAGCAAATAATCCTAACCAGTCAACAAAGATCTTTTAAAGGGTTACTCGTCATAGTGCAATAGTTAGCAAGCTGGTATTGAAAATTATTGTTATTGAGTTCAATCCTTACTAAGCGCCCATTCCTTGTGACCATGCGACAAAATAACAAAAATCTGAAAAATGCTAAATAGCGTTATTTTGTTTTGTCAAGTTGTCTGCCCTTAAAATAAATAATTAATGATTTTCTGTAATTGTTAGGTTGGTTATTTTTGTTTTTATCATCACGTTCTGGCCGATCTGTTCTACAATCTTCTTTAGGTGTATAATCTGTCTGTATTTTCTGGTTTGCGTTATCTAGATAAAAGCAACCTTTTCAAATGTATAACACAGAACAAGGCCGTAGAGTAGAGCAAAGCAGAGTTGTCCAAATTCCGTGATAACAACAAAATCAACAAAAAGAATTGTCGAAAAAATTATTGGAATGATAATGACTCTTTCCAAAATATCAGAAAATATTTCAATAATGTCCGTAGATTCTAACCCTCAATAGTAAACTTCCTTGACGTCACTCTTAACCTGATCAACAATACATATGAACCATACAAAAAAGAAAATTACACCCCAACTTACGTACACACATCCTCCAACCATCCACCTTCTATCATCAAACAAATACCAAATTCAATCAGCCGCAGATTATCTGAGAACTCATCTAACATACACATTTTCAATAGCAAAAAAAGCACCATACAACGAAGCACTAAAAGCAAGTGGTTACACACAACAACTACAATATATACATCCACAGCCAAAACAGAAAGAGAAACATCATCTGGTTTAATCCACCATATAACAAAACCGTTAAAACGAACATAGGCAAAATATTCCTAAACTTAATAGGAAAACACTTCACTGAAGCAAACAAATTATCAAAAATATTTAACAAAAATAACGTAAAGATCAGTTACAGCTGTACAAAAAACATAACAGAAATAATCAAAAGCCAAAACAAAAAATGACAACCTACAAAAATTAAACCAAGGATCCAATATGCAACTGCAGAAACAGAACAACATGTCCACTCCAGGGAAATTGCCAACTTACAAACACAATATACAAGGCCAAGGTAAGTGCAAACAACAACATAATGCACTACATCGGTGCCACCGAAGGTCCATTCAAGATGAGGAATAACAATCACAAACTTTCATTCACCAACAGAAAATATTCGAACAGCACGACACTTTCTACATACATATGGCAGCAAAAAGACAATAATATTACACCAACAATAAGTTGGGAAATATTGAAAAAAGCCCCTGCCTACAGCAACATTACAAAAAAATGCCTACTTTGCCTACACGAAAAAGTAGCAATAATATTACACAAACCGCAAAAGAACCTACTAAACAAAAAATCAGAGATAATCTCCAAATGTAGGCATGAAAACAAGTACCTATTATCCGAATTCATACCAAACGGATAAAATAGACAAACCACCAACAATCACAATTTAATTTCAAGATACCATCAAAATAATTGCATCTATCATTATTATCAGTGCACCACCATTAGTAATCACTTTTACCACTTTACAATAACTATTATCTAATAATATTATCATTACCACCAACACCCAGCACCATCACTTACACATCACACCTACTATTATAAATCCTCTACAATCTTTAACGCATATTAAACAGCATATTTAACACCTTAAAACAATAAGATCAGATATAATTTCCATATATAACCATGAGAATAAACATCCATTACCAGAATTCATAATAAATAAAATAAAAATAAACAAATAAATATAAAATAAAATAAAACACCAACAACCACCCTTTAGTTCAAGCTAGCACCACAATAATTACATTTATAGGTTCTATTATTCTCCCACCAACATTACTAATCAATTTACAATAAATATTAACCACTTATATTATTATTGCCACCATCCACCTTACATATTACTATCACACCATATCTAACATTACCATATAATCCTGCCTTAATTATTAACGTATACTACCCCCTCTCCCAGCATATTTAATACCACCATAAAAATAACCAATAAGGATTACAAACTGAAATTTCTCCCAGCCACATATACACAGTCACAAATAAACAAGGAATAATATAATAAACAATAATATTTTTGTAAATTAAAAATTAAAATATAATAGCAATCTTCAACTACCATAATTTTACACAGAATACCTATTATCAGGATTTATACCAAAATAAATTGATACATATAACAAAATAAAATAAAATAAAACACCAACAACCACTCTTTAGCTACCACCACTATAACTACATTCATGGTTTCATCATTCTCCCACCACCGTTACTAATCATTTCTACCAATTTACAATTTCTACCAATTTACAATAACTATTAGCTAATTATATTATCATTGCCTCCAATCCCTTGCAACATTACTATCACATCATATCATATAGATCCGTTATTAAATCAAACTACCCTCTCATCCAGCATATTAAATATTAAACATCACCATATAAATAACCAATAAGGATTACAAATTACTACCTGTTACATATACACAGTCAAAAACAAACAAATAACCAGCTTTAAATATAACAAATAAACCGCCATTTTTTTTCAAAATTTAAAAATAAATATAAATAATAATAATTTTTACCTATCATAATTTCACACAAACTCCACCACACGTATATACATACATGCGAGGAAATATTATTCACCGGAAAAAAAAATGACATGTATACATTCACGAGACATTCACGAGACATTTCCGTCACACTTCCAATCTTTAAATTTCAACATACAAATGCGTATGTATAGACACAACACCACCCGTATACATACATATGTCATATCCGAAACTGCCCACATATGTTTATATATGTATGAGTCCCGACGGACGACCAAGTATGTATATGTGTCTGCATACATCGATGTTTGCGTCAGTACGATGAAAAAACGACGAAGTTTACCCCACCACTTCCACAATGACACCAATACACGCAATCTACATAAAACCAAAATGTTTAAAAATTAATCAGTTTGTCTGACGATCGCTAAAGCGTGAAACCCAGGGTCACAAGCTCCCATCTATCCAACCATATATGTTAGATCTATCTCTGATATTGAGCGCTTTCTAATAAGTACCGCGCATATATAATATATAAATAATTATACACATATATATATTTATTTATATTTATATACACACACCTTTCACACATATATATATATATATATATATATATATATATATATATATATATATATATATATATAGTAAAAACACCTGACGACGCGATCTCTCACAGAAACACCGACGAAGACTGTCCATTTAATTTTTTTATTGTTTTTCTAAAAGACTCAAAATTCGAGAAATGATTATAGAAAAGATACAAGTCACATTAAATATCTTTCACCAGAATAGGCGGTATTTTAAAGTGGGTTTAACATGTCTATAAAATAACTGATTAATTCATTTTCTATGGCTCATCAATCCTTTGCAGGTTATTTAAAACCAGAATATATTTTTACATTGTAAGAATCTTTTGAGATAACAATGGTTTATTGATAGAAGTTTTACTAATTAACCCATTCCAGGGGGGAAGATGTGGATAATCAGAATTTGATAAACAAACAAGAAACTATAATGTAGATATAAAGTGCGTGATCAGTTCTATATTACAATCACTAAATAATCTGAACCCTCACTTTGTGGTTACTGTAATTTAAATACATTTATATTCTAGAGAATGTAAATAAATTTAAAAGATATGCCTATGTAACTAATCAGTATTTTCATTTAATTCGTTTCTTACAGCTTATTTTTTATTGTAAGAATTTGGTGGGCAGATAATAGTGGTTTAGTGATACAAGTCGTACTAACTAAACCAGAGCTGGGAGAGAGGAGGTGAAAATCAGTACCTTTCCCAAGCGTAAGTGAATATAATGAGCCCACCGGGAATTGGAACTCGATTTACCTCCAATTAACAACTCATAGCCATTGTCTATTATACTACACGCTCATGCAAGATTATAGCACCTGGTATTCCCATCTAAGCACTGACCAGGCTCGACATTGCTTAACTAATGTTTCAATGTGATGTGGCTGTAAGCCTACAAAATAATAACACAAGAACATTATTTTACGTTTATTCAAACAAAAACCTTTGACAGTGGAGATAAGCATACTACCGATGTCTCCACCTTGGCATAACCTAAATTCAAAGATTTTCCTCTGTCGAATGTTAAGAAATATCAAACATCGGGAATCAAGAGAAATTCTATTGTCTGGACTTCACAGGAGTGTCTTAAGCTGACCATTACCTTAACTATGACCAACTGACCGCTGCGACGTTTTTAACTTTTCTGTACACAGTAATCAATAGTCGGCGCTTTTATGTCGTCGGAGTGCAGTATTGAAGTGTGGGATTCCATGGCATTTCTGCGAAAAGTATTTACAGACATCTTCAAAATAGATACTCTTAGATTATTTAGAAGACTCTCATTTCAATGTATACTTGTCTTATTCTTATTATGTAAATATTATACTATTTACATTGTTCGGACCGTTGTCCTCATCTTTATTGTCATATTCACGACGTTTCGGCTGCTGTACACTAATTCCTTCTTCAGGTGTTATACGTTGGAATTTCAAACCGAACCCTTTATTTCGTCCACTGTGGTATATTGTTCTAGTTCCACGTGCCATGCCTTTTCTGGATATATCAGTTTCAGTTATTTACCTTTAGTAACTCAACTCTTGCCAAGGACACATGGTTCAGTGGATAAAAGCATTGGTTGAAGTAATCCGGTGACTTGACCTAAAGAGTTGTAAGTTTAATACCTGGCCACAGCAAAGGTGAAGAAAAATTTGGAAAGTTGATTTACTAAAGGGAAATAACTGATACAGAGACACCCAGGAAAGCACGTGGAACGAGAACAATCTACCCCGATGGACGAAATAAAGGGTTCGGTTCGAAATTCCAACGTATATTACCTGAAGACAAAGTAGCTGTTGGATCGTCGACGTGTTCGCCTCGGCAGTGTTATTACCGACCGAAGGCTAGAGGCCCACCGGTGGCTTACCAATGGCTGCTACCAAAGAACTGCTAGCGTTGCCATCGGTGGCTCACCAGCGGGCCACTAGAGGCTTGCGTGTGGGGAAATATGAGGACAACAATCTGAACAATGTAAATAGTGTAAATAGTTACTATATCTCATCTCTCAAATATAGACAGATGTGTAAATATTCTATAAATTATAAGATTATTTTAAGATAATCTATAAGAAAATGTTTAACTTATGATGATTATAATTTGAATTTTTGTCTGAAGATTCGAGTCATTAGTGATAGAGTCAAAAAAGAAAGCTCCATGCCCACTCGTCAAATGCTAATTCTATAACCTCTTGATTTTTACGGAACTGAATTTTCGGAACTGTAATTTACAGAGAATAAAGAAATGTCAGGGAAGACGAACTATACGATCACCGAAGTTAAGCAACGTCGAGCTTGGTCAGTGCCTTGATAGATAATCACTTGGGAATATCGGGTGCTGTAAGCTTGAACGTGCGGGTAGTGTAACGGGTAACAGCTCGGAATCGGAAATGAGAGGGCCGAGTTCCAATGCCAGACGGGCTCGTTATAGTTACATACGCACAAATACGTTTGGGAAAGGCATGAATCCACTTCTTCACCACCATCTATCGGTTAATTAGTAAAACTTGTATCAGTAAAAATAATTATTTATCCCCACCCCCACCAAAAAAAATATTTAAATCTAAAAATATTTTATGGCTTTAAATACGCTGTAAAAGGTTTATAAGTTGTAAAATCAATCAATCGACCTGCACCCTGAAATAAATGATACCATATAAGGCGCCATTTTTTACTCCAAATAGATACAAAAAATCTCTCCAATGCTATAAGTTGAATTATCTGGTAGGTAGGCTAATGTATACCAAGACGCCACAGAATACAAGGACTTGAACCTAGTCTAGCTCTATAAAACTCTATTATTAAATGTAAAAATGAAGATCATATGCCATAAAATATAGGAAATACTACATCATTTATTTACTGACGAAATAATTTTGAATAACACGCATAGAGCAATAAACGTGTGTCCATTTGAATGAACTTTGAGTTCACGTTAGATTCATATTGTCCGTGAGAATCTCACGGAGTCATTTGTTCTCATTGGTTGAATATTCACTATCATGTCTCGTTTCAGCGTCGATCTGTGTCCTGCGACTGAAAAATAAAGTTTTAAAAATAAAATATAACCAAATACTGCAATCAAAATAGATCTTCGATTTCCCCTAGTCTGTAGATTTTTACATTTTTCTGATCGCTCGTGATGCCTATAACACATGCAAAGGAAACTTTATTTAATTGTAAACTGGCTGTTCGGGAGTTCAAACTTTTTTTTTTTTTTCATTTTTAATCGATTTCTCGTTACGAGCTTTTAACTGAGATTTGGGATAATTTACAATGGAAAGCGGCCAGATGGGATTACCATTTTCCCTTTTAAAATAGGGAAATCGTTGATTTGGGATGTGACCTGTGCCGATACGTTTTCGACCGGTAATTTGATCAGGTCCGCGGTTGAGCCGGGAGCTGTCGCATGAGACGCAGAGATCAAAAAAATAGTTAAATATTCTTCAGATTTATTTTGACTCCTGTGGCAGTGGAGACTTCTGTGGTTATTGGCCCTCGTTAAGTAGCGAGCCTCGCGAAACAGAGTGGCTTTACATCGTGTCTCACTGGCGATGGTTCGAGGTAATGCTTTCTTCATCATTGCGGCTAGCAGAGGATAGGAAAAAAAAGGAGAAATGAAAAAAAAAACATTTAAAAATTTTTTTACAATGACCACGTAATAGGAAACAATTCTATTAATGTTTATAATACACAAGTCGACAATAATACAGTTATTGTTTCCAGTTAAGATTGACTATGAGAAGTGACAAGTGCGGGAATTCAACTGAACAGCGTAACCAGAAATGATGGAAAATCTGACGTAGAAATTCGAAGACGCATTGAAATAGCGAAAAATACTTTTCAGAAAATTGAATAAGGTATTAATGACAATCGTAGTATTAACAGTTTCCTTATAAGGAAACATTCGGCATTCATTGACGGAACAGCCAATGCTACTTTTAGTTAAAGTTTATAAAATCTTTCTCTTAAAACAATTTTTCTGGAAAATAGGTTTCTAAAATCCAGTAACTATTATTGCTCTTTCCGGTATTAATAGGGGTCTTTTTTTCTAACATTTGTTTGAAGAAGTTTTCAACGTCAACTCTTGATTATTTCTCTTATATGTCCTATCCATTTTAGTTGTTGCTGTTTTTGAAAGTCATCAAGGAATATGACTTCTTCTATTTGGTACCGTTCCTTTTCAGTGATTCTGTAATGTCATTTCTCAATATTGGAAGAAGGATGGTTCTCGTTAAAACCTGCAGACTTCATTCTATTGAAGCTATTTTAACCATTGATCTGAGAAAGTGGCTATATACAGATTACAGTTTAAACATTTCTAAAAAGGATTTAGCAACATGCATAACATCCATATGAAAGTTTCGATCTGACGAAACTATTTAAGAATATGACTCAATATTTTAGGTTAATTTAGGTTTCGTAGCAATTTGTGATGTTGGGTGATATAGTTAATAGAATGTTTAACTGGGGCAAAGAACAGCTTATTAACATTAACGAACCGTATCGTCAGGAAGAAATCGTTCTGCTTCCCATCAGAATGGCTGATGCTAACCTCCAGAAATGTGATTCATTCTGCCTTCTGCGGCTAACAGTTCTCGTTGACATAAAGTGGAAATATTATATTGAATTAACTGCTAGGTCTGCTACTAAAAAAGTTGGTTTAGTAAGCAAATTTTCTCGTCAAAATCTTCCATAAATATTTATAAGTCTACCATTCCCTTTGAATATTGCTGTCACACCAGGTCTGGTGCTTCTGTTAGCGTTTAGAGGTTCTTGATAAAATACAAAGAAGAATAAGCAATGTTATTGGTTCTGACCTGGCATCTCGGCTTCAGGCACTTTGCCACAGCCGTAATTTTGCTTCCCAGTGTCTTTTCTATAAATACTTTCATTGTTTTGATGAATATTCCTCTATTGCATTTTATGAAGTTAAGCACAGTACCATATTAGCAAAATGGTCTCAACCATTTTACATTTGAAATGGCGACATGTTCTAAGTTCTTCTCTCGCACTTCTTTATTGTGGAAGTCTCTTCCGGATTTTTGCATCCCAGTCAATTCTAATCTTCAAAAATGCAAATGTAATGTCAATCGTTATCTCTTGTTTTCTTAATTTCTGTTATTTTATTGTTCACCCTACTTAATAATGTTTTTATTTCTCATATTAATTTCATTACTAATGGTAAAAATGAAATCAAAATCAACCGTTTCCATACATAAACATTCAGCTTTCATTGATTGAACAGTTAGTGTTATTGTCAGTTGGAGTTTATTAAAAAAATTACAAAAACAGTTTTCCAGGAAATTAGGCTTCTCACATCTGCTGTTATCACTCTTTCCGGTATTGATGGGTGTTTCCTTCCAAACTTTTTTGTTTTTATACTGTGGAATATCAACAGTTTGATTATATTTTTTTTTCTCTTAGTTACATGTACTAGCTTATTTTTGGTGTTTCTGTTGAAAGAATTTAAGTAATGTGTTTTTCGTTAATTAATAAAGTTCTTCGTGATTATGTAGCACCAGTTTATAAGGCCTGATGAAGGATCACCTTTATAAGGATTATAAGATTAATTAGTCTGAAGTTATTTAAAACCATTGGCTTGAGAAAACGGGTAAATACAGATAATAGTTTAGACTTTGAATGAATTGGTAGCTATTCAATGCATTCATATGAAAGTCGAAAATTAACGAGGCTATTTAAGAAAATGAGTTTCCAGGTTAGTCCTTAGTACGACGATAAACTACATCCAGCAGCAAGGCCTTTGATCACAAGGTTTTGATGGGCGTGGAACCACCTCTTAATTGCTGGTGTTCCCAGGTCCACCTTGACTCAGGGTGGTAGAAGCTGTTAGGGTCCTATCTATAGACAAATAGTGAGCCCCCAAACAAAAACAAATAACTATGAAAGTATCAAAGTATGTTTTATAGCAAAATGACCAACAATACATTTTATCAGTAGCTGGGACCATAACATTGTCTTGAAAATATTTAAATTTTGACATTAGAGATTGATGTGCTGCTAAACAAAATCAAAGTTTCCAGGTAAATATTTTAAGAATGTATGGTTGTTAGTAAAAGGAACAGCCGCCCAACATGCAAATTACAAATTTGATATACGAACATCAAAGAAGTACAAAAATTCAAATATCTCGGATATTTTTTTTAATAGAGGACGTAAAGTGCAACACCGAAATCCGAAAGTGCACCGGAATAGCAAAAGCTAAGTAAAGTATTAAGAAATAGGAAAAATTCATTAGAAACAAAGAAAAGATTGCTGAACTGTTACGTAATGTTATTATTCCTATATTGTAGTGAATGTTTGACAATCTCCCCACAGTTGAAGAAAAGATTTAAGAAATTCTCGAATATAATATGGCTTAATACAAATTCTTTTATGTTGGTTGTTTGATTTTTTAGCGACATATCAACCTCTCTGGGTGATTTAATGTTGAAACTTAAATAATTTGAACAATTTTATGGCTTAAACTAAATATATTTTGAACGTAGTTGTATGCCTACGAATAACGTCGTTTCATGCTGCAGGGATTTTTTAACATAAAAATGTAATCCTGGTGTTTTACTAAAAAAATATTTTTTATACTTTCATAGTATTTTATTTGAGGATTCACTATTTTCCCACAGCTGGGACCCTAACAGGTCTACCACCCCGAATCAGGGTCGATTTGTGAACAACAGCAATTAAGAGTTGGTTCGACGCTTCTAAAAACCTCCAATCTCCTGATCAAAGGCCTTGCTGCCGGATGTAATTTATCGTCATACACAGGACTGAAATAGAAGGAAGGTTGTAATAAAAATTCATTCAATTAATTTGTTTTCAGAACAAAAACGGAGAGAAAAAAGGTTGCAATAAATTGACGTCTTGGGATGAAGAAACAAGTTGGAAATATGTAGAAATAAAGGTAGAAATAAACAATAGAAAAATGGTGGGTAGGTTGGAAAAAAATTTAAATTTAAATTTGTCAACCAAGCCGGTTTCTTCCAGAGGGCGAGATTCTTTGGCATGTTTTTAGTTTTTGTCAACCAGTTGTTGTCTTTGGTTGCGTTTCAAAATGACTCACAAATTTTTTTTTTTTTTTTTTTTTTTTTTTTTGCAGATTATCTGTCTTATACGCAAGTCACATTTCTTCTTGACTTGTGATAGCATCGTTAATTTCGTTCAGGCAATTTCCTTTAGACCAAGTATCATTTATTTGAAACGGCGATAAATAAAATTACTTCAGCAAATATAATCCAATTTCCTTACAGAATATTTTGCAGCTACTGATATTCTTCTTACGCTATATACACATCTCTTAATGTATTAGATGATTAATGAATAATATCGAATATTTTAAGTTCCATCTTTACAAAAGATATATTAAAATATTGCCTTTTCTGTTACTGATAATACCTTTTGTGTAACTCTATATTCCATAGTACTTTATGTAATATCTCGTAATATGCTTGCTTGCAGGAGACTCGTCGATGTGGTGTAATGGTTAGCAAGCTTGTTTCGCTAGAGCAGTTACGAGTGAGTTCGATCCTCGACTGGGTTCCCCGTATTTATGCCAATCTAAGCTACGTTTACAAATTGCCATATGCTAGCTTAGAGACGCCGGAGTAATTATGTACTTTTTAAATGCCTTCTTTTTTCACCATTCTCTATCTTTATTTACGGAAGCCTTGTTCCTTTATTCTTTTTCGATAAGTTGGAATAAGTTTCTCCCATAGAAAATGACTCAAACGGCAAAGTATTTCAGAGACTAAGGAACTTGAGTTAGTCGTCATGCCGGACGCGCGTGAGCCATAAACAGCAGCGACCAATCTCTTAGTCGACATCGACTGTTCGTCACTCTTTGACTGAATCTTGGCTGATCGTTATGCTTTCTATTGACGACCGAAACATCAGCGATAAATCTTCCGACAGATCGATAACTCTCTGGAAAACTATATCACTTATTTTACTTTTCTGGTTCCTTTTTTTTTTTTTTGGTGGGGCGGGGGCGGTAATTTGTTGATATTTTTACTCACTTATTTCGACGTGTGCTTTTCCAACAAACAGGTTTTTTTTTTATCTAACTTTCCCTTTAAATATTTTATCAGTATTCTTCGGAAAATCCATTCTACTCAAGGAGAATCCTTAATAGGAAAAAATATCAATGAAACTATCTCGATTGCTATTTACCATGACCATGACATCTCTAAATGTAATCTTAGTAAAGAAATCTCACAAAACACGACAGAAAATGTTAACGATTTAAAATTGTTTGCAAAGAAAAAATGAACTAGAATTTTTTCGCCACCTCACGAAGGTAAATACAACACAATGTCATGGGTAGAAGCAAAATTTGCAGTCCTTTCAACCAGTGACACAAAAGCGTCAGGGCAGCCCACAACCCTCGGCTTTTATTTTTACGAGAGCTTCTGTTCTGAGGTTTTAATATCCAGTACTAGTCTGGCTTAATCAGTGCTGTGTCTCAGCTGAAGACGAAATACGTCTGATCCCAACCAAATAAGCCAAATGAAGAAACAAAACAAAAAAATTTAGGAATGTCAACACTATCCTTCAATTTCAGTTGCTCGACGAATACCATGGGTAGGACATGTGAGTAACGAGGAAATCTAAAAAGAAACCGTTTTGAAATTTCTGACACATAATGAGAAAAGAGGGCTTTGAAAATTTAATACTCACGGGATATATTGAAGGTCTCGTCGGTATCCACCAAACCTTTAATAAAATGAAAAGGGTTCTGCCACCCGGTTTAAATCCGCGGGACCAGAATTTCCTCATATTTGAAAGTGGAGAACAGATACTACACTTTGATCCAATCCCGAAATGTAGGGTTTCCATAGGCATACATATGGACCAAGGATAAAAATTGCCACCGCTAGCACTGTCACGTTGGCGCCGGTATTCTACCAACTCTCTCTCTCTCTCTCTCTCTCTCTCTCTCTCTAGCGTGCGCGCGCGCAATGGAGAAAGTGCTGCCGCAAGAATAGATACCTTTTCTTTTCTGCTCGAAGAAAGAATTATGGCAGATAGGTGGTGAGCATATACTACACTTTGCTTCCAGCTCTGATCTTAGGCAAAGTGTATAGAAATTCTGATCAGGTATTCACTCGCCTACACACGGTGGCGAGATGTGATATAAGTTTGTGCTTAATATGGTGTGGCCATACGCTCACATATGACCAAAACTGCCCAATCCTTATGACCACTATCACATTGGCTTTGATATCCACTAGCACTTCTTCTTTAGTACTATGTGGGGAGGTGCTGCGGCAGGGTTGAAAAATCCGAGAAAAGGATTTTCTCATTATTTAAAGAAGAGAAAACTACACTTCTTATTTAATCCCCACCCTGCCACAGTTGCAGGATATGACACGGGGCCAGTTTAATGCGTGCGCTCATGGGCTGAGGGACCAAAATTACCCAGTCTCTGTATGTAACGTCGCGTTGGAGTAGATATTTTATCGACCTTCCATCTTTGCTGCAATGAGGGAGGTGCTGCCGCAGGGTTGGAATCCCCAGGACCAGGCGTCCCTCATTTGTTGTCATGTTCTGTCGAAAGACATCTCACATATGTTACTATGTGAGAAAACGACATTATTTTTGCATCAACCTAATACATTGTCTGCCCAAAGGCAGATACTACCCTTTGTTCCAACGTCAATATTCCAACTATACAAGTCTTTGGGGCAATGAGGGAGGTGCTGTCGCAGGGTAGGAATCCCCAGGACCATGCATCCTTCATTTATTTGTTGTGTTCTGTCGAAAGAGAGATTAAATGTTGTTTGTCTGCCCTCGAGAAGACACTACACTTTGATCCCCAGCCGGTTAGGTCTTTATCCACACGCCTACGTCGCAATAGAATGTGATGCAAGGTCTGAGTTTAATGTGAGATTTCGGAAACTGCGTATAAAATTCCTCAATTCCTCTCAATCACCGGCTAATGACCCCTCCCCTTCCTGAAGGAAAGTTACTGCCTGGGGATGATGTCCCCCCTGAGGCTTGAGCTGATATTAATTCCAACTTCCCTGGCGTATCGCAGATGATCTCTGATCCTATTAAAACGTATAGATATTCTGACCCCAGACAGAATTGTCGATCTATACATAAATAATTCCGTCGTTTTTAAAAGGTTCTTTGCAATATTAATGAGGTTTTGATTATAATGAAGATAAAAACAGCATTGCAGAAAAATAGTTCTAGCTGCATTCCTCGATCAAAATTCTCTGAAATTTCTTACAGACTATGTTACGAAAGTTTAACAATAAATGTTTGAATATATATATGTGTGTGTATGTGTGACACTAAGTAACATCAACTATGAAAACGGCTGACCGTGTTTGGAAAATTAAAAACACCATTCAATTACTCTAAATACATATGTAAAAAAATCTGCATACAGCCGAATGCGCTCGAATATCACAGGGTGCTATGGATAAATTGTCGTCTAAATTACACAAAAATGAAAACAACACTGATATTTCATTTGAACAGATACATTTACCAAACTTACACACAAATATCTTGAAATACTAAAGAGTAAATTTATTCAATAAAATCACCATTGGCTTTAACTACGGCCTCCAAATGACTTTGGAATCTCCTGCAACTCTTCTGGATGGTCTCCTTGTTTAAGTTGGTGAATGTTACCATAATCCTTGCCTTCAGTTCATCATTGGCGTTTCAAGGAGTTTTGTTGGTCTCTTGTTCAACTATGCCCCACACGTAATAATCAAGGAGGTTGAAGTCTGAGGAATTAGTTGGCCAGAGGTAAGGGGTGATATAATCGCAGAAATTATCTGCCAGCCATGACTGAGTTCTCCTGCTTGTATGGCATGGTGCAGAGTCCTGTTGCCAGACACAGGTTCTTTCAGAAGCCACTGCCGTGACCCAGAGCAACACTAACTCCACTAAGGCACTTGATGTAGGCCTCCGTGTTGAGTCTGAGCCCCTCACCAATAAATTCGGGAGTTCCTTTCTGATCAGAACGATCAGAGTGAGGTTTCCGTGCTACCGTACCTTCGTAATCACCATTAGAATCATTCAAATCTTTCCGAATCCTCTGTACTGTCCTCTGATTAACACCCAAACACTTTGAAATGTTCGTACTGGAGCGAATGTCAAGTAGTACAGCATGCCGTTTCCAAATTTCTAGCGGAATGAATTGCGTCATGGTTGTCTTTTTCTCACGGACAGTGCCCAATTGACCCTTCTAGAATGAGCAGTCGACAAAATCAAAACAACGGATATGTGTGAAATTAAAAATATAAAATGGCAACAATTTACCCATCGTACCATATATACACACACACACATACATACACACACACATATTTGTCGTCCTCGGCGAGAGAGTCCACTATATATATATATATATATATATATATATATATATATATATATATATATATATATATATAAAAGTGAACATTGAAGTCAACACTCAGAGGCAACAGGCTGTTTCATGCTAGACGCAATCGCCAGGCCACCTATAAGCTTTAATAGGATCAGAACTCATCAAGCGGCCTGACGATTCTCGCACGAAACAGCCTGTCGCCTCTGATCGTTGACTTCAATGTTCACTTTTATATTTACACACGCTCTATCTCTGATATTGGGCACTTTATCCCATAAATATAGCACACCTTAAAACTATATTTCTTCATATATATATATATATATATATATATATATATATATATATATATATATATATATATATATATATAGTTGATTGTCGCGGACGACAAATGGGAGCTCAGTAAAATAAAGAGTTGCTCAACTTTTGTGGACAAGTATGTGTCTCCCAAGGCCTGCGAGTGTTTTGCAAACTTTTAAACATGTTCCATGTGGTCGAGCCATTTCGTCCAACTGATTGAGGATCAATTGCCACCTGTTTCTACGAGTGGGCAGCAAGGCCTGCTTTACTGCATGCGACAAAGACACAGTGGCAGGTAAAAGGCTATTATTGAGAGGAGCAGCATGTTGCCAACTGTTTTTTAATATTTGCCCGCAGTCAATCCCAATTTTCAAGTTAACCTCGCTCAAACCTTTGTATAGATGACAAGTAGGACATTCGCCAGCTCCTTCAGTCTAACGTTTTGTTTCCCCAAGAAGAAATGTCTATTTTCAACAACTTTTATACCCTTCTACAACATCACGTACACACCATTTATTATAGTAGTATAACAGAAATCAAAAAATGCCCCCCAAAAATGCCAAAAATCAAAAAATGCCAAACAGTTCAGCTAGGAATCAAACAACTTTGGACAATTTTTACATTCATTAAGACCAGCAATGAAGACACTTGTTCGCAAACAAGAAACTAAACAAAAGTACGTTATCAGTCTTGTTCAATGAAACATGTATATATGGAACTCTTTTCTGGTTTTTACGTTCCAGTTAAGTTTGATCTTCAAAAATATAAATGTAATGTCAATTGGTATATTCTGCCTTAATTCCTGAACTTTTATTGGTCTCGCGTCTTAATATTTTTTCTTTTTCTTATATTATATCACACTCAGTAACCCCTGCGTCTTAGTGGCTTTATTGCCTTGTTTGGTATGAAATGATTAATATATATATATATATATATATATATATATATATATATATATAGAGAGAGAGAGAGAGAGAGAGAGAGAGAGAGAGATGGGAGTGGGAGGCAGAAATAAATTAAATGTGAACGACGTACATCTATCTGAATCACATTTACGTCATAAATTACTGTGCAGCTGTGGAACGTCGAAGGAAGTCCCTAATAGAAATAATCATCAAAGATCCTTTTGCTGTTAATAGAGCCTTTCATCTTGGAGAAGCGATTCTCTTTACCTCGCTTCCCATTCCGCAGACCAGAACATAAAACATGGCATCAAGACCGAACGAATCTGACATGGCCCCGTTTAACACCACCACCACCACCACCACCAATCCTGACCTCATGATCACTTCCTTTTCTGTCAGCTATTTTTATGTCTTCAAACAATTCCTTCCGCCTGGATATCATTCATAAATATTATTAGGTTGGTGCAAAAATAATGACGTAATAATATCGTTTTTTGACGTTAAAAAATACGTCAAAAAACGACATTATTACGTCATTATTTTTGAACCAACCTAATATTTACTTCTTTTAGGAGTCGCAACATTTCCCCGAAGCAGTATTCGTTATTTCTCTGTCTGGATGTGTTTGAAAAGTATTATAGTATTAGCTTAGCGCCATATCAAATTCTCTGGGTTATTTAATGGCGAAATCTATATATTTTATACGTAATTTTTTATTTTATTTTATTTTTAATGATAATAATGGTTTAGTGCAATGATTCCCAACGTGGGGTGCATGCCCCACCGGTGGGGCATGGTAATATTTTGGTGGGGCATGCGTAGTATATGCACCCTTCGGCTTACAATACCAACAGAAAAAGGGGGCAATTTGAGAATGACTTATTAAAAGTGAATTGTTGTCTAGTGAGTCTGAGTGAGAGTGTTAATATTAATGCGTGTTAATATATATGATGTATATACAGTATGCATACATAAAAAATATTTTGTGTGTGTATACGTACATGTGTAATTTGCATACAGGGTATTTCCCGTCTCCCCACACTCGCGTGTCTCAGTCAACAAAGGAGAGGGCGTGATGCATGTCACTGGAAGAGCCTATGTTATCTCGGAGAATCAGCGCGTGTGACCATTAAGTTTGCTTCCTTCACGTGAAGTGCAGTCAAATTTTGAATATGAAAGAATTAAATATTACATGGGGGGCACCAAAATTTTAGAAATACCAAAGTGAGGCATGGCCCCAAATCTGTTGGGAACCATTGTTTTAGTGATACCAGTTTTAATAATTAACCTAGAGTTTGGGGTGGGGATGATAGGAATCATATCTTTCTCAAGAGTATTTGCACGTAAGTGGATATAACGAACCCAGCTAGAATTGGAACTCGGCTCTCCGATTAACTATGCCATTATCAAATACACCACCCGCACATCCAAGCTTATCGCAGATTTTATTCCTAAGTGATCAACTATCTTGGTACTAACCAGGCTCGACGTTGCTTAACTTCGGTGGTCGTACGAGAACCAGTGTTTCCACGTGATATGCCCGTTAATGACGCTTCCTTGATCACTACAATCTTAACTTATTCAAGTCGAAGATCAACCGTTATCTATCCTACATATCCTTATAATATGCAACTCTTGTTTCCTTCCTGCACGTCATTAGAACAATCTCATTTAGTAACCCTCTCCCTTGAATATCTCTTTGGATTTCTATTGGGAGAATATATATATATATATATATATATATATACACACACACACATAACCTTGTGCAAATTAATTGAAACAAATCAAATAATTCCGTTATTATTTACTTTTTTCGTATTTTTCCAATGAAACATGATCCAGTGCACATGTTAGTACTTCGTTTGTCCATTCCACGAAGTCGTTCCTTGCAAAGATTCTCGATTGTATTTAAATCAGGTGAGTTTCCTTGCCAGTCTATAGTATTTTGATTTGCTCACTGCTAAGGCTTGCCAGTGCGTTCGTGCAATGTTACAATTTTCGTACGCTTCCTTGGAGTAGCGTCCATCGCAGACAATGGTTGTAGGACAACTAATTGACAGTTGAAACAATAGTGTCTCGACATGATAAAAACCAGATGCAATGACGGATGATGAAATATTATTCAAGGCCAAACAAATTTCATCATACACCTCAAAAATGGATTCATATTACTGCACAGCAAGCAAATGACTTAATCTGAGGAAAAAATAAAAGTCGATTACACTTTTTCACTCCAGTGAGTCTAAAACTGACGGTATAGTGAAAGAAAGGAAAGTAAAGAGGTTGTTTCAAATAATTCGCTCGCGGGTGTATAATTAAGATTTTATCAGTCAATAAATAGAAACTAGAAAAGATCCTGACGACTGTTAAGAGTGACCTTAACAGAATATGTGAGAAAAGAGGAAATTTTAATAAAATAAGAGCAATAAAGAAAAGTATACTTACAATCATAACGAGAATGTTGCGACGTATAATGAGGAAAGGGGACTGAGAGAATTTAACACTCACAGAACATTCGGAAGGGAAGAAAAGTAGAAAAAAATCAGCGAAGTAACCTACCGGTGCGTACTACCTCCGAATTCCCCGACTGAGGAGTAGCAAGCCTGATTAGGAGATCCGAGTAATGCTTTGTGAATCTCGCTATCCTATCAATATTTGCATTTTTTATCTCTCCATGTTTATATACATTACAAATTAAACGAGCCACAACTGACTATTAAAGGATGAAGAATCTTTGAGGCATTTGATGTCATTCTGGGGTCTTTTTTCTCCAAATCCATGAATTTGTTTTGCTTATGCTAAGTCTTCAAAAAAAACACTATATAAAATTCACTACTTTTTATCCACAGCAACTGATATTCCTAAGCGGTCACCCATCTAGGTACTGACCAAGTTCCACATTGCTTAACTTCAGTGTTTCAACGCTATATGGCTATAGATAAGGAAAACTCCAAACAAGGGTTTTGCGATATAAATCAACGGACACTGGCCAGAGAAATGATAATTTTCCTGTTAGTTTGTATTAATTACTGGCCACCAACACTCTTGTCTTCCTGATTTACAATAGGCATTGATACTGAAACAAATTCAGGATTTAATCACCATTTGGTCTTCATACCTAAAGAAATATTTTTCCCTTTGTGAATGCATTTGACTAAATAAAATCAGTGAAGTTATAGAGTATTAGTAAAGTCAGTGGGCAACATTGAGAAAAGTTAAAACCTACTTTAAGTACACTTGTATACCAAATAAAAGTACCGGCAAGGCTAAATGGTTCCTTTCAATTCTCCCCTCCTCCGGTATGGTGATTATTTGCTAGAGCATGCTTATTGGGGATTGAAGACCCCAAAGGTGACAGTCTGTTCGTTGTGTTCTGGCACGAATATTTATATATCTACTGGTCAGTGATGCATTATAGGTAGGTCTCTTGTATTTATTCTGTTACTTGAGTGGGTGGTATCATTTATTTTTCGAATCATTCTAAAGGCTATTGACTGGAAATAAATATGAACCCAGGTACAGTTTTGGGATTATTTTATGTTTGTCTTTTTTATTTATTATTGATTATTTTATAGTTGGTTTTATTATTACGTTTGCTTGTCTTTATGTGTGTGTTTGTAGTTTGTTAATTTGTTTAGTATTAATTAATTTACTTATTTATTGCTTCGGATTTATTTATTTTCCTTATTTATTGGTTTATTTTATTTTCTGAATTATTTTTCTTTATTCTTGTTCGTTTAAGCATGAAACAGACTGTCGGCGTTGATGTTGACTTCAATGTCCAATTTTATATTTACATACATTCTCTGACATTGATCACTTTAACCCATTAATATAGCATAGCTGTCTATATTTCTGAGATGAGGTATTATGTACACTATTTACATTATTCGAACTATCATCCTCATCTTTGTTGCCATACTTATCACAACGTTGCAGCTGCGGAAAGAAATATAAAGGGTGGACAGACCGCCCCCTTAAGGTAAGGTTTCAAGAACACCAAAAAGTTGTAACACGAGAAGAAGTGAAAAAATCAGGCGTGGCTGAGCACATATGGAGAGAAAAGTGAAATAACCGCCGTCTGTAGGATCAGGTTGAAATCATAGGCAAAGAACATCATTGGAAAATTCGTAAACTTAAAGAATCAGCACATATGCTAAGCCACATAAATCTCCTGAGCCGACCAAGCATAGAAATGAATACAATATTTGAACCAGTAATAAGGAGTGCCAGAGAAAAGCAATAATAACCACGAAAATAGCAATATGAGCTCTGTTAAAAAATATAAAATGATAACAGCAAAAATTGCAATATGAACACTGGTAAAAAACGGTTGTTGAAGACATTAGGTTTATAATATCCAGAAATTTATACACAGATGTCCTCAAGGACACATGACACAGTGGATAAAGGCGTTATTTAGATCCAGTAACAGGACCCAAAGAGTATGAGTTCAATACCCGGTTAAGCTGGTGGAGAACTTGGAGAGAGGAATTAACAAGAGATAACTGATAATAGACATCCATTAGACATGGCATGTGGAACTAGAACAGTCTACCCCAGCGAGCGAAATAAAGGGTTCAGTTCGACATTCCAACCATCGTACAATGGCCGAAACGTTGTGATAAATGACAACAAAGATGAGGATGATAATCCAAATAGTGTAATATAGCATACATTAAAACTATGTTTTTATCATACATGTGTGTGTGTGTGTGTGTGTAAACACCTCCAAAAGTATTGGAACGACAAGGCCAATTCTTTCGTTGTTCACTTGTTTTGTTGTTCACAAGTTTCGTGCACAAGTAAACTTTTTCCACTTTGTCATACAATTTCCGTAATACTCTCCTTGATATATAAAAATATATATCGCTATCTCAGGCACATTTGTGTTTATTCAACATTCACAGAGACCACTTAGTATTTATACTGCCCAGTACTACACTGTAGAGTCCTTTGTTAGGGATTCAGGAAGACAACAAAGCCAGTAAACTAGCCAACCATCGACGGCTTCCCAACATTGTCAACTCACAGGGCGTGAAAAGTCAACCTATGCTTTTCAGGCTCTTTCTAACGGTGCCGTACGCACAGATCATTTAGCCTAACAGATAATATCAAGAAGACATTATGAGATTCGAATCAAAGTTTCATGTTTAGGAGCATTACTCAGAATGTAACGATTTCAGAGAGAAACCAAACAAATTTTCTTTTCGTTCAGCTATGGTTCTTAAATGTATTTTACATTTCTTCAGTAGTAGGCCTAATCACTATTTTCTTCTTTTGTGTCATGTCCCTTCAGGACGTAGGCGATAATGGCTCTCCCTTTCCTCCTGTCCCTTGTAGCTCTCAATAAGCTTTAACATTTTATTTCTCCCAGACCCTATTCTGCCACCCACTTGCTTAAGCCCGTTAAGTATGCCACGCATTGCTTTCCCTTGTACCTCTTTCCCACTATCCGCCCTGTGAGTATCAGATTTTCCAAGCCCTCTTTTCTCATTACGCGTCCCAGAAATTCCAGCTGCCTCTTCCTAATGTTAAGTATGAGTTCCCTTTTTGTTTGCATTCTCTCCAAAATCTCATTGTTTCTCACACGTTATCTCCATGCTATCCTCAACATCCTTCTGTAGAACCACACCTCTGCTGCGTCGATTCTCTTCTTCATCTTTTTGGAGACCGTCCAACATTCGCTGCCGTAAAAGAGGACAGATATCACGTAGCATTTCAGTACTTTTTTCTTTGTTACGAACAAAATCCTCCTATCTCGTAATACTCTGGAATGGATCTTTGTAATGGGTCTTTGGAATGGGTCTTTGGAATGGGTCTTTGGCCATTCCAATACATCTTCTGTATTCAGCGTCGTACTTTCCGTCCGCTGTCAGAACACTTACCAGATATTTAAATTTCCACGCCTGCTTGATTTTAGTGCCCCCGACCTGTAAATCGTCTTTGCGGCTCTTTTGCTGATGGCCATGCATTCTGTCTTCTTGTAGTTTATGCTTAGTCCTTTCTTCTTGCTTTCCTTTTCTACCTTCTGTAGAAGCTTTCGTAGTTTCCTTTCCGTGTCTGTTACCAGCTTAGTGTCATCTTCGTATCTTATGTTGTTAAGATTGTTGCCTCCAATGGTGAATCCTAGTAGACTTTCCAGTTTCTCAGAATTGCCGCGCTGTATAGGTTGAATAGGTCCGGCGAGAAGACACATCCTTGCCTTACGCCCCTTTCTATTTTTGTATATCTGCTGAACTCATTTCTTATCTTTATGTAAGCGGTTTGTTGCCAATAGAGGTTTTTTTTATTATTGTAATGCCTTTCCCGAATATGCCAAGGTTGCTGAGCAGTTCCAACAGATTTTTGGCAGTACAAAATAAAGCTTTAATTTTGTGAACCATACGTCATCGCACTAGAATGACAGAACTTCACCATGCTGGGTAATTCTGTAAACCATACAGCGTCATCATAATGAGGGTTACAGAATTTCACCCTGCTAGGTGAAGTTCTGTAAATTATAGAGCATTATCGCATTCGGTAATTTTAATGGGTAATTTTGTAAAGCACACGGCTTCATTTCACTGGCAGTAATAAAGAGTAAAGTTTTCTTTGCCATCTGCAGTTATAAATATCCTCTATGAAATGCAGACTGTGATTGAGGAAATGATGCAAATAACGAATATCATTTAACTAAAAGCAGCACCAGCGACACCAAGCCATCCGTTTAGTAATCGGTAAAATAGCAGGAAATATGTTTTCTGTTTATGAAAATCAAACATCGGAAACAATATAAATAAACATTTCTTACACATAGATAGATATGAATCTACCTGTAGCTGTAACGGCATTCACCCGAGATGGGTTGAGCCGACTCCAATATTGGAGTTTCATGGGAATTTGGAATTCACAAGCGGTCCCCAATAGCACATGAGATTTGATTATAGTGGTGAAGGTTTCGTGCAGAACCATCCACATTTTTTGAAGAGCCGATTACAGAGACCTGGTGCATTACGTGCCACAAGGTCCTCAAACGACCCTCCACAGATTTTGAATACAGAGTTTTTCCTTCTCCTAGACCAGTTGCCATCCAAGGCTATAGAACCCAGTCTGTCCTGCTATTTATCCATAGCTGGAGGGAGAAGAAGAGGATTCACACCTTTCCCAAGGGTATTAGCACGTAAGTGAATGCAACGGATTCGACTGGAATTCGAACTCGGCTCTCCGATTCCTCAAGCCGCTATCCATTACTCCATAGTGCCTCCATAGATATGAAAAGACTGAGATAGATAGATAGATAGATAGATAGATAGATAGATATCTGACTTGGCATCTCGACTCCAGTCACTTTCTAACGGACGTGACGTGGCTTCCCTCTATCTTTTCTATAAATATTTTCATGACAACTGCTCTGACGAGTTATTTCCCTGGTTCCCTGACTCCATGAATTTAAACGTGCTAGGCAGCTAGGTTCCACCCTTTTACAGTCGAAATAGTTAAATGTAACCGCCACTTCTATTCTAATATTTTCTTTTCTGGCATTTACCGACAGTGGAACTCCCTTCCTCTTACTTGCTTTCCTGATAACTACAATCTTCAAAAATTTAAATGCAACGTCGCCATCACCTTTTACACTTTCTACAACGCCCCTATACCCTCTCTTTTTCTCTTACTTTGTAAACCGTTGCATACTAGTGGCACTCCCGCCTTGCTGATAGTGAAATGTTAAAAAAAAGAGATAGATAGATAGATAGATAGGAACAGATTGGTGTAGATAGATAGATAGATAGATAAGAACAGACTAGCATAGATAGATAGATAGATAGATAGATAAAGAACAGACTAGCATAGATAGATATGAACAGAATGAGATAGATAGATAGATAGATAGATAGATAGATTGATTGATTGATTGATTGATTGATTGATTGATTTTATAAATACACAGATGTATTGCGTGTTTAGATAACTAGGTCCTTATTCTAATTAAATGTAGTCCCCTTGCTTTAGTATGCATGGGACATTGTTATATATAGAAAACTTATATATATTTTCCCTGCCTTCAATTTTGAAAAGCCGCACTTCACATCAAAGCATGTCACTTAACGCTTACTTAACACCCAAGTGACCAACCATTTTCTTTCAAGAAAGTTTGATGTCAATGTCAAAAGTGTTAGTTGAACTGTAATTGACTTCTGACCTGAATTATTTTCGTTATTAATTCTTACAAGTTTTACTTTAGCGTAATGGATATCAACGCAGAAATTAAAGTTTGCGAACCGAGTTCAAATCCTGGGTCAGTCTGTCACTTAACTCTTGCTTAACACCCAAGTGACAAATACCTTTGGAAAAGATATGGATCCATCTTCCTCTAGCTATGGCTTCAATAGCAGATCAGATTGAACTCTCTAGCCTTGTCTGACAGCCAGTCTAGGAGAAAGACCAACATCTTTCCGAAGAAATTATGACAATTCACAGATATTAAAAAGATAAAAGATAATTGTGGTGAAACATGATTGCCTCCATCCTGAAAACACATGGCAATAAAAAGAAGTGTTCATGTTGCCTTAAATCCAAAAGCACTAAGTTAAATTTGTCGGTTATTAAAATAAACACAGTGGATTGAAAATAAAAACGTAACCTCCACAAAAGTCATATTCTGGTAGCCTGTCTCACATTAACTCCAGTTTCTTCTTCTTTTAGTACCGTCTCCCTTCAAGATGTCGCCGATTATGTCTCTCTACAACTTTCTCTCCTTTGTGGCTATTCATATAATTTGTCATATTTTTATCTCTCCTAATCTCTGTCAACCAATTACACAAGCTCGATTGGTAGGTTATTAGCTGTTTTCGACTCTTTCTCTTTCATTTAATATGTCATGTGAGTATCAAATTCACCAGTTATCTTTCCTTATTATGTTCCCTAGGATTTTCAACAGTCTCTTTCTGATTCTTTTATGTTTTCATTTTCTTTTTCACTTTCTCTCGTTACTCCTATGTTCAATCTATGGGATTCTCAGTATCCTTCTGTAGAACCATATTCCAACTACTTCAAGTCTCTTCTTCACCTGCGGCGAGATGGTCCAGCATTCACAGCCATATAAGACGACTGATTTTATATGACAGCCAAGTATTCTTGCCTTTGTTTCTATTGAAATCTTCCTATTTCATAATAGTTTGCTTGGCTTTTGAAAGACATCTTTCGTTATTGCCATCCGCCTGCTATATTTTCCGTCATCTGTAGAATGCCTAGATATTGAAATTTTTGTACTTTATTGATTCTGGTGTCTTTCATTTGTCGTTTGCATCTTAGTCTGTTCCTTTTTCCTGACAACCCTACATTCCGTCTTAACTGATCCTACCTAGATGTTAACGGTAAGCCAGAATCCAAATTTAAGGCTAAGTAGTGGTAACATATTATCTATTAAGGTGTATCAAAAGTATTTTCGGTTTTTATAAACTTTTACTCCAAAAGTTGTTTTCAGGTACATACGGAGTATAACTGCAAAATTGTCCAAATGTTAGATTAAGCTTTGATCCGTTGCATCTTAGAAATGATTAAAGATACTGGAATTCTCCGCGGTTTTTATAACATTATTGGACTCTGAGCAATAAGAATGTATAATTCCTCTCTAAGCTTAACGGAAGTATCCTGATGAAATTGATCATAAACGAAAATGACATGTCCATCATTAATTAATCATAGCTAAAAATCGGAAACTTATGAAGGATTGAAATTAAATTCAAATATATATATATTATTCCAGGATCATTTTACAACTTATTCACGATGATCTTCGCCCTCTCTAATCTTCTTTCTATCCTGGAGTAGCAAGGTGCCTCACAGGTTTCACGCACGGTTTCATTTTCAAGTCTTTTTTTTTTGTTCTTTGAACTGTCATAGCTGAAACTTTTCTCGCGTACCAAACGTCTTATGAATTGAGTTACATTTTTTCTAATTGATCTCTTTAGCTCTAAGTTGAAATGATGTTCCATTTTGCTGTTGTGACCTCCTGATCTAGTTTTTCTCTCTACTGTTCCTTCTTTTTTTAAACTTATTCACCATTCTCTTGATAGTTCTTGAATGGACTTTGAAGATGGAAGTCAAATTATGAATGCTCGTACCATTATGGAAGGCCTGAATGATGTTTTACCTCTCATCATTGCTCATTTGGGAAGACAGTAAGGTTGACACAAAGCGATTTTATCCTGTTCTCTTTTTAGCTGAATAACTCAAATGGTTTTTCAGCGATTCTTACGAGAAATGGTGTCAAGATGGCTAAACGTTTTATCTTAAAAACCTGGAAAAAAGAAACTCAATTAGTTTAATTTTTTTTTATATATATATATTAAACATTTTGTGCGATGGATAATTACGTTGTTACACAATTTGAACAAATTTTGCTCTTGCACCCGGTATCTAAAGTCTGCCTATGTTGACGTCTATGTTGTAGAATTAGATTTCTACATCCTCGGTTTTAAATCTGTTAAAAGAGGATCATAGTTAAGTATTCTCAGTTTGTGCTGAACCCATTAAAATCGGCTTCAGAGTTCAATACGAAACAATGCTTTCTGATTGGTCCATAAATAATAATATCATGTTTCTGCTTACATCCGGACGATTGACCTCGAGTTGACCTATTCAGAGTTCAACGCGCCAAAAATTTGCAAACATCCTTTCGTGCCTCCAAAGTGACCAAGAAAATTCATAAATATGAAACTTCGACACGACAGTGAGTCCTTAAAATAATCAATTCCTCACACGAATTCATGAAACCCAATTTCCTCGCTAAAAGTTAATTTTTATTAACATCAACCCCGGCTTGTGGAATTCAATTTCTTTTCAACATCAACTCATCTAGTGACCAATTCAATTAAGACGAGATTCAGAAACCAACTCACTCAATATCTCAACAACATAAAGGAAATCGTAACTATATCAGTCAAAGCGAGACAACTCTACAGTAAAGTCAAGCAATCTATTCCATTCAATTTCATCATCAACATAAACTGTTTAATTTCTTACCAGATCTATAGCATAACACCTTTTATATTACCCTTGATCACATAACCAAGAACTCTAAAGTGTTTTAAACAACTTTATTATATCGTGTGTACTTTTTGTTATATAAAAATATTTTCTGTTAAAATAAATATCTGCCTTATTGTTGATTTTGTTGCATCTAATTTACTAAAAATAGTAGAGGGTCAGTTTAATTCCTATTTTGTCACCGATACAAATTGGCTAACCCACTACAATGTGAAACGGGGTACCCTGAGACTTTAGGTGTGAATCCTGTTGGGAGTTAGTTTTTTATTTCTGATTCATGGTGCTTAATTTAACACTCAAGAACGTTTTCTCCAAGTGTACTGGGATTTAGAGCCACAACGAGATGACAGAAGAACCAGTAACAATAAATGAATGAAAGAAAGAAAAATTTTGAGGATAACAGCACAGACGACTAAGATTAGCTTTTTTATGAAAAGGATAAAAGTTGGCGAACCTCAGACGACACGTACACAAATCTTTTTATGGCTCACGAAAAAGTATAGATGGGAAAAGGTCATACAGGCTGGGTATAAAGAAGAGAAAACAAGACTGATGGACAGTAGAATTGTTTCACAAGAAAAAAAAAGGGTTGAGGTGAATTGGTGATAAAGTCAAATCATGAATTGCAAAGAATGAAGAAAAAATACAGACACAAATGGAACCATCCGGCAAAATCTCTTACGGAGTTCGGATTTTAAAAACGTTCATTTAAGTTTTCTTATGTTGAATTGGTAAATATCATCAGGGAAGTTCATTTTATTTTGATTAAATCAATTAGATGTTTTTTTTTTAATGCTTTGAGAAAATTAAGTACTTGGGGTTTAACAGATGTAAAAAAAAATATATTTACAAAGGTTTTCTAAAAAGAGATATTTCTAAAATAATTTCATTCATTTGTGAATAAAACGCCATCAAAATCCGATAATTATTTGATTTTTGCAAGAATTTCGAAATCAAAATGTGTTTTGTACCGCAAAAATACAATAAAATCTCCAATATTAATTTATGGTCACCAAAATTTCAAAGCTTCTAAAAAGGATAAAAAATATGATTTAATAATCAAAAAATATGTTGGTCTTTTCTCTTAATAATAACAAAGATTTATCATCAAAATATTTGTTGTTATTAAGTTTGATTCGTTTTCTCTTATGAACAATAATATATATTATTACTTAGCTAAAAGGATAGCAGTTTGTGGTGGAAGCCTGACTGTTAATATTTGTTAAATAATATAATTACAAAAAATGCCCCATTAAAATCTAACAAATACTTGATTTTTGCAAGAATTTCGAAATCAATGTGTTTTGTACTGCAAAAGATGTTAAAATTCCCATTCAAATTTATCGTCACCCACTGTCACAATAAAAACAAAATGTTTAACCGAAATTTCAAAGCTTCTAAAAAGGACAAATCTTGAGCTCCCGGTGTGGAACAAGCTATGATGAGGTGATGAGTTGAGCGAAAGAAGTGCAGATCAACAATGGAATAATCAATAATTTGTTATTTAGGTTTAAACCAAATTTTCTTTAATCTTATGTAGACAATAGTTTAAGAATATTGTTTCTTTTTAATTCTATACGCTTTTATTACAGTATAATGAATAATTTTATTTTTATACTGACTGAACTGGAGATAAGAAATTAAATTAATATCACAATACAACTCCGATATTGAATAGTAGTCAGTCAATGCGAGATATCAGAATTATTTTCTTTTTGTACATCCATACCAAAAATAATCTAACAGTTGCTAAATGGAAAAATTTTTTTTTTTTTTTTTTTTTAAAGGCTCGTACTAGACATTTTTTTTTTAATGACATACTAGACATTTTTAAATCTTCAAACATTTTTATTCGGAAAAAAAAACTTGTCACGAACTGGAACGGGATTAATTTAAAAACTGCACTGAAAAATTACATTTTTTAGAAATAAATATTAAGTTCAGATTTTATTCTTTTGTCGAATTTGAAGAAAAATGCGTTTTATTAAATTATGCAAGCACCAATTTTTAAAAAAAATATTTTTTGAGTTTTAAATTATTTTTGGCGAGAATTTTGACCGAATTTTCCGCATATTCACACTTGATATTACATACACTTTGTGCTGAAATATCTTCATGGATTTCTTTTTTTTATAACTGTAAAACATTTGAACGAACATCCACCAAATTAAAAAGTATACAACATGATATCAAAAAGAGAAACCGAAACACAAACGCCAAAATATATTTTTCTTAATAAAATAACCTATTCAGTCAAATAGTAATTTAGTTTAAATCGGATAATTCCCTGATTTTTGATAAATATTTTAAAACAGGAGAGTGTCGAATTTTGCTTTCATTGTAGATTAAAAAAAACATCCATTTTGAGGATACTTAGTAAATACTTATTAGATGTCTCGTTATAAAGCAATGATTACTAAGTTATCAGTCTGTTACTTTGTAATTTGTCTCTAAGACATCATGTATTCATGGTCATGTAGTGAATACGAAATAAAAATAACTCTCTTTTCTCTACTGTTTTCAAATTCGCGAGCCTATACGAAAATTTATTTTGACCAATAAAAAAGGGATTGGCTCCTGGCTGAAGAAAAGACCAAAGGAAAGTTTAACAATCCTAAGTGAAAATTTATTTTGACCAATGGAAATAAGAGCAGCTTACAAAAGGGGAAAAAAGAGCCGATGTGAAATCGCTTTTTGATATAAATGAGCAGAAAAAGTGGAATCAAGAGAGAGAGAGAGAGAGAAAAGGAGAAAGAAGCAGGAGGCAGAAAACCAGTGTTCACGTATCTGAATAACACCGGTGTCAAATTACATTATCAGTCTCTAATGAGAGCAGGGCAATTTCAAAGAACTCTATTCAACTCCAAAGGTAAGTACCTTAAAATATATCTTTTCATTCATGTTGAATGCAACCGTATAAATTTTATGTGAAAAACGAACTCTCTAAATTTGTTTTAAATATTTTGGAATATTACTTTGTGCCCGATAATTTAATGAACATTTTCTTTTCTTGACAATTCATTGAAACTACGAACTTTAAATATCTGATTCCTTTTCCTGAAACAAGCTACTGACAAATTCAAATGTGTAAATTTGTAAATAAATTCCTTATCTTGTTTCGTTAAATATAACACATGTGTTTCCTCGTCATTATTGACGAGGAAACACATGTGTTAAATACTTCAGTCATTTCAATGTTTATGTTTATGTTGTATAATATAGTTACTATCCAAAGATTCATAGAAAAAAATGCTTGTACGTGAACCGAATCTAATACGGACGTTTTCTGCTATCCTTTATGAGTAGCACCTTTCGTGAGGGGAATATTTCGAAGGAGGCGCTAGTAACCAGATGTTAGGTTAAGTAATATTTTATGTTCAGTTTCTCCAAAATTTTGAATATAAACTCGTATATGCAAATATAGCAATAAACTTTGAATCTTTTAGAAACTTAATCTTTTTTCTGTCGCCGAAAAATAGTTTCAAAAGGTTAAACGCGAAAATAGGCGCTAAGCAACCCGCTAAAAATAAGAGCCCTGATAAAAATAAGGGCTAAGTGATTTGATAAAAATAAGCGCTAAGTGACCCGATAAAAAGCATTCCATACCTAATACGTATAAAACTCAATAAAGTCTTGCAAAACCCAATTTAATCTCGTCTGGTCACTTAGGTTAAGCGACGTTGAACCTGGTCAGTACCTAGATGGGTAACCACCGGGTAATACCAGGTGCTGTAAGCTTGGATGCGTGAGTGGTGTAATGGACAAAGGCTCGGAATGAGAAATAGGAGTGTCGAGTTCGAATTCCAGTATGGTACGTTATAGCCACATACCATTGGGAAAGGCGTGCATCTAGCTCTTCTCCTTCCAGTTAGAGGTTAAATAGTAAGACTTTTATCAGAAAATCATTATCTCAAAACAAATTATTACAATACAAAAATTTTTCGGCTTTAAATAACCTTCAGAAGGTTGATAAACCGTAAAATAAAATAATAATTTTCGTTATTATGAACGATAACAAAGTTGATTACGAGACCAATACGTACTAGTAAAACAAAAATCAAAATATAAAACCACGGATGAAAGAAAAAAAAAAAGTTTACAGAGAAACTCGCAGTTTAAAAAAAAATCATATTTCTTACATCACCGTCGCAGAATATGAAAACGACCAGAGACGATAAAAAATAATCACAAATAAGCTGAAAGAAAACTAGTAAATGAAAATAGTTGAGAGAAAAATTAGTAAAAGAAAATAATAATAATAAGAAGAAGAAGAAGAAGAAGAATATAATTTTTTGTGAGTGAAAATTTTACTTTTTAAGGCTCTATATTATTAGGATGTTGAGAAATAACCCCATATGTAAAATCTATTTTATTTTTTTCTTTATTTCTTTTTTTTTATTTAATGAATTCTTTAGTTACCCTCCCGCTAACTTGTCGTAGGAAGATGATCTACCCTATAAAGCTTGATTACTATAACTCTCTCTGGCGTCAGAAAATTGAACATTTTTAGGCCGATGCTATTCTGTGTCCGCCTTTCAACATGAAAGCTATGCGAAATTTTATACAATTTGAAATTACATTTTTCTTTGCTTTAATTTTATTTTAAGTCTCTTTGACTTTATATAACTTTAATATTTTCATTTTCTTTTTCTTTTAATCTTATTCTTATTTTACTTTTATTTTTTATTTATATTTTCATTTTTTTTTTCTACACTTCCAACTGAACCTTCCGTACTTTTTAACTCGACATAATGTATCTATGTCGATATATATATATATATATATATGCGTGTATGCACATGGGTAAGGATTGTATTGGGTGATTACCTTCTTTTTTTTTTTCCTTTTTTTATTGTCGTGATAACCCGCCAACGTATGTCCACCTGACTTTTCATCTGGTAGTCGACATTTGTCAATTTGCTTTTCTTAAAGAGAAGGCAAACTCCAAACAACAACACGCAACCGAAGGTGTTAATCGTGCCGAGGAATGAATGGCTGCTACGTTAGGAAATCGTGAACAATTCCCTACAGGCTTCGGAACTCTGTTTGTAAGAGACCGTTACCTAATGTGCCGGGAGATTTGGGGTAGACTTTTGGACCTGTGCCTTACTCGTGGGAAACAATATGAGAACTAAAAGTCAAACCAAAAATTCCAGTATGGCCTTTCCAATGGATAAACGGGGAGCCCGTCCCTCAGGAGGGAACGTACCTGAGGTCCTAAAATCTGCGACAGGAACAAATTCCTATACAAATAATGAATCCTCAGGTCCCTACAACCGAGATAATCCCAGTGATGGCCCTGCGAATTCTCCTAGACCCACAAATATTCATTTAAAGAAAGAGGAGGTAAAATGGTCGGAGTACAAACTCGTTATGACTGCATTCTATGAAGTGTTGCCCAAACCTCAGAAAAGCATCACTCGCCAAACATATGTCATTTGGCGAGAAAAGGTTGGAAAAGCAATTAGAAAGAACATTAACGAAAATAAACGAGCCAATGTAAGACGGTACATCATGACAAATGACCGATTGACAGATGCTGAAATTAAAGAAATAAAAAGAACTGCAACCAGAAGAGGTGAATCCCTAGAACATGAAAGGAAACTAGAAATGGACATAAAAAGAACTAACATCACACAAACCAGAGATCATAATGAAGAAACTAAGATAAGCACCAATCACTGTGAAGATAATGTTGAAAGTTTAGAAGAGTTGGAAAGGCGTGATTTTAGTCGCTCACAAGCTTGCAATAAAACGACTCCAAAACACATAGAACCGAATTATTTTACAGAAAACAAGAATAGTATACAAGAAGCCAAGGAAGAAATCAGGAGACATATAAGTCAGACACAAAATATTGAAATGGAGGAAGAACAACTCCCCAAAATTAAAACCAACAAAACATAACCTCACAGCTATTAAACTCAACAATGCAGCAGTCAAATTAATTCTGGATGCTGTAGGCCCATATATGTCTCAACGAAATAATATATACATCAGCAACAGCAGCAACTAAAAAATTAAACATTAAAGTAAAAAAAAAAAGGCAGTGTAACAGAAACGAAAAATAAAGAAAGAAATTAAACAACTTAGAAATGAATTATCAGTATTCGATGAAAAGAGGAACAGATTTAAGAACCAGAAAAGACCGAAAAATAAGAAAATACAAAATTTCAGCTAAAGAAAAAATAAAGCAAACAATACAACTGAAGGTTCAAAGAATCAGACTCTATGAAAAAAGCTCAAAATTCTACAGACAGAACAAGATCTTCAGACCGATGCGAAGAAATTTTACAGAGAAACAGGCAAACAAAAAATTGAAGTGACAACCCCACCAAAATGGAAGATGTTATACAGTTCTGGGAAAAAATATGGGCTTGCCCTAATGAACATAACAAGGAATTAGATTGAGTTACGCAAGAGGGAGAACGGATGAAAAATAACGAAGAATAAACATGGGCGGGAATCACAGAAGAGGATGTTGAATGTGCACTGAAAAAAGTACACAACTGGAAATCTTCAGGAATAGATAAAATTCCTAATTTTTGGTTCTATCTAAATACAGCACACAAAAAACTAGCCAAAGAACTTCAAGAAATGCTAAATGGTCCTACTGAAATTCTATCCAAGAATGGTGACACAAAAGTCCCCAAACAACTACAGACTAATTACATGTTTTCTCACTACTTACAAACTGGTGACATCTATTCTGAAAAAAAATCATACATATTCCTTTTTAGAAAAAAATGACATACTACCTCTAGAACAAAATGGGTGCAAACGGATGTAAAGACCAATTACTTAGTAATAGGATGGTCTTAGAAAACTGCTTCAATACAAAAAAAAATCCCAGTACTGTCTGGATAGATTACCATAAGGCATTCGATAATGTACCCCATTCTTGAATCTTAAAGTCTTTAAATATATACAAGTTATCACCCGTCGTCATCAATTTCATTAAACAAAGTATGTCGATATGAAAAACTCAATCACATAAATGAAGTCTTATAGTCTGGTGAAATAAACATCAACAAAGGAATATTTCAAGGTGACTTGTCTCCCTTACTATTTTGTAATAGTATAATAGCTGACCATTTGTATTCGAGGATACCCACCTCCTAGGGCAACCAGCCAATCCTTATTGCAGACGCTCGCCCAGGCACATTTGTGTCTGTTCAACATCTACAGAGCCAACCCGTGGTTTATACTGCAACTATTCTGAGCAGACCGTAGATACAGTTTCTGGGAGAATACGTGTTATCTAGCATGATCAACAATCTGAACAATGCCAGTCACGATGACTTGTGACTTCATGGTAGCACATATATCGACGGCTTCCAAATGTTCCGTCTACCCAATTTCACTCACAAGGCTTGGGTATGGTTTTCAGGCACTTTCCAAAGGTGTAGCAAACTGGGACTTCAGACTGATAATGTCAGAAAGTCTCCTTCCTGGTAAATCAATCGTGATCTCATGGTCAGAAAGCGAACATTCTAATCACTCGGCCACGTGACCATATTTTGTATATCTCTAATAGCATTAGACAGGGAAATTAACAGAACGGAATATAGCTATAAGATATCGAAAAAAGAAAATAGGCAACCTATTTTACATGGATGTCTATGCTAGAAATGGCAGTGAGCTGAAATGTCTCCTGAAAACAGTAAAATCTTTCAGAGATTACATTGGAATAGAATTCGGTTTGGATAAATGTTCTAAAGTCACAATTTTACAAAGATTACTATAACAAACCTCCTCTGTTAGCTTAGACAATCAAAGATTTAGAGCAAGAAGAAGCTTATAAGTACCTCAGTGTAAATGAGAGTGAAGGAATTTGCCATAAAATAATGAAAGAAATAGTGCAATAAGAGTATTATAAAACGGGTGCGACTGATATTAAAAACTGAATTGAATTTCCATCCCAGTGGTTCAATATAGTTTCAACATCTTGGACTGAACTCTAAATGATATCAGACGAATGATTTTCTAAGATAAGAAAGATTCTTTCTAGACATAACATGTATCATTCAATGGCTGAAGTCGACCGTCTATACAGACCCCCGTAAAGAAAGTGAAAGAGGGTCTTATTAGGTTAGAATTGTCATACAAAACAACAATTGGCTTACTAACATACATGGAAACAACAAAGGATACAATTAGTCAAACAAAACAGAAACAGAAAGATAAAATATTCAATCATGAAAGAAGGTTGTAAATACAAATGAGATTTAGTAGATTCTGTAGAAAACCAAAACGGAACCTAAGAACCAACTGTTGTAGCAAAGATTATAAAAAAGAAAGTCAAGGATAAAGCTCTTGAAACAACGCTGGCAAGAGAAATCTCTTTACGGCCAATCTCCAGAACGTGCTAATAAAGTCAATGTTGATAAGGTTAATACTCGTTGATGGTTACAAGCAACTGGATTAAAGGCAGAAACGGAAGGCTTTATTCTTGCAACGCAAGACCAGAGTCTTTTCACTAGAAATTTTCAGGCAAATATACATAATATTGTGGCTCCAGAATGCAGGTTTTGTGACAAGTATCAGGAAACCATAGACCATCTAATCTCAGGATGTTCTGTACTTGCGCCAAATGAATATAAAAATCGTCACAATAGAGTCGGGCAATATTTACACTGGACATTGTGCAAAGATTTTGGTACGAACATGATCCAACACAGTTTACAGAAATAGAAGACATCACAATTCTATGGGATTACACCATCTCTACAGACAGGAAGATTCAAGCAGATAGGCCGGACATAATTGTCAAAAAGCGAAAGGTCTTCACGTAGACTTGGTAGGTAGTGTGACCATAGCAGAAATCGAAATATAATAATAATAATAATGCAGTAGACCTAGGTTTGTTCGTCCTGGGTACGACGATAAACTACATCCGGCAGCAACGTCTCTAATCGGAAGATTGGGTGTTTTGAGGTACGTGGAACCCCCCCTTAATTGCTGTTGTTCCCAGATCAGCCTTGACCGGTACTCTTAACACCTTGTAGGGCCCCACCTATGGACAAATAGTGAACCCCGAAACAAAGATCAACAGTACATTTTTATAATAAAATGACCAACAAGACATTTTATAGCAAAATGACAATCAACGCAACACTAAAAAATATAAAAATACATTTTTATGGTAAAATAACCAACTATACATTTTATGATCTACAAAATATATATTTAAAAAACATACTTTTACCCTGAAGGTATAAAATTACGTACAAAATATCTGTAGTTGAAAGCATACAATTACCTACAAAATATTTAGATTTCGGCATTAAATAATTCAAACAAAATCAACCAACAACCTAGGTTTGTTTGAAGATAGTCATGTCAACCATATTTGCTGTATTGAGTACGAGCCTCACCGAATAGCATATGTTTATACCCTTGTCGCTTACTAAAGAAAGTTTTCCAAATATTAATATCGTAATCAGAATATTGATCTTCCCGATACAAGTGGGGATAATCGATACTCAATGATGCTCCTTAGAAACTGCCTCCTGGACAACAATTCGTCCAATAAATCTAATTACAAAAGCTCTTTCCTCAAATATTGTCACAAAACTTCTATCTTTGCCGAAGTAAGCACCGTTTAGCGAGCCAGCCATTATAGAATTTAAATGTTGTCGAAACACGACCCTGAAGACCCCTTCCCATTTCTGCGCGCAGTGGGTGGTCAATAGGGATAAAAATAACAAAGAAAGTAGAATGCTCACAATGACACCCCCCCGCTCTCCCAGTTGCGGTGAACAAGGCCTGTAGGGTATTTAATTACTCATTTCTTCTTCTTAGTCTACTGTTATTATTAACCACTGTTACGTTTGTCGATGTGAGTAATAGATCTTTTTCTGATACCTCCTGAGCTGCAAGGATAGTTATTGGAGAGTGCTTAGCCCAAATAATCACTCACGCATTCTCTTTTTCCATCAGCCATCGTAGGATACCAATGACAATATATTTTATGGGAGTAAATGTCCTTAACTGCATTATTAGTTTTATTTTCGGTTGTCTTCATTAATCAGTTTTCGAATAGAGGTAAAAGGCACAACTTCGAAATTTCTCCAGTTGATATCAGATTTTAATAAATATCTGCATGCAAGGCAGATTTTTATTTCACATTCCACTTATCATTTAGACGACACATTTACGAACATTAGATTCGCATTTAAACACATTTCCCAAACGCCATGGCGTTTTATTTGAAAGATTTACTTAATTCAAAAAGAACTTAAAAAATCAAATATTCTTTAATATTCTTAATTTCATAAAACTGTTATTCGGAAAGTTACAAACCTGTAAATTTTTACTTACATTACCCCGGTGGACGAAATAAAGGGTTCGGTTCGAAATTCCAATCACCTGAAGAAGACCGGAGTATACAACGACTGAAACGTTGTGAATATGGCAATGGAGATGAGGATAACAGTCCGAATAATGTAAATAATGCAAGTAATCGTAATACCTCATCTCAGAGATATAGACAGATACCGTAAATTTTTATTTATTTATAAGCGGCTTGCAACTGCGCCTTGGTTTTTTATTATCATTTAAATATGAGACTGAATATTATCCTTTTTTCTTTATTATTTGTTTTGTTAATTATAAAAATTATTTTTATTTCGTTTTTCTTTTCGTCTGTTTTTGAATAGAAATCAGGTAAGTTAATTTACTTACAACCTATATAAAAGTGGGCAAATAAACGACAAAATTGAAAAACGTCTTAGTGGCGCGTTTCGTTACATGAAGGAACTTCGTCAGATAACGGTTTTATTTGTGGAATCTATTTTATACATAAAAAAGGGAATATCGAAACGTTAAAGATATAGAGACACTTTATTTTTATATGTTTTCATTGTTATTCTTTTTTAATTTATCCCATATTATTTTCGGAGAATTTTTGTAAGAAATGGAGATATATTGTATGATCTTGGATTACCATAGATGATTCAGAAATTAGTGTACTTTCAATAAATTTTCGCCTTAATTTTTTTTTATCAAAGCCGCATTCTTTAAGTGGAAATGTTAGTTCTGTATAATATTTTATGTGCCATGTCCTTTCAGGACGTAGGCGATCATGGCTCCCTACAGATTTGTTTTCCTTATTATCTGTGAATTTCAATGACTTCCTGAGAAATATAGTATAGTGGTTTCCTATAACTTCCTCTACAATTTTGAATTTAGAATTTTTCTCCTTGACAGAATTCCACTCAAAAGACCCCAGTGTACCTTATTATTTAATATATAGCTGGAGGAAAAAGATGGATTCATGCCTTTCCCAAGGGAATTAGTGAATAAGTGAACGCAACAAACTGGTGATTCACCTTTCTGAACAGATTTAAATGCAATGTCAATCGTTATCTTCTGTCTTTGTTACTCATTTTCTCTTTGTGTTCCTTCTCCTTAATAATGTTCTTCTTTTTCTCATATCCTTTTAAACTCACTACCCCCCCCCTTGCATCTTAGTGTCTTTATTGCCTTGCTTAGAGTGAAATGATTTTTTTAAAATACCTATAACCGTTACGCTATCTACGACTATGAGTCTTCCCATTTCATGTATAGTAGAGATTTTCCAAGCGTAGCTTAGATGTGGCACAAGGCCGAAAGTATGGGGCACCCAGTGAGGATCGAACTCACTACTCAGTCGTAATATGTTCTAGCGAGACAAGCTTGCTAACCATTACACCACGCCGAGGTGCCCCATTTCATGTATAGTAGAGATTTTCCAAGCGTAGCTTAGATGTGGCACAAGGCCGAAAGTATGGGGTACCCAGTGAGGATCGAACTCACTACTCAGTCGTAATATGTTCTAGCGAGACAAGCTTGCTAACCATTACACCACGCCGAGGTGCCCCATTTCATGTATAGTATAGATCTACAGCTTCATCGCACCAGTTTTAATGGTTCTATGGTTTCCATAGCAAACATACCAGCTCTACTCCCAACGGTTTTTTTATTTGAGTTATCCTTCTTCTAGAGTAGTTACCAACAGAGGTTTGAGATCCCAGTTTGTTTTGCTATTTGACCTATAGCTGGGGGGGGAGAAGAAAAGGATCCATACTTTTCCCAAGGGTATTTGTGTGAAAATGAACTACATCGGCCGGAACTTGAACTCGGCATGCTAATTCCACTTCATGCATTGAAAATCACTAAGCCACGCGCTGCACATATAATACTGTAAATATTATATCATTCTATGTTCCTCTCTAGAGTTTAAAGGTAAAATGGAAGCACTCTATGCATATATTGACAGAAACAATGTAAGCAAAAATGTCATTTAATTAATGAATTTAATATTATATTAGTTTGCGTCATTTCTGGGTTTTGTTTTTCACAACCAATTGGTAATGACGAATTTATCATGCTAACTACTAGTCATACGTGGAAGTTAACAATAAGTTTGGAATACACAAACATACCTTAGTTTTTGTACCGACCTGGTAGCGTACACAGTGGATTAAAGAAAACATTTCTTCACCCCCATTAATGGAGATATTGAAAGTACATTTAGACCCTTGTGCAATTTAATTAAAACAAAACAAATAATTCCGTTATTATTTAATTTTTTCGTATTTATCCAATGAAACATGATCCAGTGCACATGTTAGTACTTCGTATGTCCATTCCACGAAGTTGTTCCTTACAGATTGACCACAGATTCTCGATTGTATTTAAATCAGGAGAGTTCACGGGCCAGTCTATAGTATTTTGATTTGCTCACTGGTAAGGCTTACCAGTGTGTTCGTGCAGCGTTAAAATTTTCATACGCTTCCTTGGAGTAACGTCCATCGCAGACAATGGCTGTAGAACAACTAATCGACAGTCGAAACAATAGTGTCTGGGCGTGATAAAATTCTGATGCAATCACGGCTGACGCAATATTTTTCAAAGCCAAACAAATTTCATCATAAACCCCGAAAATAAATTCATATTACTGCACACCACTGCAAATGACCTAATCTGTGGAAAAAAATAAAAATCTATTACACCTTGTCACTCCAGTGTGTATAAAAATGGCCGAATGTGAAAGAAAGGAAACTAAAGCGGCTGTTTCAATTAATTTGCACAAGGGTGTATGTCACATAATGATATGGGTGTTCAACCAAGTGAATCACGTTATGAAGACATCTAGAAAAATATGTATGGTTTATGGTTAAGGAGCTATAACTGATCGACAAGTATAAAAAAGTTTTGCAAAGTTTTTTTTTTTTTTTTTTTTTTGTTTTGTTTTTAGGCTGGATAAATATCATAAGAAAATACGTGTTCTTTCGCTGTGGAGCAAGCAGAATACTTTTGGGAGTTTGATCCCCATCTTGTTTATAACCTTTTCTACTGGAAAAGCAAATGGGTCAACTACTCGGATGCGGTAAAATTGAAATTTCTGTGTATAATCAAAAGGGGTGGCAATGTTTAACCTTTGTGCCCGAAAAAAATGGTGTGTTAAAAGGACGGTTATTCACTCGACACCGCCATTACTGTATACACTTTTGACTCCCTCGACAATGTTTATTTACTAAATTATAAAAATATGTGAACAAAGTACAATGCTATATTTATTATTTACTTTTTTTATAAAGATTCATTAGTTACCATCTTATGAAGAAATACATTTAAAAAGAAATCTTTTTATTCAAAAAATTACAAAATTATCAAACTATGTAAGAGGAAGAGGTGCTCTCAGCCTATTTTAGTGAATTTATATGGTAAGAGCAAATGAAAGAAATGCCAAGAAAATGTATTTCCTTCTCAAATTACAGTTACATGTCGTTATTTATTTATTTAAATTTTCTTGTTCACAGACATTTTTATAAATTTGTCAATAAAAGATTTTTTTTCATATTTAATTTTTTATAAAATGGTAAATAATAAATATTTCATTATAATAGGTTCACATATTTTTATAAATATAAAATTATTTTGTGAATATGCAATGTAATAAATGCATAGAGTTTAATGTATTTGCTGTCAATTCTCAAGAATAAAGAAAATGTATAAATCCATTTTTATATGTTTTGGTTGTATTAAAATTATAATAATCGCTTTTTAAAACAATAAACATTGTTGAGTAAGTCAAAAGTGTATACAGTAATAACGGTGTCCTTTTGACACGCCATCTTTTTTGTTTTGTGTGTGTTTTTGTTGTTGTTGTTGGGGTGGGTGCAAACACGAAGGTCAGACATTGACGAAGATGTAACTGAATTTGGCCTGAAGAAATCAAATAAAAAATACGAAACTGCTTCGCAAACAATACGATTTTTAATTTTCGAGTTAATTTTATCTTTTCATACTTTTCATACTTTCTGGGATTTGTTTGTTTTGCTAACTGTCCCATAACGAAGCCGATGTGGCTTCTATAAATAATTGTAATAATACGATTCGGTAGTATAAGTTCCAATTCCTATTTTCAAAGCTATATAAATTACAATCTATTTTTGATAATGTCATGTGACTATATGAGTATATATCAAGTTTCAGGATAACGAGAGGGGGAGGCGTTAATGGCAATTTACCGGTCGCTGGTTGAGACTAAGATTAGCGTCATCATAGAACGCTCTCTCCGCTTATAGTAGAATGTTTATTCATACGACTCAACTCACGCCAGAAGTCACACTCTTTGGTTTAAGGTTTCAAAACCGAATTGCATCCCTTTTGATTATGCTATCATGATATCTTTTTCGCTGTTATACCCTCTGATTCTTTTCATTGCAACCTCCCATTCAATGCATATTTTGATAATCCTTTTTTTGTTTCGTTTGATGTGAACCATATAACTTAAGGGTTTTACTCTTCATTAAGAAAATGATTGCGATCAGAATAGGTTATGTATCCTTATGCGATCTATTAGGCGATTGTTGGTCATAAATCGCATGATATAATGAATTTTTTTCTACTTTGGCCGTAAAGCAGTCCAACGTGAATATATGTGTTGTAGACCTTAGCTTTAATTTTGTATGGAATACGAAACGATATTAGGAGTGAATTTTTTTTTCAAATGCGCAGACAAATTCTACCCAATGTTAAATAGAAACTGAACTTTCATTCAGAGATGAAGGTCTGTAGCTAAAATAAATAAATTTAGTTCTTTGTTGAATTGGTTTTCCATAAACTGTTCTGTTGAAAGGGACATTATATTTACTAGTGGCCATTCACTTTGTTTTAAATACATTTATAATCATACCTATTTTCTCTTCATTTATTGGCTCGAGACATTCACAGCAGTGATGTCATAAGTATATGTTCTTAGTTTGAAAGAAGATGACCCCCAATTGAAAAGCCGGATTTGCCAGTGTACTCTGTTTTGTAGATAATTTAAGTGGTTACAACGCAGGGGAAAGGAAATGAAGATAGAATATCCATTTGTCTCAGTCCTTTTAAAAATGTTTACAGAACGTGAAATAACGATGTCAGTTTTAGCGCATGCCTTAGAGTTATCATACAAAGGGATTAAAAAGGTTTGCATGTTTTCTCTTATAGGGATGTTTAGTCCCAGAGCCTCGACAAGATAATTTAATGCTATCAAAGGGTTTTTGTAAATCAGTGAAATAAATATAAGCGAGCTTATTGAATTCCAAGGACTTTTTAATAATTTGCTCTAAGCATTTTATCTGCTCGATTGTTCGACTTACAGGTTCGTATGTGACCTGTGTTTCTGAAAAAGATGCATACGTATCATTTTGTGAGCACCTTAACCTGATGTAATGGTTGGCAAGCTTGTCTCGCTAGAACAATTACGATTGAATAGTGAAATCGATCCTCACCGGTTGCTCTATACTTTCGCCATACGCCATGTGCCACAGCAAAGCTACGCTTAGGAAATCACCATATGTATCATTCTGAACAGGATTTCCAATGATGTTGATCAATAAATAACGTATATGACTCAAAGTAATTTGTAAAAAAAGAAGTGGATTTTTTTAATTCATTAATTCGACAGATTCTTATTATTTGGGTTTTTAGTGGTTACCTGAATTTACAAATTGGTTTTTGTTAAGATACGAAACTAAGCAGATATGCCGATTTCAAGAGGCAGAGAAAAAAGGCACCATTCAAATTTTCTTGGTCATCGACGAACTCTGTAGACGAGAGGTCAAAGCACGTCAGATCTAATTAAGATTTCACCGTGTTACTGAAGCCAAAAACAGGGAAGAAATTATATCCTTGACTATGATACGGCTCCGTGTTTCTGACGCCAAAAACAGGGAATAAAATACATTCTTGAGTATAATACGGTCACGTGTTTCTGAAGCCAAAAACATGGGATAAATTATATATTTATGTATAATACGACCCCATGATTTTGATGCCAGAAACAGGGAATAAATTATATCCTTGAGTATAATACAACTACGTAATACAACCATACCTATACAATTTATTTTGAAGTTGTAATACATTATCCATTATAAGCTCGGTGCCGTACATATATTTCACTAAAATATTAAAGATTAGAAATGAACCGGATATTTAACCGGATTACGTTTTTTCTTTCAAAACTTATTTTCACATTTTCAGTAAAGGTGCTTTGTTATAACATTATGTTATCAAAAAATGACACATCTTGTGTAGTCTTTTTCTTAATTTTTTTAATAAATTTCGGTGAATTTCCTGCTTTTGAGACAAAAGACGTTCAATTTAGTTAATTTCCAAAGAACAAATATTGCCAACATATCAAATGCGTTTTTTAAGTAATTGTTAAACACTCATTTACTTTGTGTTTTTTTATTGTGCTGAGTGTATTTGCATTCTTGCTGTTTCAAATAAGTGGTTCTTAGTAGAAATTTATGAAAACGTGTACCTGTGCATAATACAATCTGCCCCTTGTTTTGCCTTTAATTTTCCTTCAAAAATTCTAGTATTATACACAATAAAATACAGTATTCCCTTGAAATATGTGAACCAAGTACAACGCAATAATTACTTACCATTTTATAAAGAAATAAATTTCGCTTTTTAAAACAATAAACACTGCCCAGAGTTTCAAAAGTGTATATCCTAATAGCGGTGTCAAAAGAATAACCGTACATTTTGATAAATGTTTATTTCTTTAACAAAATATGCATTGTTATTGTGATACACACTACACTTTTTACACTACAGTGAACAAAAAAATGTGTATCACTTACTTTCCGCTTCAAATAGGAAGGGGGAAAAACCCATGACTAGGTCAAGGGCACGTTTTTAGATAATAAAAAAAACTCAAAAAAATGTTGAACCTTGAGAAAATTATTCATATACACGTGGTCACAAGTACTACTCGTCATTAGTGTTTTATATCGTATACTTATTTTTTTTTTTTTAGTAAATTTTGTTTTTGTATGTAAAAGTTCCAAAAGGATTTCAAAAGGTTTCTTTAAATGTTTTTTTAGTTTGTTTTTTTTTTTAGATTTTGGTTACATTTTTTGCTTATGGAAAATGAATTTGGCCACGAACCGTTCAACCACCCACTTCTCAGAGATGTTTATTCAATTTTCAACCTTGCATTATCACCGATGGGGGAAATGATTTCTGTGCCATCAGTAGGTATTGTTAAGTTAGTGTTCAAACGAATTCTAGAGTAGTTTTTGGTAATATAGTAATTTGACACACTGTCTTTGTCAGGTATAAAGGTTTAATGCTACAATTTTTTTTTTATTGCAGCATCGTATAATTTATTTGGTGGGAGATTATTCTTGGAGTCTAGTTCTTCCTTGAGTTTGACTTTTTTGACAAGTTTTCTTGGTCTCGTCTTTTGTAATCTTGGAGAGACTCTATGACGTAGAGTCCCCCTAATTTTGTGCTTTTTTTTCAATGACAATTTTAGTTGCATTTGTTATGCAGGGTGTGTTGACCGGTTATTTTGGCGGAATATGATTTTCTGCTGAGTTCTTAAAGGTCGAGGAGATCTCTTGGTAAATACTATCTGTGTCCATCTCCCTTGAAAGAAGTGCTAAAGAGTTTAGTGAGCTCTAGCTTGATAAATATCATTATTACTGAAATGATTTCGATGAATGCTACACTGTGAAACAGACTCCCGCGTGGATGCTTCTTCGAACACTACAATCTTAACCCCTTAACCACTAACCTCTTAACCCCAATCTCAATTTTTATCTATTCTCCTTATCCTCATAATCTCCACTTCTTACTTCCTCTTCTTACGTTCATATCACATACCTTATATCACATTACTCATTTAGTAACTTTCTACCTTAAGTAGATCTTGAGCCCTTAAGTGAACATCAATAAGTAAGAAACGTAAAAATTACAATACGCTTAGCTTAATAAACACTTAATCTACTAACCAGGCCTAATAATGTCCAAACCTAAGCATCTGTAAGTCGATCAATGCAAGCTATTGTTGTATGATGAGGCAACAGACATCTTCTTGTATATAAATATTTGTTTAACTTAATCTGGAATAAGGTTCCAAGTGCCGAACGCAAAATCAAGACCGAATTCAGTACAACATAAAATCTTGTTACACAAATTCACAGTGAAGCTCGCACATTTAACACAAGTACAACAGCAAAATCTTTCGAGCGCCCAACAAGAATCAATTTCAATACAGTAGCCATGATTGTCGAATCTGTTCTACGACAAGGTACCTAAATGTTTTTGCGTATATACTGTAGGAATCCTTCTACTCGGTTTTTCGTTGAATGTTAAAATTTGGAGTGTCGGGATTCGATACATTAACAAAATATCGTTACAGAGTCGCTCGTAATTTGACCGCCTAGAATAATCACACGATTTTCATTGAAGGAATAAAATTCAGTAGAAAAGACAACGTAGTTTCAACAAATAAACATTAATTTAATATAGCGATAAGAATACAAGCAGTTGATGATAGATTGGAAAATAATGTCTTTTTGTTTGGGTTAATAAAGTTCTGAAATAAAATATAAACTGTCTCTGTGTACGTATGTGAGAAACAATAAAATGTTGTGATATGTGTGTTTGTATGAAAAAGTCAACATGTGTGTGCGTGATTCATAGTAAAAGTGGATACGAGAGATAGGAATTGTTTCTTACTGTTGGCGGTGTTGCCGTAGTCTGAAGTTTGTCAACTCTGTCGTTTTTAACATGAGGTCATGAAGATCATAAGCGAGAGTTGTGTGGAGTTTGGTGGCAGCCGCGTGTATCCTTGTTTGGGAACGGATTTCGTATGTTTTTATGCACAATTTCCGAACAAAATCGACTCCAGAATTAAATTATTTATTTATTCCTATTTGGCCCTAAGAAATCACGTGGTATGTCTTCTACTACGTCCGTACGATATTTGGTCGGTATCTACCTAAAAATGACGATGACTAATACAACAAACATTCGGATTTGTATTCTATGATTTTATTGGTGTGTTTTAAGATGTAAGTGTTTTCTTGAGTGTGATTGGTTTATAAATATTGTATTTGATATTTTAGTGAACACAATACATACACTAATCTAGAATTCAATGTTTTCACAATTTAATTGATATTAATTTTGTTGCTAAGATTTTCAGTAGAAACTTATATTCTATCTGCACCATGTGATTATTTGTATTATTGACTATTGTTCTCATCTTTCATAACGTTCCGACCGTTTTACCCGCCAATCTTCATTAATCCAGAGAGACTTCAGGGGATTTCAAACTGAACCCTTTATTTGATCAACGGAGTTTGTTATCGTTCCACTTTACATAACTCGTTTTGATCTTATTTAGTACTGTTAGGTTAGAGCATGCGCTATCTAAGTCTCCACTACCCGGTCCTGGGATTGAACTGACAATTACTATGTCACCAAATTTACGATGCAACGTGTTAATCCGCGAAGCTATATTGGCTGATGTCTGCAATTATTATAAAGAGTCGCAGTAACATATTTGATTATATAAAATTATATCATGCCATCCGAGAATTATTGGTCATATTTTAAATAAATATTTATAAATATACAAATATTGATATTTATTTTTAATTTCAATTATATAAAAATTTCCATATGTCGTGAGAAAGATATAAAACCTCAAAGGAGAAAAAAGATATTATAAATTCATTGAGCAATTTTAAATAAAATATTTAAACAAACATCATAAGCTAAAATCTGCATGGTAAACTTATTACAAAAATAAAAGTATGGTCTGAAAATGTTATTAATCTCGGTGAGTTAACACGGATTTCGGGAAAATATTGACTTGTATAATAAAATCTACGTATATATATATATATATATATATATATATATATATATATATATATATATATATATATATAGAGAGAGAGAGAGAGAGAGAGAGAAACAGAAAACTTATCTTAGCCGCCGCGTTTCATCCTCTGGGGGACTTTATCAAGGTAAATATTTTCCTTGATAAGATCCCTCAGAGGACGAAATGCGGCAGCTAATATAAGTTTTCCTTTTGTCTTTATTTACACACACACACACACACACACACACACACATATATATATATATATATATATATATATATAGGCAGCATATCTTCATGCAAGCACGTTTGGTTGAATAATATAGGCATATTATTATTTTTTATTGGGAAAGCTAACATTACACATGCTAGATTCAAGTTCTATTGTACAACATTTAAAAGAACTTTCCTGTCCACATTCACATTTTAGAGAAATATTAATTGACAATACAAATATACTCCCCTATGAAAAACAAATTCAAATTCTCGAAACGCCTTATCTAAAACATCGAGAGCAACACTAAATAAAATTAATTATGAGTATATTAACAATATTTTAAAATGTCTATACAGGCAAATGTTTTGGGACGATCAAATTGTAAAAAAAAAATTTTCTATTTTTTTAAAAGAATTGCAGGTTGAGTATTTTTTTTAAATTTAAAACCGCTCTTCCATATTCTTAATGTCAACTGACTATAACGGAGCGCGTTTGATGCGAATTTAGAAAAAAATCACAACTATCGATTGCATTAATTTTTGTTTAGCAATTCACCCGTGAAGATGATTTTGGATGGGATTGAAAGTATTTAGGAAAATTAAAGAAATAACCAAAACTATAGTGTCTTTCTTAATCAGTTTTGTAACAGCACTAAGAAGCTTATCCATGAATATGACCGGATTAAAATAAAAATAAATAGACGTATGTCTAAATTATTCAACCAGACATGCTTGAATATATATATATATATATATATATATATATATATATATATATATATATGCGCGTGTGTGTGTGTGTGTCTGTGTCTGTGTGTGTGTGTGTTATGGTCCGGTTCCTTGTACCATGGTGATAGTCCAAGGTAGAACCAATAAAGAAGAACTCGAATACGGATATGGAATAACACAGATATGTTACAAACAGGAATATATACAGAGAGGTAGAAAGTGTTAGTACAGGTTTAATAGTAATTGTCTGAACACGACTCTGTTTCGGACTGTCTCTGACTCGCTCGCTCTGAATGACTGACAGAAACCTGACGGACTTCACTTCAGACTGAACTCCCTGCTTCCTCTTGAGGCGCAGTATTTATTACGTATGGAATAGTCCGTTATTTTATTATGGGTAAGGTCCTATAACACCCCCTCTTCCGAAAAGTTTGTGTAGCAGGGGTTTTTTAATATCTTTTTTTCTTTGGATCTATTTCTTAAGGTACCGTAAATTTTCTTTTTCTAGACGATTTTCTTGGTTCTGGCATTATTTGCGGTCTTTTTATATCGAATGCGTCGAAAATCGTGTTCAATACCTCTTCTTGAGGTGGACCGTTAGCATCCTGTAACGGTCTCTTCCTTATTTGGTTTACGTGTCTTCTGAGTGAGAATTTTTTTCCTTGAACTATATACATCATATTACCAATTCTTTTCTCAATTACCCCTTGTTCCCAGCAAGAGATATTGTTTTTGCATGCCTTAAAAAAACCTTTTCCCCTGGGAGGAATTTTCTTTTTGGTGTGTAGGACTGTGTTACTTGTTTTGTTTTACTTGGTAGTAATTTATCGAACGCTGATCTGATTTTCCTAGCAAACATGATATCTGCAGGTGATAATGTTGATGGTGTTGCATTATTTGGCGTTATTCTATATACCTGTAGGAATTGCTGTAATGCTTTCTCCGTAGGTACATCGTACGCTTTTCGTAATGCTCTTTTGAGAGTATCCACGTATCTCTCCGCTTGTCCATTTGATCTTGGATGGTAAGGCGGGGATTTTATATGTTTTACTTGATAGATTTCGCAAAACTCTTGGAAATCGTCTGACGTGAATTGCGTTCCGTTGTCTGTTACTAAACAGTCCACTACACCAAACCGAGCGAATAGCTCGTGGAGGAAATTTATGGTCGTTTCTGTAGTAGGATTTTTGCACCGAAACACTTCCGGCCATTTACTGTAGCTATCAACTATGATTAAATAGTAGAACCCGTCAATTGGTTCTACATAATCTGCGTGTATTCCTAACCATGGACGATCAGTTTCAGGCTTATGTATGATTGGCGGTGCTTTAGCTGCTAAATTACAACCCTTGCACATTTCCACCATTTGAGAAATATCCTGGTCCATATTCTTCCAATATACATAGCTACGCATTAGCGACTTAATTCTATTTTTACCCGGGTGTCCTCTGTGGAAATCGTTTAGTATCCATTTTTGTAAAGTTTTGGGGATTACAACCCTATCGTTGTAAAGTAGCACATTATCGCATCGAGAAAAGCTGTCCGAAATTTTCTCATTTTTTTCTGCTATTTTTGCTTTTGTTTCATTAATAAATTTGTCATTTTTGGCTTCATTTTTTATGTCTTGCAATGTGACTGGGAGGTTTCTGACTGTACAACATAGTACTGTTCTTATGTTTTCTTAATTTCTAAGGGTTGCGATTACCGTATCTTCCAATGGCTCTGTCTTTGTTGGTATAAGTCTCGACAGACCATCCGCGTGCCCGATTCTTTTCGTTGGTAAATATTCCAATCTGAAATTATAGTTCAGAAGAATCGTTCCCCATCTAAGTAGCCTATTTGCCGTGTACACCGGTAGACCTTTTTTTGAGCCAAAAATTTTTATTAACGGTTTGTGATCCGTCTGCAGAGTAAAGTGTCTACCATAGACATATCTATGGAATCTTGTTACTGCGAAGATAATTGCTAGAGCTTCCTTCTCAATTTGTGAATAGTTTTTCTCTGCTGGTAGTAGGGTTCGAGAAGCATGTCCGATAGGTTTTATTGTCCCATCTGGCATTTTATGTAATATACACACCCCGACACCGTAGGCGCTCGCATCACTTGCTACAATAATCTCTAGTTTAGAATCATAGTGTGCCAAAAATAAATCCAATGTTAATGTCTTGATTATTTTTTCAAATGTTTCCTGGCATTGCTCTGTCCTCTGCCAAACTTTTTCTTTCTTTAGCAGTTCGTTCAATGGTGCGCGAAGTTTATGCATTTGAGGTATGAATTCCTGGGAGTAATTCACTAACCCAAGAAAACTTTGTAGTTCTGTTATGTTCTTAGGAACTGGCATCTTTTTTATTGCTGGAGACATTTCAGGGTCTGGACGTCTACCTTCTTGGTCTATTATATGGCTAAGATATTTAATTTCCTCCATGAAAAAATCACACTTATTTTCTTTCACTTTGAATGCGTAGCTTTGAATTCTCTTAAACACTTCTTGTACATGATGTTTGTGTTGTTCAACGCTTTCGCTATTAATCAATATATCATCCAGATATACTATTGTGTATTCTAGTCCTGCCAGCATCGTATCCATTGTCTGCTGGAAAATAGCCGGCGCTTCTTTAATTCCAAATGGTAGTCTTTGGTATCTGTACAATCCCTTGTGTGTGTTTATGCATAGTAGTTTTGAACTTTCTTCATCGACTGGAATTTGCAGGTAGGCCTCACTTAGGTCAATTTTTGAAAAATATTTTCCGCCATTTAATTTAGTGAATACTTCTTCAGGACTAGGTAGCAGATAGTGATAGTCCTTTATTGCTGCGTTCAAACCTGTAGAAAAATCAACACAAACAGGAATTTCTCCTGATTTCTTCTTAACGTAGACCGTCGGTGCGGCCCATTTGCTGTACTCTACTTTTTTCAATATGCCCGTATTTTCGAGTCTAGATAATTCTTGGTCAATCTTTTCTATTGACGCAAACGGTACACTCTTTTTTTTTTCTTTAAAATAGGTTGAATGTTATCCTTTATTTTGATATTAGCTGCCATTTTCTTGCATCTGCCGAAACCTGCCGAAAATACTTCGGGGAAACTCGTTTTTAGTTTTCCTTTTAATTTGTCTGCCTCGGTTGGTAAGCTTTTTACATTCTGGCAGTAGGTGCTAATAGGTAGATCCCCCAATTCGAATTTTTGCATCCAGTCTGTCCCGAATAGGTTTTTTGGTATTTCTTAAGACGTACATTTTTAGTTTTTTCGTCATTCCGTTAAATGTTACGTTTGTGATTATTTCACCCTCGAATTTTATCTTTTTCCCCGTAACTGAACTCGCAATTTTATCCGTTTTTAACATGACAGGTTTGTTCAGTTTTCTCTATGTTTGTAGATTTATGATAGTTAAGTCTGAGCCAGAATCCAGCTATAACCTAACTTTTCTGTTTTGCATTTCAACTTGTACATATTTTCTTATCTTAGTCTCATGTTTGGTCGGTCCTCCTAATTCTTATTCTGCTTTCTTTTCTATACCAACAGTGAGAACTTTTGTGACCAATTTTTTTACATGATAGACAAGTTTTAGCACGATATGTACAGTCTTTAACCCAATGCCAAGACCCACAACGATAGCATAGAGTTGGTGGTATTTTCTTTTTATGTTGATTACAATTAGAAAATTTTGTTTTACCTGTGCTTGAGGCGGGAAAATCAGTTCGGTTTGTTTGTGAGGAGGGAAAATCTGTTTGCTTTGTTTGTGAGGAGGGAAAATTTGTTTGTCTTCGTACTTTGCGTATGTATGCTATGCCAGCTTGTTCTATGTCTTTAGAGTCTTTTTTTACGCTGACGCATCTCTGGCAGTCTTCGGCTAGTTTTTGAAGTGTCAGATCTTGTTCATTTTCCAATTTAGTAAGTATTCTACGTCTCATTTCTGCGTCTTTGGTTGAAACCAGACCTTGGACGTAAATTAAGCATTTGAACTTGTCAGCGCTAAGTTCCGATAATTTGAAGTCGTCACAATATTTATTAACAATGGATGCGAAAGTTACGTAATCTTCGCTATTTTTTTTTGTAAGGTTCATGCATGTCCATCTTTTACGAAATCGTGAAGTATTATGGCTGAAAAGTCCCGTTAGCAATTTTATAGATTCTTTGAACGTTAACTCGCTTGTTTTTCTGGGAAGGATATAATCAACGAATTTGGTATATTCGCCTGTGCCTAATTTTATTAATAAAAGGCGTACTTTACGTGAGTCGGACCAATCTATGCAGTTAAAATCACATAGATCTTCATACCTTCAGAAGTAATTTGCAAAAGTTTTATCTTCGTCGGGTGCGTACTTGAAATCTTCGATATTACTCCAAATAGCGTCTTGAGAGAGAACTGATTCATTCTCGGGTTTTTGCTCCTTATTTGCCATTGCACATATCAATAATTCTTGCATTTCCAGATGTTTTTGTTCGTACCTTTGTTGTTGTTCAAACTGGATTTTGATAAGTTCCATAATGATTGACTTAAAATCTTCCATGTTAACTGTTGTGGATTCCGAGATGAATTCGGTCTCCAAGGAATGACAAACGCAATAATTAAATATAAGAAATAAAATGTATTTACACAATCATACAAAGAGTAATACTGTTAGTAAGTCCAGGAACGTGGTTAGTAGCAAATACAGATAGATATATACATAGTCTCGAAATAGGACTTCCTTAGAGTCTACGTGCTGGTAACTGACTTCTACAAGAAGTTATCTCACCCTATCTCCGTTCGTATATTCTCTCACTATCCGACCACCGACTGCCATACGACTAGTATTTAGTCACCCCCCACGAGGGTATCATGTGGCACAAGGCCGGTTTAACGTGGGATCTCCGAGCCCGTGGGCTCTGCCAAAAATATACCCTTTGAACCCGTATAAACGGGTTCAGGGTCGGTTTACCTCCCCGAACGAAACTACGCCCTTCGGCCTAGCCTCGTTCGTGTTCCTCCCCGCCCGGAAGCAGAGTTCAACCGGTCGTCCGACATCGACTGCCATACGACTGCCCTCACTGACTGTAACTCTGGGTATTTAACGGCAGCAGTCCAGGTACACTTGGTAGAGTCCACTTATATGAAAAAGGGGTGGACCCCATAACATTAACGTATTTTTTGTTTTTTTGTGTAACCTGATATACTGTAGCCTGTGCTCGCAAAAAACTTTCCTTTGTTGTCAGTGAAATTTGATATCAAGAAAAGAAAATTTTCTTTTTTTTTTTTAGAATTTAATCGTCGTCCACTGATACGTACGACGGATAGCAAAAAAAAAATATATCATCCGAGTAGGGAGTTTATTTTTCTTTAAATGTTTTCCAGATCGCCACTTGTTATGTGTGACATATAGCAAAAAAATAAGTCCTCCGTGTAGAGAGTTCGTATTTCCTTTTTAGGGGTTTCTCCGTCGTCACTTGTTATGTTGACGAGAGAAGATTTTGTTGCTTGTTCTTCACGTGTGAGTTAGAATCTTCGTCGCCACTTGTTATGCGCGACGGATAGGTATGTCCACCGCGTAGAGAGTTAGTTTCCTCGTCGCCACTGTTATGCTGTGGCAAACGAAATTTTTTTTTCCTTCCACCGAATGAATTCGAATCGCTCGTCGCCACTGTTATGCTGTGACAAACAATTTTTTTTCTTCCACCGAATGAGTTCGAATCGCTCGTCGCCACTGTTATGGTCCGGTTCCTTGTACCACGGTGATAGTCCAAGTTAGAACCAATAAAGAAGAACTCGAATACGGATATTGAATAACACAGATATATTACAAACAAGAATATATACAGAGAAGAAGAAAGTGTTAGTACGAACAATCAGGTTTAGTAGTAATTGTCTGAACGCGACTCTGTTTCGGACTGCCTCTGACTCGACTGACTGACTCGCTCGCTCTGACTGACTGACAGACTCCAGACGGACTTCACTCCAGACTTCAGACTGAACGGTATTTAGTCACACCTCACCGCCACACGAGGGCATCATGTGGCACAAGGCCGGTTGAACGTGGGATCTCTGAGCCCGTGGGCTCGGCCAAAAATATGCCCTTTGAATCCGTATAAACGGGCTTAGGGTCGGTTTACCTCCCCGAAAGAGACTCCGCCCTTCGGCGTAGCCTTGTTCGGGTTCCTCCCCGCCCAAAGGCAGAGAGTTCAACCGATCAGCCGGTCCGCCGGTCGTCCGACTTCGGACTGAACTCCCTGCTTCCTCTTGAGGCGCAGTATTTATTACGTATGGAATAGTCCATTATGTTATTATGGGTAAGGTTCCATAACAATATGATAGGAGTATATATATATATATATATATATATATATATATATATATATATATATATATAGTCGTCTTTGGTCAGCTTCTAACAAACAGGTCTGTTGGAAGGCGCTACAAAGACAAACTCAAAGACAATCTGAAGCGAAGCAGCATGGATCTGACGCCTGTCCTGCTTCACATCAATACAAAGGCTTGAGCGAGGCCGACTTAAACATCGGGATCAACTGCGTGCAAATAATAAATCAAGACCGACAACATGCTGCTCCTCTCAATGATGTAGGCCTTACTTGGCATTGTGACCTTGTAGCATGCAGTAAAGGAGACTTTGTTGATCACTCACCGAAACGTGGCAATTGATCCTCAAGCAATCGAACACAATGGCTTAACCACATGTCCTATCTCTTTAAAAATCTGCAAAACTACTGCAGCCCTCGGGAAACACATGGGTGTGTCCATAGAAGTTGAGTATCTCTTTATTTTCCTGAGCACTTATTTGCTATATATATTACTATATATATAGACTCACTTCATAAGCCCACTAAGAATTTTTAGATTAGCCAATCATGCCAACTTAATTTTCAACCTTTAAAAGCTCCGCTAATAAATTATATATATATATATATATATATATATATATATATATATATGAACATTTCATTGAATACGACAGACAAGGTGCTTTTTATTTAGTTTTTTATACAATTTCTCTTTTTTCTTTTCAGATGATAAATTATATAAAAACTGTCCGAATGTTCTTTTTATCCGAGCGCTTTCGGCTCTACATTTAGCCATTTTCAAGGATTAAATATTTTAACTGTTAAATAAGAAATGGCATGTATGTTTTATAAAATGTTTTCATTTTTCAAAAGACAGTCAAGATATTGTGTCCATATTCATAGTTAATAATATTAAGTGTTGGTTTTTTCTTTTTGTTTTTATTAATAAGGCTTCCATTATATTTAGCCTTTTTTACATGTAGATGATGCTATTATATTAGTGTTGTCAACAAGTATGTTATGAATAGAGTCTGGTAGATCTCCATGGATATTTAAATGAGATCTATTTGAGCTATATTCAGAAAGGTGTAGAGTGTGTCTCCGTGTCAAACATGTTGTAGTGTGTCCTATATAATTATTTACGAATTTTGATTGATCAAGAATACAAATCCTTAATGGTCATTTAAATTCGTAAATAATATTTGCGCTATTTAATTTTGTTCTAAGCGGTGAATTATTATTTTTAACGCAGACTCACTCCACAAAAAATAAATAAAAGCTCCTTGTCTGTCGTATTCAATGAAATGTGCATGAAAGAAGGATTCCTGCTTAAATGCATATATATATATATATATATATATATATATATATATATATTATGCGATTTTTTAATACACATAAGATGTTGCATATCAGTTTATTTGATGTTCGTGTGAAAGTCATGATGCCGTTGGCTACATCCTGGCATTATTTAGAAAGCTTAAAAATTAAAATGCTTCAAGGTGACGTCACGTGTAATGGTTAAGAGTAGCGAGACCATACCAAAGAGTATGCATCGTTTTTTGTTTTGTTTTTTTCTTTTTACACACATGTGGTGGTTGTATTTTGAGTTGAGTTGTTCAATGTAACAGCATATCAATCTCTGTTATTTAATGTCAAACATAAAAGTCCTGCTGGGACAATCATCACAGTGAATTGTCAAAAAGGTAGACATAAGCCCGGTTTATACTAGTTTTCAAAAGGCGCCGTTTTATACATGTGTCAAAAAAAAAATCCCGGTTTACTCTACAAAAATTTAGGCACAGGGAATTCAGTCGGCCCATTCCAAGGCCCACCGACCGGACAATAGTGTAAGTGCGTACGTGTTCAGGTTTCAATCAAAAAGAATTTTTAAATGTATTGTGCAATTTTTTTACAGTTTGGGTCACACATTATAAGGCTCGGGTGCCACTTGAGGTAGAGGGTTATTTTAGGAGGTCATTTGTGTGTATAAGTGATGGAGATAACGATTAACCCTAACCTTGTTAAGATTGTACTGATTGAGGAAACATTCTGTTGGGAATCGATTCCACAGGCCAGTGGTTCGTGAGAAGAAACTGTTCGAGTGGAACTTACTTCTCACCAATGGAATACGGAGGGAACGTGGGTGGGGTTTGCTACTATGTAAATGGCACGGTGTATTCTTGCCATGAAGGTTTCCCTTGGCGGGACCAGGGAATGTAGTTCGACCGAGCACTTTCCATCAAAGTAGCGGTAGAGCTGCGAGAGGCTTGCCACATCCCGCCTGTGGGAGAGGGACTGAAGGGTTGAGAATTCGTCACCTACAAGGGCTTGAATATGTGAAAGAAGACATTACCTTAACCCCGGATTTTACCAAGTCTCTGAGTGATTGTATAAATTAAGAAAAATCTTTGTTTATTTTTATTTTCTTTATTTAATAAAAATTAATTTTCTACAAATAAATATCACTTTTTTTCTACAGGATGTATGAGCACCTGTATTTACGTCTACTCGTGTATACACACGTATATGCACATGCACACGCATATTTGTTGCCAATCGTAAAACTGCAACTATAGGTACTTACGACTTTTTTATAAATTATTACTATGCATGCCTGTAAGAATGTACACTCGTTGTATTATAACATAAATTGATCAGATAAGAAACGAATTTACCGAATAACCTTCTTCTCCCGACTACCGCATTCATATTATCCGCGCAGCGCCACCCACAGAGTTAACAAGGCTCATCTGTTTTAAATCACACCCACTGCTCCTCTGCCCTGCCTTCCAACAGCAACGCAAATACCATCATTCATCGCAGTACCGATGAACTTTTAGGTCCGTTCGCTTTTTCCTTGTTCAATTCTATGCATTCTTCTTCTTCTTCTTCTTCTTCTTCTATATGGTGTGTCCCTTCAGTGCGTGGGGGATCATGGCTCTCTACAATTTCCTGTCCTTTGTAGCCTATAGTAAGGTTGGTCTTTTTGCTATATCTCATAATTGGAATCCCAGATCTATCATCCATTTAGACATGTTCGTTGGGTAGAGTGATCATGGCTCTCCACAACTTCCTATCCTTCGTAGCTTGTTTGTCTCTTTATCCTCCTAGTCCACGTTCTGCATTCCTTTGACATCCATTTAAACAAACCCATTTAGGTAGGTTGATCATTGCTCTCCACAACTTCCTATCCTGCTTGGATCTAAGTAAAGTTTGTCTCCTTATCCCTCCCAGTTTATGTTCTGTCATCCATTTAAACAAACCCATTTAGGTAGGTTAGTCATGTCTCTCCACTACTTCCTATACTTCTTAGACCTAAATAATGTTTGTCTCTTTATCCTCCCAGTCCATGTTCTGTATTCCTTGACACACAAACTCGTTAGGTAAGTTGATCATAGCTCTCCACAACTTCCTATCGTTCTTAACTCCAAGCGCGCGAGTATGTGTGTGCGTGTGTGTGTTTTTGAGCGAGAAGGAAAGAAACATATTGTTCCTTAATTGTCCATTTTCCTCACTAAAGTTTTCTCGTTCTCTTTCACTTCCTGTAACATGATACTTCCCTAATTTGACTGGATCAAGAAATGTTTAACACCGGCTTCTACCTTATGACTTGGCCGTCTAATATAGAACGTCATGATTCATTCCTTTCCAAAGATTATGAGGATAAGAAGGATATATAGTAATTGATATATTACACATAATCTCGACAAATTCCTTTACACGTTTCCACCTAACATTAAACGACTGAATTAACACCAAGCAAAACGCACCAAAATCTTTAACATACATTCCTTGACCAATTGGTCACCACGACGTGCTGTAATGATTAGCAAGTACAATTATGACTGAGTAGTGAGTTCGATCCTTACTGGGCGCTCCATACTTTCCTCTTACGCTTAGGAAATCTTCACTCATTGTTCAATTTATTCAGTAAATCTCCTGCAACTCTTTTGGTCGGTATCCTTGTTTAAATTGGTGAACATTGCTATATCCCCTGCTTTCACTTTGGTGTTACAAAGAGTTTTGATGGTTTCTCGCTTAACTACGCCCCACACATAATAATCAAGGGAGTTGCAGTCTGGGAAGTTAGGTGGACAGATATAAGGGGTGATGTGGCCTCAGAAATTGTCTGACAGTCATGACTGCGTCCTCTTGCTTGTGTGGCATGGTGCAGAGTCCTGTTCCAGAAACCACCTTGCTGCCCTAGAGCAGGACTACCTTCTCAAGGCACTTGATGTAAGCTTCGGTGTTGAGTGTAATGTCCTCATCAACAAATTCGAAAGTTCATCGAGTTTTCCGAGCTGCCGTAGGTTCGTAAATACCATTGCCTTCAGTCCACGATGTTGACTGTATATATCATCCAATTCTTTCCAAGTCTTCTGCCAAGCAGTACAGCATGCTGTTTCTAAATTTCTGGTAGAGTGAATTGCATCATGGTGCTCTTTTTCTCACAGATAGTGCCCAACTGACCCTACTATATTGTGCAGTCAACAAAATCAAAAACAAACAAAACGCATGCGCGAAATGAAAAATATAAATTGCTAGAGTTTACCCATTGCACCCAATATATATATATATATATATATATATATATATATATATATTGTGTATATATAGGCAGCATTTTTTCATTTGCATGTTTCATTAAATAATATAGGCAAGTTTCTTTCATATTGTCTGATAAGCTTAATAACATTATCATTACAACAAATACAGACTATCATTATTGTTTCGTCCGTGTACTGTTTGATATATTGAAAAGTAATTGTCATCTTTGATAATGGCTTATGTAAGCCGAAAGCTTAGATTGGATTTAAACATCTATCAATATGGTGATTTCCTTTCGTCTTTTAATGATAATGTTATTAAGCTTATCAGACAATATGAAAGAAACTTACTTAAAATAAATAGACTAAACTTGTCTATATTATTTGATGAAACATGCATATATATATACATATATATATATATATATATATATATATATATATATATATATATATATATGTATGTATGTATATATTAATTATTTTGTTTAAACATTATTTTTGATGGATACTCATATTCGAGTGGAAGCTCTGTTTTTTTAATTAAACAATATTTTTATCCAACTACATGCACCGGAATGAATATTCGAGAAATTTTGTCAATTCGAAGCTGCATTCAGTATGGAAACCGTCATTTAATTAAAAAACAGAGCTTCTAACCGAATATGAATATACGTCAGTAATAAATGAAAAATAAACATATGTCAGATTTAATCCATTTTCTAAAATAAATTGTCTTTGTTTACGTAGAATACGAAAACAGAACTGATATGAATGTTTCGACAAAAGGCAGACAGTGCGTGTGTATAAAAGCATTCTTTCGGTCATTGTCCGTCTTTTAGCTCTATGTGGCCGAGTGGTCAGGCCCAACACATCCAATGGCGGCTTCCTCCCCCCATAGGCGATACACGTTCGAATCCTGTCGGAGGAGCATATTTTTCTGACAAGATTTCTCGAATAATAAAGATAAACTTGAATTGAGTTTGAAATATTGTGTAATCAGCTCTAATTTTTGTAAAATACTTCGATATGATATAATGAATAATTTACAATGAAAAAGACAATTTCCGATTCTTTGATGAATCTGTCCCTCCTCTGCTGAACGCGATATATATATATATATATATATATATATATATATATATATATATATATATATATATATATATATATATATATATATATATATATATATTTTTGTTTAAACGTTATTTTTGATAGATACTCATATTTGAGTAGAAGCTCTGTTTTTTAATTAAACTGTATCTTTTATCCAATTAGATCTAACGGCCTGAATATTCGATATATATATATATATATATATATTCTGTTTATACGTTATTTTTATAGATACAAATATTTAAGTATATGCTCTGTTTATAACAAACAGTATTAGCTAAATTTGCTAACCTGAATGTCCGAGAGATATTGGAGAAAATATGTCCGCCAACAGGAATCGAACCTGTATCCTACACGTAACTGTCATATAGCCTGACGTGCTATACTATTTTGCTACAGAGGAAGCGTCTGGTTAGTAAAGTGAATTTACTGTTTTTAAACATCAAATTTCCCATGATTTCTCTCGTTTGATCATATATGCTTAAAGCCTATTTTAATGTAAACAAATTACATCATATATTATGAAATGGATACATATTTTATACAATATTTCTCGGACATCCACGCCGGTAAATGTACTTAATAATGTTTATTATAAACAGAGTATTTGTATTTGTATAAAAATAACGTATGAACAGAAAATATATCAGTCCGTTTCATTATATATATATATATATATATATATATATATATATATATATATATATATATATATATATTATGATGGCTGACAGTTTTATATAATTTCTCATGTGTTCGTATAATTCTTTTATACGAACATAAATTATATGAAAATTGTCCGAATGTTTTCCAAGGGCTTTCGACTATACTTTTAGCCATTATCAAGGATGAATTTTATTTTACTTTTAACTGAATAAATGCTTTGTTTTATGTACCTATCTAGAGTTATAGGAATGTTTTATTTTCAAAACAAAGTCAGCACATTTTGGCTGTGTTCGTATTTGATATTATTGACTGTTGACTTTTTCTTTCATATTAATAATGCTTCCATTATTTTCAGCCTTTTTGTTCACGGGAATGATACTATTATATTTGTATTATCAACGAGTATGTTACAGATAGAGTTTAGTAGGCCTGCTTGTGTATTTAAATGAGACGTAATCGAGCTATGGTCAGAGGGATGTAACAAGAGTCTTCTTGTTAAACATGTTGTAGTATATCTAATATCATTATTTACGAATTTGGATTGTTTAGGAACACAGTTCCTTACGGGACATGTAAATTCGTAAATTATATTGCTTCTCTGTAATGTTGATTATGCAGGCAAATTATTAATTATGACGATAAGGTTAGCGGTTTTATATTTGTGTAATAAATAATTTAATTTTCTTGTTTTGTCAATAGGAGTTGTGTATTTCTCTATGATGTTTCTATAGTTACCATGTATTGAATTTTTATAGAAAATGTTAATGCTATTGTTTTTTCTATGTGTTATGTGTTGTTATTGGTTACCTTAGAAAAAAATGTCTAATATCTATAGTCTAATCTATAGCCGAAAGCGCTTGGAAAACATTGAGACAATTTTTATATAATTTATGTCCTGAAAAGAAAATTATATAAAACTCAACCACCACACCTTGTCAGTCGTTTTCAACCAATCTTGCATATATATACATATATATATACACACAAGCACACACACACACACATATATATATATATATATATATATATATATATATATATATATATATATATATATATATATATATATAATTGTAAGTTTTACATGAAATTGCGTGGATATGCGTGATACCTCCGCTTAGTCTGTATGCGGTTGTGTTTACATATATATATATATAAGAACTGTGTCAGTGTGGCTTAGTGTTTCTGTCTCAAGGTCAGCAGCTTGTTAATCCTCCGAATTTGGTACCATATTTTTTTTAGTTTTATTGTTTATTCATTTTTTGTTGTTTTTTGGGGGGTGGGGATCTTTTTTTTTTTTTTCAAATAATTTTTCTAGTTTTTCATTTCTTTTCATTATGCAGCTGGACCATGTTCACCAGCCACACATGTTTATTTTTATCCGACCGTGAACAACGATGCATCTCGCTGAATATTTACGCGTGTCATTATCATGTTTTCTATATTATATCTGATATCATCATATCCAATAGCATTTTGCGTCATTGAATAGCTGAGTTTTATTAGGGGGTGCTGAAAATTTCTCGAAATAACGAAAAGCCCTTCCTCAAAAATTATGATGCTTGTTCGTTTGTTTACATTTTGGGAAGTAAATCTGGTCGATAATTTTTCATTACTCCATAGGGTAATGCAAAAGTCCTAGCGCCATATTTTGCACAATATTAGGTAAATGTTTTTAAGTTTTATCCAGGTTTGTGCATGATATTCAACGCGCCCAATCTCTCTCTCTCTCTCTCTCTCTCTCTCTCTCTCTCTCTCTCTCTCTCTCTCTCTCTCTCTCTCTCTGTGTATATATATATATATATATATATATATATATATATATATATATTGCAGTTCAGTGCGACTCGTTTATGTACGAAACAGCCCTTTAGGAGAAAAAATAAATGAATAAATAAAATAAAACAAAAATTCTCTAGACACTTAACGACATATTATGATGCCAAAAGCTATCTTTCGCCGTGACTGACCAGACGATGAGCGCACATGAATGTCATCATTCGCTTTAAAATGGATACCCCCACCTTACCACCTTACCTCGGCTCGACCTCTTTCCGAAGGTGACTGATATGCGGATAAAAATTAACTCTTAAGTCCCTTATCAAAATGGTCGTCCCAGCTGTTTCCATAGTAATTAATTTTGCGAATGAACATGCTTATAAAGATGCGTAAATTTCAAGATTGCTTATTCCTAAATTTTCTCTTGAGGATGAAACAGGGCTTGATACTTTAACTCAATTTAATTTTAATAATTATATTGAGGTTTTTGGCTCTTGTTTTTGAAACATGAGAACTATTATGTAACGAAGGAATCATATTTTTTTTTAATAATTATAATTTAAGCTCTACTTTTGTATGGAGCACTGTTTTTTTTTTTAAATAAAAACAAAAATACTAAAGAACGGATTATTTACCAAACGTGTTCTTTCCTATTTTTCTACATATCTGCACACACACACACACACACACACACACACACACACACACACACACACACACACACACATATATATATATATATATTCATGAATTATTCATACATAAAACAAAAATAACATAAAACATAAAATATATAAATTCATGAATTATTCATACATAAAGCAAATACAAAGGTTAATGATTTAAATGGCGAGAAATCCATCTTCGCGAACAATTCAAATAATATACAATCTATTTCATACCTGAGGATGTCTGTAGGAACAGACAAAAGCTTGTAAAATAAAAAGACCTAATGCAACGGAAATTTATAAAAACAGGATCTTTTCATTCATAAACAGATTCGGGGTTTTTGTATATTATTTGAATTGTTCGCGAAGATGGATTTCTCGCCATTTAAATCATTAACCTTTGTATTTGTTTTATGTATGAATAATTCATGAATTTATATATATATATATATATATATATATATATATATATATATATATATATATATATTCACCAGATCACGTCAGAAGTTCATTTGATGAGTCTGTGGCCTTGTTATATTGATTCGCTGGTCAAGGTAAGCGAGATTTAGGTTCTAAGATTCTTTAAGAATAAAAAAAAATGTATGGTTTATAATTTTCTATTGCTTTTATTGAAGGAGAGTCTTTTGACCGTAGGTTTCACGCTTATTCAATCCTCAGACAAATGAGCGTCATCCCAAAACAGATACAGAGGAGAATCCCCACCCCTTCAATACCAAACAAAATCAAACAAAAGTTGACATAAATAGTCTCAAATTTTAAAAATAAATCAGTTTAAGTATCGCATAAATGTGAAACCCAGGGTCACAAACTCATATCCATTATATTATACATAACTAAATATGTAAGCTCTATCGTAGATATTGAGTGCTTTCTAATAAGCACCGCACACACACACACACACACACACACACACACACACATATATATATATATATATATATATATATATATATATATATATATATATATATATATATATATTTAAAAGCTGTCTGCGTGCAATCTGTGGAGTTAACTTTCAAGATAGGACATCTAATGTAGACCTGTTTAACAGGTGTAATATTGGAGGAATCGAGACTTTTCTCATACAGTCTCAGTTATGGTGGACTGGTCATGTCTTGAGAATGTCTGATGACAGGATACCCAAGATCCTAATGTACAGCCAGTTAGATCAGGGCTACAGGAACGTCAGACGCAAATGGCTAAGATACAAAGACAAGCTGAAAAGCAACTTGTCAGCAGTCAATGTACCACATGACACCCTTGAGCGCTTAGCCTTGGATCGGATAGAATGGAGATCAACGTGTTTTAATAGACTCAGCAGTTTTCAATCTGCTTGTCTGAATCATCTTCAAGAAGCGAGAGCAAGATCTAAAAGGTCAGCAAATTTAAGAGTGATCTCTTCTCACAATCCTCACACCTGCTCCATATGTGGCCTCCTTTGTAAATAACTAGCGGGCCTTAAATGCCACTTAAGATTATCGCACAAAATTTCATAACTGAATCAACTAAGCTGTCAGATCCCTATACGTCGAAACCGGCGGGAGAGAGTCCATCATTTATATATATATATATATATATATATATATATATATATATATATATATATATATATAGTAAAGCTAATAAATCCATTGGTATATAATCCAAGCGGATGCTAATGATATTAAATATTAAAACTAATCCACAAAATTTATTATTACAAAATGTATTTATTATTACAGAGCCAATAATTAGTATTATGCAATAAAATACAAAATTACCTCATATGCGCGATAGATCTATTTCAGCGGTTGAAAACTTCGTCAGTCTTATTGAACCCTGCTATATAGACCCTAGAGTCTATATCTATAGTCAGACCCTGTATAGAGTTTATACACCGGGGTTGAATAAAACTGACGAAATTTTCGTCGGTTGAAATATATCTTTTCCCCAAATGAGTTAAATTTGGATTTTGTTTTGTAATACTATATATATGTATATGTGTGTGTGTGTATTTAAAAATTATAACATATATTATAACATCACTACAAAAATAGGCATTTTGCTTCAACACTTCTGGTGTCCTGTCAAATGATGATGTTTCAATCAACACCATCACTTGAGAAGTGTTGAAACAAAACGGTTATTTTTTTTAGTGATGTTATAACATATGTCTGACTCAACTATGACCTTTTATGTATATATATAGTGAGAAGGAAAGTTTGAGAAAAAGACAGAAAAAGGCATTTTTATTACTTCAAGCGTTACTTTTAGCGGAAATTTTGTGTGTTTGTGTTTTTTAGACAGTGTGTATTATGTCTACCGGTCTGCACACTCCTCAAAACATAATAAAGAAACGTGCTCTCCGGTAAGCTTCGTACCTGCGTTCTCGTTTGTGGGAGAAACCGCAGTATGAGAAAATACAGCGCACTGTGAAAAATTCAAAATTCCTATCACCTGCAGAAGACCGGAGCCTATAACGGTCGAAACGTCGTGAATATGCCAGCAAAGATGAGGACATCAGTCCGAACAATGTAAATAATGTAAATGAAGAATAAGACATCGTCATCCTTGGGAAAATGTTCACATTTAATGCTGACTAAACCTAACTCATTTTTTTAATATGAGATCCATTTTGACGTAGGCGATCATGGCTCACCACAGATTTACTTTCTTTATTATCTGTGAATTACTGTGATTTCTTAGGAAACATAGTGGAGTGGATTCCCGTTGCCTTGAGTGTTTGAAATTCAAAGTTATCTTGTTCTTACCATCCATGGCAAGAGAGCTCCATCAACTCTGCTATTTAACCGGGAGTGAAGGGAGAATAGATAAATCTATGCCCTTGCAAAAGACATTATTGCAAAAATAAACGCTACAGACTAGCCTGAAATTTGAACTCGGTTCGCTGATTGTATTATACCAACCCAAGCTCTTCAGTGCAATGAAGAAGGTGCTGCCGTAGGGTTGGAATACCCGGAAGTGAACTGCTTCTAAAATACAAAGAAACGTAGCTCCACTTACATGACAGGCGGAGATAACCATGCCTCAGTAAAACCCACATTGGCAAGGGTAAAAAAAATGCCAGGCCGATTTTACACATCTTCCAAGTAAGTTAGAATGCCAGGATGACTTGACAAAGTCTTCCAAATATCATATTTAACTTACTTTAAGGAGAAATATATTTTGGATAGCGTTCCTTCATTTTTAAATGGCTTGTGGTTACCAATATCGTGAAATCTTCACGTAAGATCACCTGCTTGATTGCTACGCTGGTTTAAGAAAGGATATCACTTTCACAATTTTTCTACTTTCCTGGATTAGAAAACATTACCTGAAAAAAAGTTACCACAACATTTTTTTAATCTGGGATTGTAGGCCTAACGAAGTCTATACAATGAATCGGCTTACGACCATATCAGCTTGAAACACCGGTTCCCATACAATCATTGAAATTAAGCAATATCGAACCTGGTCACTACTTAGATGAGTGACTGCTTAGGTGCACCAAGGCTGTAAGCTTGAGTGCGAAGGTGGTGTAATAAATAACGGCTCGAGATCGGAAATTGGAGAGCCGATTTTTAATTCCAGTCGGGTTCGTTACATTTACTTACGCGCAAATACCCTTGGGAAAGGTAAGAATCCTTCTCCTCCCAGCTATGGGTTAATCAGTAGGATTTCTATCAGTAGATCATTATCATCTCCGAAAAAATTCTCACAATCTAAAAATATTTTCTGGCTTTAAATGACCTGCAAAAGTTTGACAATCCGTAAAAAAAAAATCACTCAACCAATATAGAATGAATAGGTTGAAACATCGTGGCAACGAAAGGATGCTTATCCGAATGGTTAGAGAGTTAACATTCTGACGATGAGACTTGGGTTTCAGTTTACACCACAATTGTGAGTGAAATGAGACGAAACTTTTGGGAAGTCGTCGATGGCTGTGCTAATGAATGACTCATATAAGCCATTCAACTTTGTATGGCAATCTGTCTAGAAATGGTGATTCGATAAAAACACACATCCTCCAGGTGCCGTGGCTACAAGTGAAGATCTGCCCGCCTATAAAAACGCACAATGACTGAAACACTTGAAGGAGGCACGGCGAAGTAATGGAGAGTGGCTCGGATTGTGGAATCGAAGAGACGAGTTCGAATTCCAGTCGAATCCACTGCGTTCACGTACGTGCTAATACCCTTAGGAAAGGTATGAATTCATTCTTCTTCCGCCAGCTATAGATAAATAGCAAGACAGATCGAGTTCTATAGCCTTTGACGGCAACTGGTCTACTGCACAAAGAAATGGCAACCTACTGCGGGAAAAAGATCTACCTCGTTATGTGCTTAAACATATAACTGACTAAAAAGACATGGAGGAGAAACGAAAAGACCAATCGACTACATAACTATTAACAAGAGATCCAGGAATGCAGTTGTACACTGCAAAATCTATCTTTTTTTTGGTGGTAATAAAATATGTTTATTGTTATTGTCGTTATTTTTTTATTTAAAAATTCTACAATGTAATTATTTCATTTGGGTTTAATCTACACAATCACCACTCTCCAGTTTTGATAGAGTTTAAAATCATTTACGCGGCCTTGTGGGTGATTGTCCATTTTCCATTCTGCGGCCTTCTTCCTCACAAGCCTGTCGCTATTCTGTTGCTATTTCCATGGCAAATGTTCAAATGAGGTACATTTTTAGTTCCATCTGTCCAATCGTTCAAAGGTAGGACTCGTCACAGAGCCGAATCTTCCTTATTTCCCCCGTATAACAATTATAAATAGGAAGTTCTACTCACAATGTCTCTTCATAAGAACTTCTACTTTATGGGACAAACTCCGGCGTGGATGTTTCCCAAAACATTGTAATCTTAATCCCTTCAAGTTAAGGGCTAATTGTAATCTCTTCTCTTCAACCTCATAATTTTCACTTCCTGCTACCCACTCTTAGATTCATATCACGCACCTCATTCAAATCTACCACCAGTAGTTCCGCAGACTTCTATTGAGTGAACCTTAGAAAAAGTTATTTATTGAGCAGTATCTTTCTTTATTCTGATATAGTTTAACTTAAAAACTGGAGAATGATGATACATAAAAACTTTATGATAAAACAAAATAAATAAATCGAAATGGATAATAAAAAAAACACGTAACATTTTTTTTTATTTCAGTTTAACAAAAGTATTTTCCAATGTATTGTCTATAATTTATAATTTCTTTAAATCTGATATTTTTCGGTTTTAATAAAAACTGCCTCTTCCTGATGTTAAGTATAAGTTTCCTTTTTGTTTCCATATTCTTCAAAACCTAGATCTATGGTATCCTCAGTATCTTTCTATAGAACCACATTTCTTTTGTTTCAAGTTTCTTCTTCATCTTTGATGAGATTGTCCAGCATTCACTGCCATACAGGAGAACAGATATCACATAACAGTTCAGTACTTTTTCTTTGTTTATAACGAAGGTTTTTTTCCTGTCTCTTAATACTCTGCTTAGCTTTTGGAATGCATCTTTGACCATCCTAATACCGTCTTCGGATCTCAGTGTCGCAGTAGTTTAACGCTCTAACATTCCATGTCCCGAGAATTATTTTTGTTTGATGCAAAAAGTCGTTGGATGAGGGTCAGGTGATACTTGTCGCTTATGTCTTTTTATACCGGAGAGGGATAATTTCCATGGAATTTGGACCCCCTTTACGATAACGTATAATCAATGTTAATATCGTGCTAGACCAACCTTCATTTTTTCTTCTTTTCTTTTTTTTAAATAATTATTTTTATAAACATTCGTATGGGAGTGTTTTTCCAGCTTAGAAACAAATATCAAATAACTATGAACATCAGAGTAATATTAAATGTCACGAACACTAAATAAGTTTGTGCAAAAGACATGTTTGTGAGAACCGACATATACCGAGTGTAACAGTAAAATTGTCCAATTGTCCATCAGCGTAATTGTCCAATTGTCCATCAGCGTAATTGTCCATCCCACAAAATGTTTAATATCTAAAAAAAAAAAAAACACTAAACTAATTGAGTTTCTTTTTTTCCAGGTTTTCAAATAAGACGTTTAGCGATCTTTACATCATTTGTCGTAAGAATCACTGAAAAACCTTTTGAATTATTCAGCTAGAAAGAGAACAGGTTAAAATCGTCCCCTCGCCTCTTTTTTCTTGATATTTCCTCTTTGTTTCTTTCTTTCTTAATATTCCCTCATTCTTTCTATCTTTCTATCTATCGTTCTTTCTTTCTTCCTTAATATTTCCCCACCCTTTCTTACTATTTCTTCTCTCTCTCTCTCTCTCTCTCTCTTCATACAAAATGCGACACCATTGTCATTGATGCCTTACTATTACGTAAGAAGTATTTCTGCTGCACCCTATATTTCCCAACTTTCTTTCTTCATATTTATTTATACTTTCTTGCTTTCTCTCTTCTTTTCTTTCTTTCTTTCTTTCTTTATTTATTCATTTATTAATATTTCTTTACTGTGTTTTTATTTCTTAATATTACCTCTCTTTCTTCCTAGATAAGGTCTCATCCGTTGTACTCCCCTGCTCCGGCCTTCTTCATATGTATCTTCCGAGAATTTCAAACTGAACACTTTGTCCAATACATTTGGGTTAGGTGTTCTCATTCTGCTATCCATGCTCGATAACACGTATAATTTAATTCTTCTTAGTTGTGATATGGCTTGCTTCTTCCATTGAACCAGATTATACACCCAGGTAAAAATCTTAAGACCAGATACAAAAGGGTTAAAAAAATATAAAATACAGTTACTTTAATCAAAATATATTTGCGAAACATTTACATTTAATTAGAAAATGTAGTTTATCAACAAACAAGTGAACATTTTAAGCTTTTAATTAATTTAAAGAAACATTGAAAAAAGGATTTTTTGGGTTGGTCATAAAGATAAGACCATGTGGGAAAAAAACAAATTACTGGACAAAATGTTTAGAACTAGTTGTTGTGCTCATAGCTTCAGGCGTGAAGACATCTACGTAGCTCATTTCCAGTATTAAATTTTCCTTCCACACATGATTCACCATACCTGATTTCATTGTCTCGACCCGATATTCCCTCAGCTTTACTCTTAACGGGCGGCCGGTTTACCTACTGTACTCCTTAATAGAAACAATTTTTGACCATGTCCTCCAAAGAGTTGCACAGCTTTTGAATAGTTCCCCGATGTTATATAGACAACTGATATTCTGAATCTTTTCCGACATGCTACTGATATAAAGTAGATGGATCCAAGCAATTTTATGACTACTGTCCTCGGCCTTTATGTTTGTGGAAGTTGCTTACGGGTTTCTAATGCTGGTCATCTTTCTGGTATGATAATATTTTCATGATTTTTTTTTTCTCAGTGGCATCCTGGATTTTACAAGTGTTAATCAACATAACCACAAAATCCAAAATCTGACGGTCTTAGGGGTAGAAAGTGTTTATTTTCTCTTTTATTGGTGGAACCTAAGTAGTGCAATGTGTGGGAGTGTAACAGTTATAAGTACGAAATGTGTAATCGGCGAGCCGAGTTCAAATTTCAGTCTAGTCAGTTGCGTTCACTTTCGCACCATAGGAAAGGTTTTAATCCATTTCTTCTACTTCCAGTTGTAAATTAATTAGTAAGGTAGATTTGGATCTTTAACATGGGGTGGCTGACAGTCTAAAACAATAACTACTCTGAATTTAAAACAAAGGAGAATGCAACGGGAAACTACTCTACTGTCTAAAGATATCCTGACAAACGACAAATAAAAGAAAAGTACCTGTAGAGAACATTATTGCCTATATCCTTCCCACATGGATAATTTTACTTATTTATCAAAATACAATGCTTTTGCCGAAGGAAGAGTAGGGGAGAAGTTGATCATCAGTAACTATCCTACTCTTGTCTAGGTTGATTCACGATTCATCCATTCTAACAATTAACACGAGCACCATAAGAACTCATTCTTCACCAAATGGTTCGAACATGAGCCAAAATGGCGCGTTTTCACAGGGGACCAAATAATACACCCATGAGATAGATAGATAGATAGATAGATAGATAGATAGATAGATAGATAGATAAACCTAGTGAGCCAGACAAACCTACCCAGGTTTCACCTAAACGGATCGTCAGGGAAAGCAGGCTAACGAGGCAAAAGAGAAACCCACATTTATAGGCGATAGTTAAAATATACCACGTGACCCAAGATAAAGAAAAACACAAGAACACCGGAGGGCGGGGGGTAAGATTTATTCAACAACTTAAAGGGGAGGGGATATTAAAAGGGGAGGGGATATTAAAATACGAACCTTAAGGTGGAATGACAAAATAAACGGGGAAATTCGTCTTAATTCAGTAACCAAGATTTTTTATGCCTACATATGTTAAGAATTTCGGTTTTGGAGTTTAATAGCTGGTTAGGTTGATTATATAAAACTATGGCTAATTTCTCCTCTGTACATAATTTACAAAATTTTTGGCCTGCTTTATATTTGGGGCATTTTTTTAATATTTCCCATTTAGGGATGGGGTCTTTATTGTTTTCTTGTCTAGTTTTCCATACATAGGTGGATAGCGTGGTACTATGTTTAGTTTTTTCGTTTTTAAAACTACTCGTGTGGTTAATCTTTTTTTAAATTATCCTGAGTAGCACCTATGTATATTTTAGGGTTTGTATCCTCCATATCCTTATAAATTTTCGCCTGGTAAACCACGCATTCTTGCTGACATTTTCCCTGTAGTGGGCAGATATTTTTGTTCCTACAATTCCAACTAGGAGGGCTACTGCATGGATTATTCCTAGTTTTTTTTTCTTATTCAATCCACTAATTAAGTCCCTACATTAGGCATGCAACAGTAGCTAAGTTTTTCATTATTTTTATTGAATATTTTATGCAACTCATTGGGGGGAATTTTGCTCTAATAAGTTAAAAAATATTTTGCCAATTTTTGATTTTACCGCCAAATTAAAAGGAGGGCTAAACCACAAAATATTTCTCTGCCTAGTTTTACGTTTATTCTGAGTTCTGTTATAACTGTTTATGTCAATATATTCCAGTTTGTCTTTATGTCCACTCTTAGATAGGGCTTCCTCATAAATTGTTTTATTGGCCTTGAAAATGCCTTTATTAGAGGAATTGGTTGAAAGTCTATAGCTAATGTTTTTTGGGATATGTCTTACGATATGGGCTGGATGATTGGATTTTACGTTTAAATATTGGGGGTCCTGATTCTCTTTTTTATACGGGGATATAGTACCATTTTGTAAGTTCAACGTAATGTCTAAATAGTTAGTAATTTTCAGATTAGTTTCAATTTCAAGATTAAATCCGAATTTTATAAAAAAAACCAGTGTAGTTTTTTACGGATAGTGTCACATTATGGGGGGGGTACTCTTATCCCCTATAATTAAACCGTTGTCGCGGTACAACCTATATTTATTAAAATCTATATAGTCATTAAGCCTATGGAGCAGCAGAGACCCTACTACCTCGCACAACTCTGCTCCATCATCTGCTCCCATTGGGTTGTCAAAACCGTTAACGTTATCTTTTTTTTTATCCATATAGCATTATTATGGAATAGTAATGTTTTCCTGCAATGTCTAATCAGGTTTATTTTATCTTCCGAAACTTGGATATATTCTTTAGCTAAACAGAGGGATTCATTAAGGGTTTTCTCTGAGATAGACGGGTACCTAATGAATGAGCACTTCTCATTTTTGTTATAATTTTCAAACCACAATACAATCCTTAGTCGATTGCCATTGATTTATATTAAGGAAAGTCCTCAGGGATTTACATATATCCTGCAGAATTATCTTACTTATCCTACCTAATTCTGTTTTGGTAGGGTTTATGAGTCTATATTCAGGGTTATTAATGAAATTACTTTTACGATCTTTTATGGTGATAAAACAAGTCTTCAAGTTTATTTTCTCAACCCGATTACCTAATTCAAATTTATTAATTAAGATACTAGCCTCTTTGTTAATTTTAGTCTCTATGTCATCTGGGGTTTTTATATAATGTTTTATTACTTCTTTATGTAGTATTTTTTTGTATTTATTGGGGTTCATTTTATACAGGAATTTAGATTTATCGGCTTTTACGTAAATGTTTTTATCTTCCTTTATCTCTTTTATATTTTTAGTAATTTGCTGCTGCACATTATTATTTCTTATTTTCCTATATTTTAATTTTTTAATGATGCCGATTAGTTCCGATTCGAATCTATTGAGTTCTTTAACATACGGGGGGGGGGCATTGGTTTTAAATCCATAGCTCTCGTTGGTTTTGCTATTAGGTTTATTATTTAGACGAAAATATGCTCACCACCTCATATTTACTATAAACTTTTCTATTTTTCTTAGCAAACATAACTCGTATGAGTGACGGTCAGGTATAGGTATGTTTCTGAGTTACCTATATACATATATATATATATATATATATATATATATATATATAGGTATGTTTTTGAGTTACCTATATATATATATATATATATATATATATAGAGAGAGAGAGAGAGGGAAAGACATGTTTCATTGAATAATTTAAACAAGTTTTGTCTACTTATTTTCAATTGGATCCTTTCAAGTTTTTTGGTGTCATTATTAAAGGAAGAGAGAAAATTACCGTGTTGATTCATGTTATTTTTTCTCAACTCCACTAGTAAAAATTTCAATTTTCAGGCGAACACAGCAATTTTTTTTTTCGAAATTGACGAACACTACAATATTTGTCTTGAAAAAAAACAACACCCTGAAAAAATGCTTCCAAAATATACGCGCCACACACACACACACACGAGCACGCACGCACGCACGCACGCACGCACGAACGCACGCACGCACGAACGCACACACACACATCTGGGCGTGTTTCTAATAATAAATACGCTAAAAATCCACCTACAACCCTGCCGACGGCTTAGTGGTAGAATCTCCGACTGACACCACTTCAGTCGGGTTTCGACCCTAGCCAGAGGCAACCGGATGTCTAGCCACACTGATGAGCTGCGAAACAGTCTGTCTGTGGATGACGTTATATATATATATATATATATATATATATAGTTTGGAGGTGATAATTTAAACTGAAATTTTCCACTGAATAACTAGATGTTTTTTGTCTACGCAACAGAATAAATATGTAAGATATTTTGGCTATGTAAGTCAATAAGAATGTCCCTAATAAAATTTCACATATTAAAATTGTTAAGCACTTCGACGTGGTGTAATGCTTAGGAAGCTGTGGAGAGCCATGATCACCAACTTAATGAATTTAAGAGAATGGATAGCAGAAAAGGACATTGAGGGATGTTAAAGAGTCAGAATTACTTTCTAATTATAGTATAAACCGGGCTTATCACAGGAAGTTGGGGAGAGCCATGATCACCAACTTCATGAGTTTGCGTTAATGGATAGCATAGCAGGGGCAATGAGGGATTTTATAGGGATAAAAGTTATTTAGACCAATAAAATAGGGGTTATGATTGCCTACGCCTAGAAAGATGTTATATAAAAGAGGGGGAAAAAATTAAGCCACCCGCAGTTCAAAAAATCATTTGTTCTCTTCTTCTCTATTCGAGATATATCATTATATTTATTCAGGGGAACGCAACGGAATTTACAATCCTTTTTTCCTCTTATTCGACGCTATACCACGAAGCTTTAAACGCAATAGCTTTGCCATAAAGTAGAGATAAACTTGGTATCGACTTTTCTAGCCAATTATGTTGCATTAGGCTTCATATGAACATTTTAGCCATATCTATAGATCACACTATCCATACTAGTCAGCTTATATTAATCACAGTATAATGACAACTGTCCGTCTTCGGCTGCCCTTATCACATTTGCAACCTCTTCTACTTACTCAGCATTTTTATCATCTCCCGTTTGTCTTTTGTTTCTTTTGCTTTAGCATAAAAGCAGCTGACCAATTTGCAACACACTGGCTTACAGTGACGACGAAAGTGTCAGCTGAGTGTCAGTCCATTACACACACATACATATATATATATATATATATATATATATATATATATATATATAGAGAGAGAGAGAGAGAGAGGGAAAGAGAGAGAGAGAATTAATACAAATAAAAAGTTTGTCACTTAGCTAGTTGGTGTAGCCTTCAACATTACGTCTCCAGAGTTTCGTAAACGGACCATATAATATATATATATATATATATATATATATATATATATATATATATATATATATATATATATATATATATATATATATATATATATTAAGGAATATACATAATATCCAACGTCGATAGCACGACTCGGAGTTTCATGCAGTTCTTTCAGTTATTGCAGGTTATATAAAGCCCGGGAATGTTTTTAGATAGTAAGAATCTTTTGGGAGATAATAATGATTTACGAATTTAACAAATAGCGAAGAGATGAATTTCTACCTTTCCTAAGGTTATTTGCACGTAAATGAATATAACGAATCCGAATGGATTGGAACTCAGCTCACATCACACCACACGCACATCTAAGCTTACAGCACCTGGGATTCCCAATTGGTCACCTTCTAGGTACTGACCAGAATCCTCGTTTCTTAACTTCGATAATCGTACGAGAACGGTTGTTTCAATGTGATATGGCTGTAAGCATGAATCATAGAAGCGAATGTTTATTATTTGTAATTCTGTTTTTTATTGGTCATGTAGATCTCACTTATTTCTATCTTGTGGCTTGTGAGTATGTGAATTCTATAGGACATTTCCGTGCCTGTCTTGTGGTGTCTATGTGTGGGTCTAATTTGTAAAGATGATAGTGAAAAGAAGTGGGGGAAAGTTATGCGTGCATGTGTATGCATCAAATTTCTAATTGAGCGTGCGGTGACAGCTAATAGCATCAGTACATATGTTAAATTTGCGTTATTCCTGTCGATTAATAGAGCATGCCGAAGGATCAGACCGGAAATAGGACAAGAAGAGCTTCCTTAAAGACGTTAGAACAAGGAATGGATTATTGATACTCCGAGTGTTACCAGAAAAAGCAATACAAATGTAAACAGGTGTCTAGCTATGTTTCATAGATTATGCAGAAGCATTTGATAAAGTATGTCACAAAGAACTGTTTGAACTGCTGGGGAAGCTTGATTTATTTGGGAAGGATATTAGAATAATCCAGGACCTATATTGACAATAGATACGAACAGAAAATGAGTTCTGTAAATATGCAAAAATAAGAAGAGTTGCAAGACAAGGATGCTTTAAAGGATTACAAAAAATTGTACCCACAAGTACAGCTCACACATTAAGAGATTTATCTATGTAAAATGTGTATGATCTTAGTTGTTTGTGTGTGTGCGTGTGTTTTTACCAAAATAATCAATGGAAAATGTCATAAAGCTATTCCTGACCTTAGGTCTCTGATTGGAACCCGGAAGGAAAAGTGTATACAACAGAAATCCAAGGAAATAATAATACTTAAAAAAGACAGCAAGGACGTATGCAACCGACCAGATACAGAAGCGATGGCAAGATAAACCGCTTCATGGCCAATACTCTGCCCGTACCAAACAAGCTGACGTAGACAAAACCCGTACCCTTCAGTGGCTACGTAGTGCAGGGTTGAAAGCTGAAACTGAAGGTTTTATCCTTGCTGCACAGGACCAATACTTGCTAACTAGGAATTATCAAGCACATATACTAAAATATTGTGTCAGCCCAAAATGCAGATTCTGTGATAAATATCCAGAAACGATTGATCATCTTGTATCAGGTTGCACGATATTCGCACCCACTGAATATAAAACCCGACATGACAGAGTGGGCCAATATCTTCACTGGAAAATCTGCAACTTCTACGGGAAGGAAACTGAAAGAAAATGGTATGAACACCACCCAGACCCGGTTACGGAGAGAGGACCTGTTACAATTCTATGGGACTACACAACACAGAACAATCAAACCCAACCGCCCAGATATTGTTATTAAAGACCACAAACAAAAAAAGTGTCTCTTTATTGTTATGGCAGTCTCTGCTGACTGCAATGTATCTTTGAAGATATTCAAAAAGCTCTCAAAATACAAGAATCTTGAAATAGAAATCTCGAAAATGTAGCATATGGGAACATCAACAATCCCTGTTGTCGTTGGAGCCCTAGGGCTGGTTGGAAAAGATTGCAGTAGACTAATTGAAGGGATTCCTGGAAGTCCATGCCTCAATGACATACAAAAAATTGTTTTGACAAGTACAGCCCACACTTTACGAAAGGCTTTATCTATGTAATTTTTTTTTTTTTTGTCAGTGGAAAGTGTCATGATGCCATTTCTAACCTTAGGTCCTTGGGCGGGACCCAGAAAGAAATGTGTAAACGCAAGAAATCAAAGAAAATAATAATAATAATAATAATAATAATAATAATAATAATAATAATAATAATTGTATTCCTCTGTCATTCTTATGCATTCCTTCGGGATGGGGCGATAATAATTTGCATGTGTTCTTTTCTTCATGTATTCTTTTCTTTCAGCATATCTACATTGAGGTGTACCTCGAAGTTGCAGTTGTTTGTGATAAAAATTTCACGCAATTTTTTTTAAGCATTTCGCCCCAAGCAAGGTGGGAGTGCAACTGACACGCAAGGGGCTACAGAGAATTGGGAGCAAGAGTAAAGAGGCGTGATAGCGGAAAGAAGAGAAGGACGGGGAATAAATCAAGTTCGATTGACGTAGCATTATTGTACTGCAATGCCATACATGTTGTTGATTAATTCTTTTCTTTCATTTTTTGGTTGTGTAATCCACATAAATCATGTTTGATATATTGTGCAGTTTATACCAAATGGGAATCATCACACTTACCGCCATCTTAAAAAAGCGGTTATTATGAGCGGTGAGTGAAAAAAATTACCAACGAAATACCTAAAAAGAAAAATTGCCAAAATTTTAGCCCATATGAAAACATCGAAACTCTGATCGAATCCCTTTACTCATCAACTTACACCGAAATTTTGTGGACATTTCAAAAATACTAAACGGCAGCTAACAATATATTTCGTACAAATATCCACGTTTGGAGGAGATTTTTTCCTAAACACGTTTATTAAATACAATAAAAATAACAGTCAAATTTTAACGGGTATAAATAATCACGTTCAAAACTTCATCAGAATTTCTGATCGTTGTACTTCAGAAACAGCCGTAGAAGAGGAAACCATGTATTTTATGCCCCAATATGCCAATTCCTTCATAAATTCAAAGAGAAATTAAGAAACTATGATTATGCAAATTACTAGCGTCCCATCCCGGAAAGAATGATTCAAATGACAGGGAAATGCCAACAGATTTATACTAAACTGTTTAACTAATTAATAGCTATTACCAACCAATCGACTCAAATAATAATAATAATAATAATAATAATGTTTCTATACTGATATGGAAGTTCTTTGCTTTATTATCGACATGAAGTTCCTGCAGACTGTAATGTATCTTTGAAGATCTTCAAAAAGCAATCAAAATACAAGGATCTTAAGGTGGAAATCTCAAAAACGTGGCACATGTGGACAACATTAATTCCAGTTACAGTTGGAGCACTCGTAGTGATTGGAAAATGTTCCGATAGATTCATTGATAAAATTGTTGGTAGCTCATGCCTTAAAGAATTACAAAAAATTGTACTCACAAGTATAGAGCTAACACCTAACGAAGGGCTTTATCTATGTAAAGTGTGCCTGATCTTAGTCCATTTTTTATATATATATAAATGTCCAGGGGAAAATGTCATGGTGCCATTTCTGACCTTACGTCTCTGGGTGGGACCCGGAATGAAATGAGTATACAACAGAAATCAAAGAAAATAATAATAATAATAATAATAATAATAATAATAATAATAATAATAATAATAATAATAATAACAATAAATGTAGCAATGATAATAATAATAATAATAGTTTTAAAAGAAAAATGATCATGTATAAATTGAATCTTAATTTAATAAAGTTACGTATAATGTTGTAGATAAGGCAATATAAAACCTTATAAAACCAACATAAAGTATATATGCATTATATATATATATATGTATATATGTATTAGGTTGGTGCAAAAATAATGTCGTTTTCTCACATATGTTACTATGTGAGAAAACGACATTATTTTTGCACCAACCTAATATATATATAATATCGTACTTTCATTATTTTTTTTAATTTCAGTATTTCCTATGTACAATGAATTTCCTTTAGACGTGAGAAAAAATAAAAACGTATTATATTTCTTTTTTACTTCAGAAAATATTGTAAAACAAATTCAAGTGTTTTTTTTTGTTTTGTTTTTTTTTGGGGGGGGGGTTCTTGGGGTTTTTTTTCGTTGTTTTTATTTTGTTTTTTGTTTTTTGTTTTTTTTAGATTCAGTTCGCGTGTCATTCTGTCTTTACGTAAATTTTTTTTTTTTTAAATCTTAGTGTTCTGTTGGAATCGAAAATGTTAGCAAATGTATGAATCTTTCGAATCCGAGGTGAAGAGACCGTATGAAATTATGGCTTCTCATGCTGCCGGAAAATGTTGTGACTTAAATTTTTCTATCTTTTCTTTTTTTGTGAACGGATTTGAAAAGTCAGATCTTTTGTTTGAGTTTTGTGAAGTTATGAATACAATCATGGCGTCAGTGGTACTCGCATATACCTGCCTTAAGACTGAATTATTATGATTACTACTATTGCTGCTATTACTGCTGTTAAATATAGTAGCATTGTTATTATTCATCGTATAACTGGTTGTCGGATTACTATTAGTGATCTTGTCGCTAATAATATCCATATTACTTGTGACTTTAAAATTATCCGTACTATTGTTATTGTAGTGAACACTAATGTTAGTATTAGTACTACTTGCATTGTTAGTTGCGTTGTTAGTTGCGTTGTTGATCACATGAGTGTTATTGTTGATTTTGCCAATGTTTTTACCATTTGTACTAGTACTGTGATTTGTATTAATACTATTACTGTCTGTGTTAATTCTATTATTTTCAGCAAAGTTGTTAGTATTGTTTTCTGAATTTTCGCTGTTTTCGTTATAATCGTTACTAATATTTTTTTTCTCGAGATTACCAACATTTCTGCTAAGACTATTATTGCTAATCCCTCTGCTATTGTCAAGTGTTTTTTTAAAACCGAATGCTTGGATAGCAATGGTGGCAGACGATTGTACCTTGTGCCGTATTGGAAAAAGCAATAGCGGAGATGTTGTCTTTTCAGAACGAGGCAACCTTTCAGTCCAATATAACCGCCACCATTTCCGGCTTATCTTTTCTGGACTGCGTGAAATGAAGCCGGGTTTAGTCGCCACTTTTCCCGCCATAAACCGCGTAGAGATCGTCGTCTGATTAAGGGAATAGTTCACATTTGCCGGTTGTTGTTTTTTCCGCTGTTCTTGATGGAACTTCCACTGCTGTTGCAACCTTCGCCGCATTTGCAACCTCCACTGTCGTTTCCGCTGCATTATCCATTGTCCCCGCCGCTGTTGCTGCTGCACTCGACGTTGCACTTCATTCCAACGGTTTTGCACCTTGGGAGATTGTGTTTTGTGTAGATGCAGTTTCACATTTTCATTTTGCTCCAAGTATTGAGTCATTTGATCCGGTGGCTCTTGCAAATTCGTTAAGTTAATGCCTCCCTTGTTGTCCAGCATAGAGACCACATTTTGTTGCACCTCTGTATGTTCAGTGGTCCTCCCCAGTGGCTTTACGGTCGGAATGTTTGCTTCACGTTCGTTCTCTTCTTTACCTTCCTCTATCAGCGGATCGTTTACATTTACCGTAATTTCATTTGGGGTAGAATATAGAAAAGAGATGCCCCGAATTATTTGTGTGTTTGACTTTGGTATTTTCTGGATATCAATTTTGGAATGGCGCTGAGGGTCTGAGGGTCGTGTCCTTTTATTTGGACCGCGACGAATTTCTCTTAACCAGAGGCTATCTTGAAAAAGACAACTTCTGTCGTACTTCCAGTTACAAAGGGCACCGTCGAAAATAAGACCAAATGGACATTTTTGCCGGTAAGGATGACCATTTGCACACAGGTAGAAATGCTCGCAAGAAAATGGGTCTGCAAATAGACCTACGGGGGAGGAACACGTAAAACCTGTAAGATAAAATACATAAAATACATAAAAATCAATAGAAAATTTAGTTTAATCTAAAAGGTTGCAATACAGATATATGTGCAATAAATTTCATTTTTTATACAACGCACTGTAATCGTATACGTGTATGTATGTGTGTACACGTGTTTGTGCTTATGTTTTCATCTATTTATTTGTGTATATTAAGTAATAAATTATCTTTACCCCAAATTTCATTATGAGTGATGAAAAAAGAATTGCTTAATAATCGTAATCACCATATTCTCGGGCGGAATCTGAAGTTCTTTAATCAAATAACATAATAGTCCTAAATTTGAATGTTTCGGATGAATCAGCCACCATAATAAAAAAATTACAGAAAGGTTGGTCTCTTCTGTTAAGTGATAACCATTAATTTATCGAAGGTATAATTTTTGGTCGCTTGGGCAAAACCTAATGTCGACTATTGTTTTTATACTCAATTCAGTGCCTTTTGTGATCTATTGTTTGATTTTTAGTGAATGTTTCGCAAATAACTTACGTTTATGTTCTTGTGTTTGTGTTGATTTGTAGTTACTGTGAAACTGTCTATGCAGAAATAATCGTTAAAAACCCCTTGTATTATGTTGAACAAAACAAAACACATTCACTATGACACTCTCAGAACATTATGTTGTGCTTAGAAATACAAAAGCACGACACTACGACCTGTTTTATAGTTGAGAGAACTCACTTCATTTAGAAATCGAACCAATAAAAAAGTATGAAACAAAGAAAAATTGATAAAGTGTACTGGTCAAAAAGAAAAAAAACTAGTGATTGTTGAAATTCAGATAAAGAGAAGGATGTGCGAGTGGTGTAATAGTTAACGACACGTTAAATGAAATCGGTGAGAAGAGTTCAAATTTTGGTCTAATCTGTTACGTATTACTTTCACACAAATACCCTTAGGAAGGTACGAATCCATATTTCAAATGCTTTAGTCAAATCAATAACGGTTATGTACACTAGATTGTTGCAATCTATCAACTTTTTAGCATTTTTCTAAAGCAATTATTTATTTAATATTCCCTGTCTCTTTTTTATACTTAAAAAGATGATGATCGTCTGTAATGTATGCACTATACACTAATTAGCCTGTCTATAGGTTTTTTTGTAATTATGATAGCGTCACATTTAAACGATCTTTATGCCTCTTTTCCAGAATTTCAAGCTATCAACCAGGAAGAGAGACTATTAAACATATAATTGCTTTAAAAGATTATCAAAAGCTGGTAGATTTTAGCAATCCAATGTAGACGAGCTTTATTGAATGGGGTCAATGAAACAAAACCTAATAAAAAATGCATAAATCTTCTGAAATTAATTCTATTCATTGATATGTTTTTACAGCTTATCAACTTTTTTCCATTTATTTAAAACCAGAAAATGTTTTAGATTGCATTTTCGGAGATAATAATGGTTTACGGATAAAAGTCCTACTAATTAACTCTTAGCTGGGAGAAGAACTGGATTCATACGATTGCCAAGGGTATTTGACCGTAAGTAAATATTACGAACCAGACTGGAATTAGAACTCGGCTCTCCAATTCCAAACGGTGCAAGCTTACAGCACCTGATATCCGCAAGCGGTCACCAATCGGGGTACAGCCCTGGTTTGATGATGCTTAACTTGGGTGATCGTACGGAAACCAGTGTCTCAATGTGATATGGCAGCTATAAAGATAACACAGTTATAGCTGACAGACAATTTATACTTATTATGTATGGGGTTTAGTTGAGCGAAAGACCAACAAAACTCCTTTCACACCAAAGATGAACTGAAGTCATTAATTTTGTCAGCATTCACCAACTTAAACAAGGAAAATGTCCAGAAGAGTTCCAGGAAATTCCAAAGTCGTCTGGAGGTCGTGGTCGAAACCAATGACGATTTTATTGAATGAATTTACTCTTTAGTGTTTCAAGATATTTTTCTGTAATTTTGGTAAATGTATTTGTTAAAATGAAATGTCAGTGTTATTTTCATTTTTGTGTAATTTAGACGACAATTTATCCATCGCACTCTGTATTCACGAATGCGTATGACGATAGACGTAATATAATAGACTGTTTAAAATAAAAATGTGTTATCTATTTCAAATACGATTAAACATAAAATCCATATATATATATATATATATATATATATATATATATGGATTTTATTTATTAATCCGATATATTTGTATTACTTCAAATATTATTTTTATTAGATATCCATATTTGAATAGACGTTCCATTTATTTTAAACAGTATTTTATTTCAGCCTGAATATTCAAGAATTTTATTAAAGAAAATATTAAAAGGTTCAGGTTTCTCCTCTGATCGCCGAAGTTAAGCAATATTGAACAGGGTTAGCACCTAGCTGAGTGACTAATCAGGAACAGTATATGCTGTAAGCAACTTAAGTCTTTATATCAGACTAAGCAAAGGTTACTAACGAAGACGCTATAAAAACGTATAATTTGAACCAGACAAATACGTGAATAATAATGTGGCTGTAGAAGGAAAACAAAAGCGATATAATAGTTTCGCTGTATGAAATTCCACTTATATTTGGCTAGGCATATAATTCCATTATATCAATGACGTGCGGTGAGTTTTCTTTCTGGCTATATCGCATTGGGATTAAATTTAATGCTATTTTTCTTTCCATTTTTCCTAAGATATTTTTTAAAAATATAATCAATAGTGACGCAGTACGAAACGAAGTATGTGACTATTTATTTTGCTATAAGCAAATGAATGTCTGGTCCTAAGAAGTAGAGAGTAACATGCATGCCCGGAAGACACGACTCTACTGATCATATATATATATATATATATATATATATATGAATGATATAACGATATATAATTGTGTATAATTTTATATATCAACAATATTTAGAAAAATATGACAAACTCGTTTAGTGCTCATGTGTAGACGTGGCAACGTCAACAAAGCCCAGTCTTATGAAATCCTAATGGATGAAACGCGTCACAAAAAATCCTTCCAGTTTGTCATATTTTTCTAAATATATATTCCTAAGTTCACGTTCTCTCTATCTATATATTAATGCATTAATGTGATTGTACCTATATATATGTTGTGTGTTACTCTTGATGTTACAGACAGTGAGTGTGAAACAGAAAGAGAGAGGGTCATAGTAAAACAGAAAATTGGAGAGTGAGACGTAGAGAGACAAAAAGAGAGCGCGAGACAGAGAAAGATTGGAGGGGGTCACCTTAGATAAAAGCAGTTGTTTGTATTGAAGGGTTAAATCGTTTCGTTATCTAAAGATCTGTTGAGAAAAAATTCGTCCCTGAACTGGAAGTGACATTTTGAAATTAAAATCTTTCTTTAAAAGATATGATCATTTTGTAATAATAAAGACAGATGGTGATTTTAATCAAAAATCCTATTAAACCCAGACTGTGTTGAGCGTCCGGGAGACAAACAGAAAGGCAAGTGAAGATAGAGAATAAAACAGAAAGTAAGAGAGTAGGACGTGAAGAATTCAAGAGGTTCATCTTAGATAAAGGCAGTTGTTTGTAGTGAGGAGTTAAATCCTGTATTGTGACAAATTTATCCCGGAACTTTTAACCATTTTAGATTAAAAACTTTCTTCTTTTTTAATCTTCGCGAATTTTCTATAGACTGAGACAACCCAAACTTTATTGCGCATCCAAGAGAGAGAAAAAAAAGACAGGAGCACCGAGAGTAAAGAAGAAAAAGTGAGAGGGATGTAGAGAGACAAGAAAGAGTGACACAAGGACTGGAGGGGTCACCTTAGATAAAGGCAGTTGTTTGCAGTGAGCAGTTAAATCATATTTCGCAATCTAACGATCTATTGAGGACATTACAATAATTTTAATAGAGACTATTCAACTTTTCTTGTAACTATCTGGGAAGAGTCATGGGTTGAAAGTTACAGAATGCTGAATAAAATATTTATTAGCAAATCCGTGTCATTTACAGGGATCCTGTTGGTATATATTACTGTATCAGAAGTAATTAAGATTCACAATGCTTATTCGATGTCCACTCAGAATTTTGTGATTCGTCATCTATCATGAAATAGGTTAGAATGATTGTATTAATTATTGCAGAATATCTAATTTATTTTATATATTTATATTATATATATATTAAGACATTTTTTCCTATACGGAACCGTCATTTAGCCTAATCGTTCGATTAGCAAGGTCGATTTTACTGTTTTTAAACTTCAATCTTCCATAAATCTCTCACGTACATTCATATCTGCTCAAAGCGTATCCAAATGTAAACAAATGACGTCACACATTATGAAATGGACAAATTCTCCGTGGCTCGATCGGTTAAGGCACGTCAGGCTAAATGACGGTTCCGTATAGGATACAGGTTCAATTCCTGTCGGAGGACGAATATTTTCTATGAAAATTTCTCGAACGTTCAGGCCGGCAAATCTTATTAATACTGTTTATTATAAAACAGAGCATTTATTTACAAATATTTGTATCTATAAAAAGAATGTATAAACATAAAAATGTCTTAAAATAATTGTCGGACTTTGTCCATTTCATAATGTGTGACGTGCCATTAGGATTACCAAGATAAGCAGGTGCGTACCCTGACAAAAAATTTGGTTCTTTATCAAGACACATTGAGTATTTCTACCTCGGATCACAGTGTAGTCTGATCCCGTTACGCTTTCCGACCAAGAAACCTAAGAAATATTAAGCGGGAAGGAAATGAGAAAAAACGATGAGAGAGGAGGATTAATAAAAGGTATGAAGAAGGAGCGGTAACAATTTATAGTCAGAAAAGCGGCGTGGAAAAAAGGAACTGTCACGTGCCTGTCGTTAAAAGCTGTGTTTGATGGAGACAATGTACATCTGAAGAATGACGACAAATGCCGAGGTTAGTGTCAAAGTGAAGATTCGGAGGACAGGACCTTTCGTGCGCCATGCCATAATTGCAAACATAAAAGATGGAGCAGTTTCGTGGATGGCGGAACATGCCGAACACATCCGGACACACAAACCGAGCCAACGCACTACTTACAGCAACTGGAAAAGAAAAAAAAACAAAGTAGCAAAAAGAGTGATTAATAATAACATTAGAAACTAAACTTTAAGAACTGGATTACCATGCAATATTAAGCGGTCTATATGGTACTGAATGCTGAATAAGTTCGTTCCAAATGAGAGAAACTTGAAGCAACCGAGTAACGTTCGACTGGCGAATAATAAGGAAACAATGGCAGAGTATATATATATATATATATATATATATATATATATATATATATATATATATATATATATATATGTATGTATGTATATGTGTGTGTGTGTGTGTGTGTGTGTGTGTATAAATAAAAAGAAAGAACAGTAAGATATATAATCCGGTGTTCTTATAGATATTTTTATTTTTACAAAATAGTGCTCAATGTAAATTTACAGAGAATTAATATTATAAATTAATTGATTTAGAATATGTTTTTTTTCGCTACACAGTTCTAACCATGTTTCAAAAATGGAAGCTAAAAGCCCCGAATTTAATTTTGTAATTAAATTAAAGACATTAGTTCCATTTCATTTTTGAAACATGGTTAGAACTGTGTAGCGAAAAAGAACATATTTTAAATCAATTAATTTATTATATATATATATATATATATATATATATATAGTTTTAAGAATAATAATTAGAAAGAAACTGTGGTTAACAATAAGAAAGCTGTAGCTTAAACATTATAAAGAAGGAAGGCATAGAGAATTTAACATTCACAGGACACATCGAAGTTAAGAGAAGCAGCAAGCAACCTATTTGACATTTATCGCAAAGGGAGAAAGCAACAAAAGAAAGGAAACTGTGGGGAACCATTGGCTGAATGGACATGTCACATATAGAGAGAATTTTAAACCTACCGATCTAAATGTTCGCCTATCGCGATGAACGTTTGTTCACTCATGGAGATCCCTATCTTGAAACTTGTACATACGATCCATTGCTAATGATGCTGAAAAAATGGTCGGGTCCCAATACCACTCCACTAAGTACCTGACTCCTGCTATCCTCTACTTTTATAAAAGCCAGATCAGGCCAAAAATAGAATACATATATGGGCAGGAGCTACTCCGTCTTCACTTTCTAGTTTTAAAAAAAGCGTCTCCACATCCTTATGAGTGGTGAGTTATTTTCCACCCTACAAACCCTTTCCCACAGACGCAACGTCGCAAGTCTCTCACTGCTATATCGCTGGAAAGTGCTCTGACGAACTACAATCCTTATTTCCCCATTTCTAATCTTCACGGCCAAGCCACGCCCATTGTAGCGAACCAGCCTCATTCCCTTCATATTCCATTAGTGAGATGTAAGTTCCACTCGAGCAGCTTCTTCCCATGAACCACTGCTCTGTGGAACCAATTCCCAAGAGGATGCTTCCTGGATCACTACACCCTTAACAAGTTCAAATCTAAGGTAAACTATTACCTTTCCCACATGTCCCCATAAACAGTATTTCTTACTCTGAAATCCTCTACCTCGAGTGGCGCTTGGGACTTGTACAGGGAGAACATTATTGTGTCATATTAAAAACAAGTAGATGAAGTGTGATTGATGAAGAAGATATCTTAACTTAGACACGACAACTGATGCTGCAATGAACAGTGGCAATACATGTGGGGCTTCAACGACCATACATTGATGTGCGAATTGAACAAAGCAAATTGGAAAGTACTGACCATACCGTCGAGTAAATAATCTTAATGATATGCGTAATTATTTGATTCAATGTAATTGAAGAAACATTCTGTACCAATTCCTAGTTCCACCAGCTTCGGACCTTCACAGCTAGGGACCCGCCCTGCCATGTTCATGGCGGCAACCCGTCCCCATTACATTTGTGTTCCTTTGATAGAAAGCAAGTTCCATTCAGACAGCTTCTTCCCCAGAACTGTTACTTTGTTGGACAAACTCCTGGGAGAATGCTTCTCTGATAACTACAATCTTGGTCTCTTTGTCCAGGATCAACTGGTATCTATGATACACGTCATCATGATGCTCCCTTACTTCCTCCTCTCTCACTCAGTAAATCTCTATCTTGAGTGGCCCTTAGGCCTTGGATTGGATGAACTATCAGTAAAAAAAGTGTCGATGTTTAGCGGAGATGTTTGATATGGTATGGCCTCGGTATAAAACTGCTTTTCATACTTACTAAGCTCTCTTTTTCTTTTTCTTTTTTTCTTCTTCTTCTATATGTCGCGTCCTTTCATGACTTGGGCAAGCATGGCCCTCCACAGCTTTCTATCCCTTGTAGCACTTTGACAAGACTCTTGCCTCCCGTTCCATCAACTATTCACAAAAGCTCGTCAAGTAGATGGTCCTATCGCCTTCTCTTATCTCTCTTGCGAGATAGACCCTGTGAGGGTCAAGTTCTCCAACCTTTCCTTCCTTAGAAAATATAACATGTGTATGTTATTCATAATATGTTCTGAAAATAAAAACTAACATATTTGTTCTCTGTTGATGTCTAAACAGTAGACAAAATGATGGCAATTTCGTTTTTCATGAACATCACGATTTCAAGATAAACTTCAGTTCGTAACTGTGATATTAAAATCTACATATTTAATCTCCCTATATTTTCTTGTCTATGCAACTCTTCAAGTCATATACAGTTTTAACATCCAGAAGAACTGACTATGTCTGCGCATGCATTCATTGATACTCTGTAAGCCAGTCATAACGATTGTTACAAGAATATTTCGTCTATAGGAAAGTAATGTCCCCCTCCCCCATCTATTTCTTTGTGTCACTCTCCTGTAAAGAATAGGGTCACATCTTCACTACTGTGGTTTTGGAGAAAGTGAGGTTTTTATCGGAAAGAGTTGTGAGCCTTATTCTCAACCGGATTCAAATGTTTTCCCCCTAGAAACGCGAATCAAGGTCAGAGAGCCTCTCTTCTTTTCTGCTATTTAATCCATAGCTGAAGAGAGAAGAAATGGATTCATACCTTTCACAAAAGTATTTTCACGAAAAGAAAAGCAATAAACTGAACCGGAATTTGAACTCCGTATGTCGATTTCACTTTCCGATCAGCAATGAACACAACAAATTCGTCGGAATTATTAAGATAGTTTGTTGATTCCATTTTTATGAGGAAATAACCGTTACGCCACTAGCACACATCATCATCATCAACAACAACAACAACAATAACGATAAAATCCGACGAGGCAAATAATTAAAGCAGAGATTCTTATTCCGTTTGGGGTTTCTGGCTTGTTGTTCTCTTAAATCTTGAGTCGGTTAATAAGAAAAGTTAATTGAATTTTTTCTGGAAAATATATACACGATGTAATTCGTGAAAACCAGGTCGATGTTATTTTTTTACAAATCATTCTTGTCAACGGTTTGTTCTGTGCGAACATTTTCAAAAGAACTGCATGGATCTCTCTAGAATTTTTGCAGAGAGAAACGTTGACAAGAAATAAAAAAATAAATATTCAATAGGTTTTTCAAAATTTCATTTTAAATACTATGTTTGAACGAATATTTCATATAAATTATATATATATATATATATATATATATATATATATATACATACATATATATATATATATATATATACATATATATATATATATACACACACTCAATGAATTTTAAATTGAAATGAAAATTATATATATATATATATATATATATATATATATATATACACTCTATGAATTAAAAATTGAAATGAACATGAATTTAAAAATTGATCTTCTACCTTGTTTCTTTGTTGAAAACAATTATTATGAGTGAAACTATTTTTTCAAATATACATTTTACAGTTGGGATAGTTAGATGGCAGGATTCAAATCTGCGCCCACTTTTAGCAGCTTTGAATACAACTGGAGAGCGCATCTTTTCTTTAAGAAGATTCCTTGAATATTCAGACAAGAAGACGAAAATAAATAAATATAATGTATAATTAAAAAAAAGGAGCTTCTACTGAAATGTGGGTATCCGCTAAAAATAACGTTTAAGTGATGATATATATATATATATATTTATATATATATATATAGAGAGAGAGAGAGACAGACAGACAGAGAGAAGCTTTATATCAGAAGTTTTAACAGAATCACAAATTTTTGAATGTACCAAATAAAACTGGAGACTTACCCGCAAAAAATATAAAAGCTCTTTGCATTTTTTCAATTCTGAGTTTTTTGTTATATAAGTTAAACAGACATCGCAGTGTCTTTTAGCTGAACAGTTTGTGTAATGCAGACAGATAAAAGATAAAAATGTGCTCATTTCGATAAAATATCTGTACTTTTATAGGCAGCCAAAAGCTTTTACATTGACACCAGAGTGTCACCACTAAAACATCGTCACCCTAGCACCATCATCACTACAAACAAACCGTCCTCTTCCTCACATCCTCCTACTCTTATGTGACACCTCAAACTGCCACACGTTTTTCCCTGATATTGTTCTTTAAAAGAAAAATGTATGGCCCTCCTGACAATTGTCAGCGCATTAACAGCCCCACTCTAAACTATATTCTACCTGCGGTTACGGCTTGTCTTGGAATTTCACCAAATACCTCAGAAATAGATTCCATGATCGCCCAAAGCCCAAAAAATGACAATTATTTCGGAAATGAATTCAACTTCCCTGAAACAGAAATATAACTAAATATTTGCCTCCCGTCGTACAAATTCTTGAAATTGTGAGTTCTCTCGTCTTCTTTCTCCTTTTGTTCAAATACATAAATGTGTATAAAGGAAGTTTACAGACAAACACAGCCGAAACTGGCCAAGAAAAGAGAATTGTTGCTGTGGGTTGATTTTAAGCTAAATGGTGGAGGGAATATCTATATCTGCATTAACTATCTAATGTTATTTTTAGAAGACAGCAAAAACGAGGCTCTAAGAAAGGCGTTAAAAATGCTAGAAGAATGAATAATAAATTAATACTCTTTTATTTTCCACCATTTCATTTGCTTAAGATATCAAGAGACGAGTAACGGCCAAGTAAACTGTTCTTTCTTTTTAATTTTTCTGTTCTGAATGTTTTGAATATATATATATATATATATATATATATATATATATATATATATATATATATATATATATATATATATATATATAAGTAAAACAAAAACCGTTGCTGGAACCAACGGACAACTTGCGAAAACCTAAAATTCTTATCCCGATAAAGTCTCGAATAAAAACGATAATACTGAAAAAAGAAAGAGACAAAAGACCTAAAGGCAAACTTACGTACTCAGTAAAGTGCTCGAAGCCTAGATTGCCCAGACCGAGAAAAAACGCTTAACAACATTAAGTTCTATGAAAAGATGGCTCCGTAACCCATCTTCAGATGACTCATATTTTTAAAAGTTTATTTATTTTACTTTAATAATAATAATAATAATAATATATATATATATATATATATATATATATGAGATGAAGTATTATTATTACTTAATTGTATATTATTCGGACTGTTGCCATCTTAATTGCTATATTCACAACGTTTCGGCCGTTGTACGCATCAGCCTTCTTCAGATGATTGAAATTTCTCACCGAACCATTTATTTTGTTCACAGGAGTAGATTGTTCTAGTTCCACGTGCCATACCTCTTTCGAATGTCTCAGTTATTTCCCTTTAACTCAGCTCTCCAAGTTTTGGTTCACCACTGTTGTAACCAGAATATTGAATTTACATCTCTTTTGAGTCTAGTCCGGATCTGGGCCAGGTGTCCTTGAGGACATCTATACATGAATCTTCGGGACTTATAAACCTAATCACACAGCAACCATTTTTTACCAGTGAATATGGCAATGAAGATAAGTATAACAGTTCGAATAATGTAAATAATGTAAGTGATATATATATATATATATATATATATATATATATATATATATATATATATATATATATATTCAAGTGAAATAAATAAAGCTTAAAAACTTATATTTTTTAAATTTTATTTATTTCACTTTAATACTATATACATTACAGTTCAAGAGTTTGACGCCATCCCTGGTAATTTTTTTTTTAAATTGGCCCCAAAAGTAGTTTTTCTGTACTTTAAAAAAGAAAATTCTTATACACGGTTAAAAAAGTGTAAAATGCTTCGTTTTTTTAGAAATTTTATTATGTCAAAAAGAAAAGAAGCATTTTATAATTAATTTTACTCTCGTTAAAATATCCTCCTTTAACCTTGATTACTGCAGCACAAATTTTTGGAATTCATTGCAAAAGATTCTCAAAGTACAAGTTTGATTGCATCAATTAATTCCATTCTTTTTTCAATGACTCTAAGAGTTCTTTTTCATTTTTTTTACTCTTTGGTCAAGTACATCTAATGCTAAACCTGGGGATGGTCTCAAACTTTTGAATTGTAGTGTATATATATATATATATATATGTGTGTGTGTGTGTGTGTGTGTGTGTGTGTGTGTGTGTATGTATATTATTGATATGAAATAAATAAACCTTTAAAAATATCAGTATTTCAAGAAATGGTTAGCAACTTGGCTTGGAGAATCGGAGGGCAGAGTTCAAATTCCAGTTAAGCTCATTATATTCACTTACGACTTAATACCCTTGAAAAAGGTATGAATCTATCTAATCTCTCCCAGCTATGCGTAAATAACAGGCCAAATTGGATACTATAGCCTTGGTTAGCAACCATCTTTAGCGAAGGAAAAATTCCGGTCTGATTTTGCTGGAGCATTCATCAAAATTCGGTTGTCAAGTTTTGTTATATCGCTCATTAGGCTGATTGTCCGATGCATTTCGCATTCGTTTGCCCCTGTCTTCTTAGACAGCGCTATGAAAATGGATCTACTTAGGTCTTCCGATATATCACCACTGTCGTATATTTCATTTATTATGTCTCTAATTTTGTCAAGGCTGAAATCATCTAAAGCTGCCAACATCTCTATTGCAATTACAGTTTTTTCCTGCCTCTGTTTCTGCTCAATTTGACCAGTGCTGATTTCAGTCCAGACTTTAATACTTTTGGTCCTTCGATATTTCCGTGTATTTCAAATTGTCCGCTTTTGTTGTCTGATCTATTCGTTTCATCTCTGAAGTATTTTTTCTCTATTATCCTTTCTTGGATTTTATGCATACTGTTGATGAGTAAGTATTTTGTCCTATGAGTTCTCCTATTCTTCTACTCATATCTGCCTTTTATGTAAGACTCATTCTTTCTATTTCGATCCACTTTTACCTGGCTGCACTTCTTCCTAATTACTTGTGCAAGGTCCTATATTCTGTGCCATATCATTGTTTGATATCTCCTCTCCATCATGTCAAGAATTTCATCTGTCATTCCTTTTCTTCTTCTCTAGATTTCTTTGGGATGATCTTTTTATGGAAACTTACTTCTAAGTATCCGTTGGTCATCTTGGAACATAAAAGAGTACTACTCTAGTTATATGTCTCTACCTCTCACTCCTTCTTTCTCCGAAGTTAAACATCAGCAACTGATATCAGTGTGAAATACATACCCTATCCCATCCACAAGAAAGAGCTTGAATAAGGATGGTATATTGCTGCCATATCTGAGCAAGTTCTGCCCCCAGACAGAGTTCAAAAGCGATTATGCGGCCTTGTGGGTGATGAACTATTTTCCACCAGGCAACTCCTTTCCCACCAATGAAATGTTACTAGCTTCTAGCTCTATTGCTGTGGCAAATGTTCTGATGAGTTAGATTCCTTAGTTCCACCAATTCTCAGACCTTTACAGCAATGACTCGCCATGGTATGTTCATGGTGAAAAAAACCTGCCCTTTCACTTTATGTTTCTTCAGTAAGGAATACGTTCTACTCAGCTTCTTCCCCAAAACTATTTATTGTGGAATAGTGTCCCGAGAGGATGCTTCTCTAACGGCAACAATCTTAACCTCTTCAAGTTTAGTCCTACATATCCTCATAATACGCTCTTTCTGCTTTTCCCTTCCTTTACAACAAATTCAGTAATTCTCTACCTTGAGTGCTTCTTGAGCCTTGAGCGAATAAAAGTAAAATAAAAGTATATGTGTAAGAACGTGAGAAATATCAATATTCCAATATCCTTTGTGTCAGTTTATTTTTATCAGCCACCCGCATTATTTTTTACTATTCCTTCGTTTGCTTGAGGGGCTATCCGCCATCTTTGTCCCTCTTCTCCGCCATTCTTTCTTGACACTTGAACTCCATATTTACATGTGTTTCTACACTGTCACCCCAACCAGTTATCGTCTCTTCTCAATTTCCCTGGGATTATCAATATTCAAAGATTTATTCCCCGCCTTTTCGTTCGTTTACCATTGACTTTAGACTTCATATCATCTTCGGTTGCCTTCAAAATAATAATAATAATAAAATAACGACTAGACACGGAATTTATTTTATTTAGTTCCCTTTCTATTTATAGATTAGATAACCGAATTGCAAACGAAACTTTACAGACAGTGGGAGACGGGGTACTGCTGATAATTTCTTGGCAGATGTCCTGTTATGCGACTGAAGTAGTTGTGTATTTCCAAGTGAGGCCAGTGTTCGAGTCCAGACAGAGAAATATCCAGCATTACGAGTGATCATTTCTAGACAAGTAGGCTGGCATTCCCCACTTGAATATTTCCCCAGATTTTATCTAGTACCGTACTAAACAACAATAATTTATTGGGGCATGGGCAACGGTTCCGAATAACCTTAGATAAAAGGCTGGGGAAAGTGGAGATCAAGGGGAAAGTTGGGATCGTCCAGATGACAGCATTGATGAAAAAAAATAAAATACTAAAAAGAGTGATAGAGAATTGAAGCGACCTGTTGTCACTTACTCTCTAATGTAAGCCACTTGTTACTAGTGGTGGGAACATTTAACGAGATATAATAATAATAATAATAATAATAATAATAATAATAATAATAATTATTATTATTATTATTATTATTATTATTATTATTATTATTATAAAAATAATAGTAATAATAAAAATAAAAATAATAATAACTTTATCTATCTAATTTTTTTTTTTTTTTTTTGTCACTGGAAAGTGTCATGATGCCATTACTAATCTTAGGTCTCTGAGCGGGACCCAGATAGAAATGTGTACACGTCAGAAATCAAAGGAAATAAAAGCAATAATAATAATAGGTGGCTTCCGGATTAGATAAATGTGCAAAAGTAACATTCAAGAAAGGGAGAATTACAGAAACACATTCAATAGATTTAACTTTTGGCACAAAGATTAGGGAGCTGGAACAAAAAAAGCCTATAGGTACCTAAGAATATAGATGAAATACAACATACCCAAATGAAGGAGAAGGTGTGAAAGGGGTACTACAAGCGTGTGTGTCTGATACTGAATATTGAACTGAATTCAAAAAACAGAATATCAGCCATAAATTCCTTGGCTGTCCCTGAGATGCAACACAGTTTCAGCATCCCTAACTGGGCCATAGCTGACATTAAGCGAATGGACGCCAAAATGAGAAAACTTCTCACCCTTCGGCACAGCCACGTCTGGGTTCCTCTCTGCTCGGAGGCTGAGAGGTCGAGAAGAAGTTCTGTTCAATTTCAGTATTTACTCGAAGCCTCCACACAAGGTGGTATATAGCACGAGGCCGGTTTTTAAAGTGGGATCGAGCAAAAATCCCCCGTATACCCTGTATAGACATGGTCGGGTTTGTCCTCCCCAGACGAGACTCTGCTCTTTGTCATAGCTTCGTCTGGGTTCCTCTCCGCCCGAAGGCAGAGAGGTTGACAAGAAGTTCTGTTCAACTTCCACTCTCTCAGTGAGAGAGCGTGCTATTTATCTTTTTAGACCAGTCCAGCTTGTGGGGGTGATCCGGTACTCCACAACAGTCAAAAAATATCCCCCCAAAATTTTGAATGCTAATTTTCAATGTATGCAAACTCTCCTCACTTGTTGCAATGCAATCTTCTTTCACTTTAGACTTACGAAGCTAAGTTAAATAAATGTCTGTAGTTGATTTGTTACGCAATTCAACAGAACAAAATTCACGACATATTTTTTTTCTTTTGTTGCTTGATTTCCTTTTTAAATTTTCAGATTTTTTAAATCCCATTTTTATTGAATTATTTGATAATTCCATGAATTAATTGATAATTCCATTCTGTCTCTTTGTTCATATTTAAATACTTTCTTTTTTTTCTAATAAAGCATTTAGCCTATACAGAATCAAGTTTTTACTGCAACATTTTGTGCCATTTGCAGATGTACGGGTCATGTGACGCTCAGCAGTTCCAAAAGAGAAATTGGTGAACAGATTTCGAATTCCAGTGGAGTCCGTTGATTTCCCTTTCGCACAAATACTTTGAGAAACGTATGAATCCATCTCTTCTTTCTCCACCACCTATAGGTTGAATAGTAGGACAGCCTGGGGTTTCTAACTTTGGTAGGTAACCAATCTAGGAGAAGGACAACTCTGAATTAAAAACTTGGTTAGGCGCATACTGTTATACTCTATTGTAGCGGGGTGGTGTGGACTCTGTGATTTCGACTGAAATTGAAAAACTTATTACGGTATATTGTTATATTTGTTTTATTTTGTTATAATTGTTTCAATCTCATGTGACTAATTTATGCCATCGCAAGAACAGCACCTTCCAGAGAGTCAGTGCAACTTTGAACCAACAGGAGCACAAGAGACACGGTGTTTGTTCTCCGGCAGCTGCAGGAGAAGTGTCAGGAGCAAAACAAGGGGCAGTATGTGGCGTTCATTGATCCGACGAAAGCATTCGACACAGTGAAAAGAAGAGGAATGTGGCAGATCATGGGGCGACTCGACTGTCCTCCAAAGTTCATGATCCTCCAACTGCACGAAAATCAGCGTGGCCAAGTTAGATACAACGGTGATCTCTCAGAGCCCTTCTCGATCACCAACGGTGTAAAGCAGGGTTGCGTTCTGGCACCGACTCTCTTCACTATCTTCTTCAGCAGACAGGGGTAATCTACCAGCATGCACCTCAGGATGAGTATCGCTATCCTCACATCATCACTGGCGCAACTCATCTGAAGCCAGTTCATCGGTTTACCTACCTTGGATCACATCGGATGCTGGGATCGACAAGGAGGTCGACAACAGACTGGCATGTGGCAGACTGGACAAACGTGTAGTACATCAGACAGTTGAAGAAGTGCACTTAGATCAGGGTGTATAGAGCTATCATCCTTGCCACTCTCCTATACGGCTCAGAGTCATGAGTCACTTACCACCTGCGACTCCTCGAGCAGTTCTACCAGCGTTGTTCCGCGCGATCCTTAACATACACACTGGTGTGACTTTATGTCCCATATTGAATTTCTTGAAAAGACGAAGATCACCAGAATTGAGGCCATGCTGATGAAGTCCCAGCTACGCTGGGCTGGACATGTTTCCAGGATGGAGAATCATCGCCTGCCTAAATTTTTAATGTACGGTGATTTCTCCACTGGCTATCGCGTCAGAGGGAGGCACAAAGAAGTGATTTAAAGATTTCCTGAAAAATCCTTTGTTACCCGTCACATTAAACATTGCCAACGGTCAATCCTAGCTGTGAACCGTCAGTCCTGGCGTCTCACCACCAACCATGCTTTCTCCTTCTTTGAAAATACCCACAGGGCTTCTCTCAGGGACAAGAGTCAGAGGAGGAAGTACTGCAATGTTACGCCATCGAGCCCAGGCGAGACTTTTAGCTGCAACTGCTACGACCGAATATGCCTGTCACGCATTGGACTTCTCAGTCACAAACGTGCCTGCAAGCGACGTATACACACTGCCTCGTGATCTTCGTTTTGCGAAACCAAGTCATGATCATATATATATCCATGTACACGCCTGTTTCGCAGTATCACAGCTCATCAGTGTGGCTAGACATCCGATTGCTTCAAGTCGGGATCGAAACTTGACCGATATGGATATATATATATACTATTCCTTATCGGTAGCACGACTCGGAGTTTCATTCATCTCTATGTATATAAGTCTGCTCCTGTCCCAACAAAATGGCGGCAACTGTCTGCAAAGGCTCCGTCAGGATCGTGGAAAAAATCTTTAACTCTGTGTTTAGCAGTGTTATGGGACTATTAATCATCTAATCAACCCACCACCATCCGAAATTGTAGGAGATCCCAACCAGACACCGCCCGAACCAGACTATCATTTAATGTCTTCAATTTCTTAGCCTTATTTGATGGTAATACCGTGTAGTCAAAGACTTAATGCTATCCGTAAATTTCTCCCACCACCTATTCCCCAACTACTTCTCCCACTAATTCCCGCAGCACTAATCTAGTGAGCCGTAGCCGGAAGTCCTCTTTGTCCAGTAAAGATGCGTTGAATTTCCAGTGTCCAGCTATTCTAGACTTAATTTCTAACGCCATCGGAGTACAAACGAGTTCATGATCTGAATACCCTACCTAATGGAACGTAGGACAATCTAGACTCTTCTTACTAACAGGCAGATTACCATCTTGGTAGGTGGCCAACTGAGGACTCATGTCCACATCACCCGCTCGGGATAATCGACCCGGTATCTATCAACGTGAGTAAATTCGTCGATCAGATCCACTTCCCGCTGGCTCCCCGCCCCAGTATAATTTGGGGTCCAGAATGGCATTCCAGTCCTACACTAAAAATAAATGCACCGGATCCACCAGGAATGGCCCCAACTGAACGAACAACGCTCTGCAGCAAACTCGAAACCAACCTCTTTTCACAACAATATCGTCCGAAAATTTGCGTTGCTCAGGACCCAGACGGATTGTCCTCGTCTTCCAGAGCTGATTTTGGATAAAATCTTTCCGACGATGACAATTACACCGACGTCTGTAGGGAAGGTAAGTTTTACGATCCTATATAAAGAGGGATGGAGCAAAACAGGAGTCCTCCCAGAATTTTTTTCGAAATTTTATTGGGCTCAAGAGACTCTACCTGCGCCATCCTAAACCCCGGGGCCGATTCTTTGGCGACAGAGATCAAGTCCGAGGCCTTTAGTTTGCTGCCTGTGTTCCTAATTAGAGTAATTACCCCGGGAGCATTAAAGTTCCTGTGGTCTTTTGTTGACTAGCCGCTAACAGAGGTGCATTTGAATAAGGACCTCAAGAGGACTTTCCTTTGTGTAAAAAAGCCCCTCTCAATCGCAACACTATCAATACGGAAAATGCATCCCTCCTTCTTTTTGTAGATGGAGAAGTAGATGTCGGGGCCCTAAAGATAGAAGAAGGGAGGCCACTTGCCTTGCATGAAGTTGATGTTTCTTTTTCTTCTTTTCTTGTTGGCAAAGTAGATCATTAATGGTATGCAAAAGCGTTTGTACGTCCTAAAGAACAATTCAGAACTTATACTGGGAGAAAACCACCCATGTGAGGATATAAAATGAATTCCATAAATACACAAAAATAGAAAGGGGCGTAGGACAAAGATGTGTCTTCTCACCGGACTTATTCAACCATTACGGTGCGAGAATTATCCTGGTTGAATTAGAGGCCCTACCAGGATACATTATTGGCATATTGGAAGCATACAGTACATAAACTACCCGACGAAATTGTGTAAATGTTTGGCAAGACATATGAAACGATATAGGAAGAAGAGAAACTTTACTAAAGGCTACAAAGGACATGATGTTGTGGAGAGCCATGATCGCCAACGTCCTGAAAAAGAAGAATCTTATTGTCAGTTATATTAACATTTGCTATCGCCGCAGTAACAATTCATGACATTAAAAATGCTATTGATAAAACTAAATATTGAATTTTAGATTGAATTTTGTACTTTTAAAGAGAATAAACGTCTATTTTTACATTGACAAATTCAATTTCCCAAAATATTCGTCTGCTTTTTTTTTTCTCTAATTCAGTGTCTCCTTCTACAAATAAAAATTACCCAACATTTTATATTGCGATATGCATAATTGTGTAATTTTTATTCGTCTCTGTCTGGATTTTATTTGAATGATGCAAAAGCATAGTCAGAAATAATATTGTATCGGCACCTACTTGATGATTAAAATGGTTGTGTATTTCCCACCAACATCAGTGGCTGATGTTCAATCAAAGTAAGAAAAGAAATGATTATCAATGTAGGCATTTACGAGCCGTCTTTGGAAAACTGAAAGCGACATAATGTTCTTAATTCATTAATTTAGAAACTTCTCAAATTCACTCTCGCGTGGTCATGTGTGACGTCATGAACTGTGGTGCGATTTTCGCTTCCAGCGTCTTATATGCACGAGTTTGTCGTTGCTTGGAAATCTTCTTGAACTCCGATAAAAATAAAATGAGAAAGATAAAAAAAAATTCTACCTTAAGGTTTAGAAATCTTAACTTAATGTAACCAATACATAAAAAGTGCGCTGGCCTCGCATAAAAAAATTTATCGTCCTTAATTGAAATATCTTGTTGATAATAAGACGTATTTAGTTAAACATTTTTTAACCAGAAGCCAAAGACCCGATTCCAGGTACTCATTTTCATATAATTAACTAATACTTCGCCCACCCTGGACAACTTGGTCATGAACACTAATTGAGGATAAGTCTGATATGGCTGCCAGTTTTTCCACGGCTGTAATATCCAATAATTATTTTTACCAGGTATGGCACAAAGATACACTTATGGAATTCTCACTATAATAAAAGGGATGCGTAAGATTGTTCCAGATATATTTATCCAGCTCCACACTAAGGCTGGATGTGACACAAAGTCGTTTTAACGTCGGGGGCAACTTACACATACTTATGCATATGAGCCAAAGACAAGAATTGTGGGTTTTGCACAGCCCCCGCAGCCACTGTCAGGCTGGTATCGATATTACATCGACCCAACCTCTTTAGCGCAATGAGCAAGGTGCTGCTTTATCCCATCTAAAATGAGAAGAATCATAGCTCCAGTTACAGCACAGGGACGTTAACCACACTTCAGTAAACCCTCATTGGCAATGGTTAACTCCTGTGCCGGGTAAAATCATTCCAGGTGACATGCTCACCTGGTTGGATTTGCGTGGTACAGTGATCGAAAGGATTGTGATGAGTATCACGTGGTACCTTAGAGATATCTGTGCAAAATGTGTGTCACAATTGAATGAGAGTCTATAATAGAATATTTTCCCACTAAACTTTGCACTGATTCCTGTAAAGCATGCGAAACCCTACGAACAATGTACGCAAACCTAACAAAGAATTTCTAGCAACAATATTTTCATTTTATTTTTAATGCTATGGTGTAAAAACTATGTAGCTACTTAATATCGCGAAATCGAGTAATTAGTTATAGGGTAGAATCGGTCCTCTGCGAAATGGTGGTGGTTTAAGCAGCTGGTACGATCACCCAGGTTTCTCTGAAGGAAAGGGGCTTGAGTTCGAGAGTTTATCCTTTGCCCCCAATCCAGCGCCGTCTACTCACTAAATTAAGTTGTAATAAAAAAATAACTACAAAATTATCATGAAAGTCAATACTATTTAAAACTTACTGATAATGGCTGACAATTTTTATCTAACAAAAAATGAAGATGAAAATCAATGCTAGTCAAAAATGAATAATAATGGGTGACAATACTTCATTTACTAAAAAAAGATGAAAATCAATGCTAGTCAAAAATGAATAATAATGGGTGACAATACTTCATTTACTAAAAAAAGATGAAAATCAATGCTAGTCAAAAATGAATAATAATGGGTGACAATACTTCATTTACTAAAAAAAGATGAAAATCAATGCTAGTCAAAAATGAATAATAATGGGTGACAATACTTCATTTACTAAAAAAAGATGAAAATCAATGCTAGTCAAAAATGAATAATAATGGGTGACAATACTTCATTTACTAAAAAAAGATGAAAATCAATGCTAGTCAAAAATGAATAATAATGGGTGACAATACTTCATTTACTAAAAAAAGATGAAAATCAATGCTAGTCAAAAATGAATAATAATGGGTGACAATACTTCATTTACTAAAAAAAGATGAAAATCAATGCTAGTCAAAAATGAATAATAATGGGTGACAATACTTCATTTACTAAAAAAAGATGAAAATCAATGCTAGTCAAAAATGAATAATAATGGGTGACAATACTTCATTTACTAAAAAAAGATGAAAATCAATGCTAGTCAAAAATGAATAATAATGGGTGACAATACTTCATTTACTAAAAAAAGATGAAAATCAATGCTAGTCAAAAATGAATAATAATGGGTGACAATACTTCATTTACTAAAAAAAGATGAAAATCAATGCTAGTCAAAAATGAATAATAATGGGTGACAATACTTCATTTACTAAAAAAAGATGAAAATCAATGCTAGTCAAAAATGAATAATAATGGGTGACAATACTTCATTTACTAAAAAAAGATGAAAATCAATGCTAGTCAAAAATGAATAATAATGGGTGACAATACTTCATTTACTAAAAAAAGATGAAAATCAATGCTAGTCAAAAATGAATAATAATGGGTGACAATACTTCATTTACTAAAAAAAGATGAAAATCAATGCTAGTCAAAAATGAATAATAATGGGTGACAATACTTCATTTACTAAAAAAAGATGAAAATCAATGCTAGTCAAAAATGAATAATAATGGGTGACAATACTTCATTTACTAAAAAAAGATGAAAATCAATGCTAGTCAAAAATGAATAATAATGGGTGACAATACTTCATTTACTAAAAAAAGATGAAAATCAATGCTAGTCAAAAATGAATAATAATGGGTGACAATACTTCATTTACTAAAAAAAGATGAAAATCAATGCTAGTCAAAAATGAATAATAATGGGTGACAATACTTCATTTACTAAAAAAAGATGAAAATCAATGCTAGTCAAAAATGAATAATAATGGGTGACAATACTTCATTTACTAAAAAAAGATGAAAATCAATGCTAGTCAAAAATGAATAATAATGGGTGACAATGCTTCATTTACTAAAAAAAGATGAAAATCAATGCTAGTCAAAAATGAATAATAATGGGTGACAATGCTTCATTTACTAAAAAAAGATGAAAATCAATGCTTGTCAAAAATGAATAATAATGGGTGACAATACTTCATTTACTAAAAAAAGATGAAAATCAATGCTAGTCAAAAATGAATAATAATGGGTGACAATGCTTCATTCAATAAAAATGAAGATGAAAGTAAATAGGATTACAAAACTGATAAATATCTTCTTGATTGCTTCAATAAAAAATTAATATTGGGTTGAAGCAAAAATTCTAAGTGTTGTTTCAATAGGTGACATTTGAACACGTAATTTCGTTTCACGCTTAACTGAAATTTATGAAGAATTTATTCATTTTCTGAAAGATGACATTTGAACACCTCTTTCAACGCGTGTCTGAATCGTGGATTGCAAATATTTGCACGTTAAAAGTGAAAATCGAGAAAATGGTAGTTTTTTTATCATCTCCAAACCGAAATACCGATTAGAAAATCACCCAGACAACACAATTCAAGGGCATCATAGAAATACCCCATATATCTTCGACTAGAAAACTCACAATAAGCGTTGGTATAACGATGTGTCTAGCCAGAGAAATATGCGATTGAGAGAGAGAAGCTGACAACAAATAAACATATAATGATAATCCTTGGATACATGAATCGTTACGATGTTTGTGGGCTTCACGATTTAACTGTAAAAAAATAATGAGCCGCATTTCAATCTGAAATTCTCTTCACAAGGGAAACGACCATTTTATGAAAAGAATGATCACAGATGATGAAAAAAATGGATTGTTTATAACAATATGGCGTGAAGAAAAGTCCTAAAGGAAGCGAAACGAGCAAGCTTTAACCAACCCAAAAGCCGTATCTGAAAAATCTGCCGATGAAATTGGAAGAGCATTATATATTACGATTTCCTTTTGCATAGCAAAACGCTGAATTCGGACAAGTAGTCTTCCTAATTGGGTCAATCGATGAAAAGCGTCAGGAATTAGGCGATCAAGAAAGAGTATGTCTTCAATCAGGTCAACGCCAGACTTGACGTCTCTTTGCAAAGCCAACAGAAATCGTTACAAATTTGGTAAGGATGTCCTTATACATCCGCCTATTCAACTGACCTTCCACCTTCGGACTACCAATTATTTCGATCCATTCAAAATTCTCTTAATGAGAAAACTTCAATCTTCTGGAAGCCTATAAAAACCAATAAGACCAGTTCATCACTCAGATGCCAATTCCTGAAAGATAGAATCATCAAGTTGTCTCAAAGATGACGAAAAGCAGTGAAACAAAATACCCATTAAATAAATCTATGCATAAATATTGAAATGTTGTTTTTAAAATTTACATAAAAACGCTACGAATATTTTTGGCACCCAATACTAGTTTAATATTAATCATGATTGACATTGATTCTTCTAATAAAAAATAAAGATGAAAGTAAATTGGTAATATAATTGGCGATATTTCACTTACTAAGAATAATATAAATATGAGACAAAATTAATGGTTAACGAATATTTAATCTGATTTTTTCAAGTATATCCTTTCTTTTTTTTATCTAAATTCTTTGTCGACTTTTTTATTTTATGTATTTATTTTTTAGACAATGAAATAAGCAAAATGCTGAAATTCACCTCATAAATAAGGTTTTGTATTTTATTTATTTTATTCTTTCTTTGTTTTCTTCCTTTACTAAGATGGCGAACTCGAAAAACATTGAAATATGCCTAGAAAACAATGGAATATTTTGTAGCATTGTTTCTTGTTCTGTGAAAATCTCACTGGGATTATGAGAACATTCCCTGATTGAAGTCATGTGGTTCATGCAAATAAAGAACGTTCTGTGTGCAAAACAATTTCCATTGTGACGCAACAGTTACCCTCCTTTTTTTCGGCCATATTAGCTAAAGGCCTTATAAACTGGTTGGCCTCCTTGATTGAAGTTGATGTCAGCCACTCCTTAAACATTTCTGTTCCTCGCGTTAATCTGAAAAGTCAACGTCAGAACGTGCTATGCAATTCTGCCACCGATGTCGTCCGTGCCTTCTGAAGACTTTATTCTGACTTAAAACCCTTGACAAGTGTTGGTATAACGACGCATCTAGCCAAAGAAATATGCCGGTTGCGAGAAGTTGACTACAAGGAAACACCGACAAATGCTCCTAATATATCCTTACTTTTCTTGTACTTCACCTCGTATATACTAACTTGTTCTAATCCCGTAGACTTCCATGAGGAGAATGGGGGCCACAGCTCTCAAGAACACGCCGCCGCTGTGATTTGCCACAAGCGGATTTTAGCCGATTTTCAATTTAGTACACGATGTTCCCAAGCTGCCCCCCATCTAAATACTGATTGGGCTAGACTCTTCTTAAATTGGCTAATCAGACGAGAACATAGTGTTTAATGTGATTCGACGATAAACACAACTACTTTGCCGGTCCGAGACGAAGAGTTAAAATTTATTATGTGTTCAATCCGAAGATGTCCGTCCCCATATGAAGAGGGATAAGTTCATTATCTGGGGTTTGAGGTGTACCAAAAGGCGCAATCAGAAAAGAGATTGAGTCATTTTTGTATATAGTCTATGTACACGTAAACTGACACTTTAAATTTGGCCTTGTGCCACATTCGGTTCGACTGGGCATGCAGATAAATATCTGTTTCTATTTATTCTTCTTCATCTGGGCATTCGAATAAATGAAACGCGTTGATTTGCGAAATACAATCTTTCGTCTTTAAATCATTGTCCTGACGTTGATATTTTAAAGTTTGTTAAAAAAATGATTGGTTTGGTTTGTTTTACAGCATATAAAGCGATTGAGCCATTCAATGGCGGAGTTTATTATGTTTCTAAATAAAATTTTGTATTTAAATAGTTAAAAAAAAGATTTTTCTGCTGTTAGTTATGGTTATATTTTCTCCTATTAATTATATTTTTGAAATCAGTTTAATTTCACTTAGAAACTGAAATATGTAAAATGAATCAGTATCTTGAAAAATTTCTTTCAAGTTTCTTGTTTATTAGTATTTTGATTGAAATTAAAATTGCTGTAGTTTGTCTAGTGAATGGCTCGTGACATGCGACACATATCGGAGAATATTCATTTTTTAGACTATACAAATGGGATATACTAGTAAGTCCAATATGGAACCTGGACATAATAACTTCAATTCTAGTTTGGCGTTTCTGATGTCATTCTCTTATACTTGGTTTAATTCTAAATATTTTATTGTTTGAATTTAATGGTCAATGGCTCTTCATATGCCACACATAACGGAGGATCTTCCATTTTAGGATATATAAAATGGTTATTGTAGTAAATCCAATATCGAACCTTGACATATTCTCTTCTCTTCTAGTTAGGCTTTCTGATGTCATTCTCCTATAGTTAGTTTAATTCTGAACATTTTATTGTTTGAATTTAATGGTGACTGGTTCTTGTCATGCCACACAATAGAGGAGGATCTTCCTTCTTAGGGTATACGAATGGGTTGTAAGTCCAATATGGAACCTGGACATAATCACTTCTCTTCTAATTTGACCTCTCCTCTTGAATCATTTTTTAATAAATACTATTGGTCATTTTACTAAATGTATTCTTGGTGTTTTTGCTATAAAAATATATGTATATACTATCATAGTATTTAAGGGTTCATTATTTTCCTATCGCTGGTGTCCTAATAGGTGCTACCACCCCGTGTTAGGATGGGTCTAAGAACAACAGCAATTAAGAGGTGGTTCCACGCTCCTCAAAACCTCTAGTGTCCCAATCAGAGGCCTTGCTATCGGATGTAGTATATCGTCATACCGAGGATATTAAAAAATAAAAAATTCAATGTATTCGGCCTAACAGATATAAGAATATGTAATATCAATCTTTCTATATAGCAGTAAACGCTACACAATTCTATTACAGACAAAGAGAAAACTAAACGCAAAACTAACGTAGTTCTACAGAAGGATGCTGAGAATACCATGGACAGAGCGCGAAAGCAAGGAATAACTCTTACGGAAAAATGGAGACAAAAAGGATGCTTATACATAGAATCAGAAAGAGATAGTTGAAATTTCTGGGAGACATAATGAGTAAAGAGGACTTGGAAAATTTGACACTCACAGGGACAGATTTCAGGTAAAACGTACAGGGGAAGGCACCAGACACGTACCTGGCGAGTTTGTGGGAATGGATGACGGCACGTAGTTTAGGAAGGATGGTAAAAAGACAGACGTTGCTAAGATCTATAAAGGATAGGAAGTTGTGGAGATCCCTGATAGCCCACGTCCTAAATGGACACGACACAAAGAAAAAGATATCCGAGTTTAAGCTTACACTTAACGGACTAATTACACTAGTGAAAATAACGTTCCCAAACCTTGAGGGGCCTTATTTTGACCTGAGTACGGTATAGGCATCCACCGGGGGATATTCTGATAAGATTTAAAGTTTTCAGCCACTTTATGATACCATAGCACTGTGTCCCAGCTTTAGACGTTGAAGCATGCTGAAATAAAGTTCAGTGTGTTGGAAGAAACCTGTGCTGGATATAATGACACGGAGATGCGCTCGTGGCCTTTTTGTTCACTTAGAGCTGTTTTAGAGGGTTTGGACTATCAACCTTTGAGAGGCTGGGTGCTCATTTACAATAATTACTGTACATGATGAACGTAACACTTCATAACAACGGTGCTTTGCTGTTGGCTGCGGACGGCTATGCTGAGCCTAGTCAGATCAAATCTGAGGCATTGTAAGGGAAGCAATGGTAGACCGTACAACCTCTACATAACAAATTTAAAAAATATAGTTGCAAGAGGGTCAACACGGACGATCTGAGAATGGTTTGTTTGACAGAAACGCATGCATAGAACCAGAGTAATTGTCATCACCTCATAACTTATGAATACGTCAATAATTATCGAAGAAAATAAGTACCCGTCGTTAAGAAATGCTTGTATATTACTTTTTTATGCTATAAGTAATATTTATTTCAAATCAGATTAATTTAACATTAATTGTTTTTTAATTTTAGTCAAATAACGTGTCAGAAATATATATTTTATTTTTGGAAGATTTTTTAAACCGATAATTTTGTTTTGTTTACAAATTTCTTAAAATTAAGAAAATGGCCGCTTTTTAGAAAATTTTAAAAAATCGAGCATATATTTGGCATTCCAATCTATGTAATTTCTATCGGAAATACACCAGAATATTTTACTTACTAGAAATAATAAATTTAATCATTTAGCTTTCAACTAAAGCTAAAATGAAATTTTCAAGAATGGTTTTTCAATTTTTAAAAGTACCTATACACTTACTTTAATACATATACACTATTTAACAATAACATATATATACGTGCGGGCGTGAATGCAGTGTGGGTGTGCAATGTGGGAATGAGTGTGAGGAAGTATATATATATATATATATATATATATATATATATATATATATATATATATATATTCAAACAAATTCTATAAATCGAATCAACCATAATTAATACCCTAAAAATCGAAAAAGAACTAGACCATTTAAGCACTAGTTTATTGATAACAAAAACCAGGCATAAATGTACATGTGCCTGTGTACGCGCATTTATATGTGTATATGTGCGCATACCTATACCTATATGCGTGTGTGCATAAATGTGCGCTTGTGCGTAATCATAAGCGTATAATAAGACACATACACAGAAATTCAAAAAATAATAAATAAAAATGTAATTACAAATCTAACTTCCTAAAATTAATACTTATGATACCAGCAAACCAAATTAAGAAAACAAAATAATAGCCTAGTGAAAATATATAAGTATAAACATATGCACATGTGTACGTGTATATATATATATATATGTGCGTGTCTGTGTATGTATGGTATATAAGTATTAATATCATTAGTAAAATTGGAACACCTCATCCCAAACGGCAACTGTCGAAAGAAAAAAAACAGAAGTCAAAAAGCGAGAGGAAAGTGGAATGATCACGATACCCTACACGCACGCACATCCGCGCAAACGGGCGCACGTGCATTAACGCACATTCGCAGAGACGAGCGCATGGCTGCACGCGCGCAAACGCACACATGAACATAAAAAATGGAGAAAATCTTACACTAATGATAAATGCATAAAAAGGAAAAAAATAAATATAAGCAGTAAACTGCTGATAACCTTTAAAGAGCGAACGGACAGGTCCACCTACGAAACTGTGGAGTTCGGATGCTGAAGGTAACATCAATCAGATAAGTAACAAACTTTTACTCACATTAACCCTATATATATATATATATATATATATATATATATATATATATATATATATCTGTGTGTGTGTGTGTGTGTGTGTGTGTGTGTGGAAGCAAAGCAATGGTCTCTCAGATAGGGGGCGTGAGGACCTTAATGAGAAAAGAAAAGTGGTTCCAGCAGGAAGTTGCTCCTCCTCTGCCAATGTTGCCATCGCATGGCTCCGTGAAAAGATGGGGTGGGGGGCATCTCATCACCCGCAAAGTTGAAGTTGAAGGGGTACCCCACTCGCCTGACCTGAAACCCCCAGATTAATCCCTCTGGTGGTACCTCAACGGCAACATCTACCAGGGCAACCCTTGCATCATTGCTGCATTAAAGGCAACCATCACTGAGAAGATTCAAGTGATCACCCAAGAGAAATGTGTACGCGTTATCAACAACTTTGCATTTAATATTGCTTTCAACTGAACGGTGAACTTTTGGAGCATTTACTTTAGGGCTCCTTTTGATATTTTTGGTTCATGTTTGGGACTAAATGATTGCAGATCCGAAAATGTTATCCTTTTACCTTTCAATTGATGTAATTTCCATTACTCTGTCATTTGTGGTCATTTGTGGTCCTTGATTTGAGCCCGATCATTTTGCTTTAAAAATTGTATATATATATATATATATATATATATATATATATATATATATATATTAAGGGATGCTATATTTATGGGATAAAGTGCTCAACATCAGAGATAGAGCGTATGTAAATATAAATATAAAAGTGAACATTGGAGTCAACACTCAGAGGCGACAGGCTGTTTATTGCTAGACGCAATATATATATATATGCATATGTATATGGATATATATATATGTGTGTGTGTGTGCGCGCGCACGCGCGTGTGTGTGTCTGAATAAATACATATTTACCTATCGTACATCTTTCCAACCTACATGACACATTCTCTTCATATCTATCTCAGTCTATTTCTATCCCAATCTGTTTCTAATCTATCTATCTATCTATGTGTAAGAAATGTTTACTTATATTGTTTCCTATCTATCTATCTATCTATACTCCAATTAATATTTTCAATCATTTCTTTATCGTTGCAGGCCCTTTATTCGTCAATCGAAAAATATTCGAACAATTTACATTTAAATTGACTTTTTAGAAACCAACAAAATCACCTGTCTGGTGACTGGAGACAATTTCATTCAAAAAGAAGATATATTTACAGCATTGATTCTTTAAAATAACTTCTCGTAGATTTTTTTTTCTTTTTTCTTGTTTTTTCTTCAGGATTGTAATTTGAACAACGGTCTACAGATTCGTTCGTACCGAAATCTAAAAGAAAGATTAATTAACAAATTTTGTTAAGTAAGGGAAAAATAATCACACTTTTTTAGAAAGTGAACGCCTGAATTTTAGATTGGGACGGTTTCAAAATAAACACTGAATAAAAAGGTGTGTAGGACTGTGTTATTTTTATCTCAATTTGTTAAAATAATAATACAGAGAGTAAGAGAAGAGTGGAAATGGTAAAAGGTTATTAAGGCGTAATTAAAAAAAATATGAGAGAGAAAGAAGGAAATGGTATTAAAGCACGGAAAAGTAGAAAGAAATGGAATCCATTTTAAAAGGAAAGATGAAATAAAAACAAAATGACAAAATAAAGATAAGGAGTGAAGTGATTGGCGCAATGGAAAAGAAAGAAAGAAAGAAAGAAAGAAAGAAAGAAAGAAAGAAAGAAAGAAAGAAAGAAAGAAAGAAAGTGGGGGTGGAGCTAGAGAAAGAAGATATATTTGAAGAATTAAAGTAACAAAATCTGCTTACTCGGGATTTCCCAACTCACATTATTTGCAACCCCCCCCCCGCCAAAATAGGTTTTGTAAATATCAATTATCAAAAAGAAGGAGAGAATCAGAATAGGGAAGAAAGAAAGAGTAAAGAAAAAAAGGAAGAAAAGAAAAGGAATAAAAATAAAAAGAGAAGAATAGTGAAAAAGAATCAAAGAAAGTGAAATAGAAAATAAAGATGAAAGTGAGAAGAAGAAAGAAAAAAAGATGAAGATGTCAGAATCTGACACGAAACAGACGAGAAAGAAAACAAATACTAAATTTAAGAGCGAGACATAAAAAATAATAATAAGGGAAAATATGAATACCTTATAAAAACCATAATTTAGTGTTATTTTTAATTTGATTTAATATTTTTATCTTTCTAAACAAAAAATAAAAGAAAATCATATAAAGTCCATACTGACGACCAAACTCTTGTTCACCTCATAAAATTGGCTTCACTAACAGGAATTATTCTTTAGATTAGTTTAAGCCCCCAAAAAGTGCATCACAGACTATGTAGTGTGCGCCCCATTCTCTATCCATGTAAATGTTCAAATCTTGCAATCTCTTATAACAGTGATTCTCGACATGGGTGGTAATACCATCTTGGTGCGGCTATGATCTCTCAAGGGGTCACTTACTGATGACTTACAGGATGCTATAATTTTAACAAGGTAGTAAGATGGTTTAAAACTTTTGAATCTTCATTGTAACAAACATTTTATATATATATATATATATTATTCATCTTTTCACTTATATATGCATCTTAGCGTACTCCACCTTTGTAACTGTCGTGATGGTATCGGTGTTTTGGGGTAGGAGCCCTTGTTGACAGCTTACTCCAAAATACTCCACATGGTTTTGTGTAGTTGGTTCAGGACAGGAGCCTGCTGGCCAGAAGTCTGCAAAGTCAGCTTTGCAGAATTCTTCACTTTTTTACCTAAGAGCATCATCCTGGATTCACATGTGCTTGTCCTCTGGTTTGTTGATACTGAGCGCTATGCTAGAATATGGGGGACCCTAGAAGCTCATAGTCCTCCTCTTCAAAACGCACCAAGCTTGTAGAAAAAAATGACATCAACTGTTGACTCCACAGAATATAGGCCGTCTCTGATGTTCGAGACAGCATGCACAATGCATACTTTCACGTCAGGCAATATTTTCACTGTGAGCCCATGATTCCTGAGGCAACTAAACACTTTCTCAACTCTATCTTTACTCATCATCTTATAACGATACAAATAAAAATTTTATATATATATATATATATATATATATATATATATACGTGTGTGTGTGCGCGTGTGTGTGCGCGCGTGTGTGTACGTGCGTGTGTGCATTTGTGTGTGTATGCAAGTTTTAAAATATGGATTAAATCCAACATAATCTTCTATCTATATATATAAAACTGACTATGTGTGTGTATGTGTGTGTGTATATTCGCGAACTACTCGAGAACCATAAGGCATATTTCCACCAAATTTGGAACATAGATTGTACTCGATAATGGGTGTTTCTGGGCAAAAAAATAGTCATTTTTCAAAATCAATAACCGATAATCGATAAATGTTTAAATGGGAATTTCCATTAGTTTGTTTTTAAACTTTCAGACTTGAAGTCTAAAGCCTAAGGCCGATTTTAATGAAACTTGATAAGTGTATGCAACTTACTGTCACGCTTATTATACGCTATATTGATTTTAGTTTCTCTCGACACCAAAGGGACCCCAAAAAATTCAAATTGCTTCGATTTTGATGAAATTTTTCATGTTTGTTACGCTCTTACAATGAGATAGAAATCGGTTGTCAGATCTTTAAAAATGCATGAGCCCCCACCCAGGATGACCCTATAAACCCCTTGATGCCTCAATTGCTTTTCAAGCGTATTTTGTAGCAGTATTCCCCAATTTCAACGAAACTTTCAGTACATATTGAGATTATATCGAGTAACTGAAGTAGTCACTTGGAATTCACTGAAAATCAACACTGGGACCCCCACGAGTTTTCAATTAAGTCTACAGCCTTGGCCATAAAGTCGATTAAATAGAAAACTTAAAAAAGATGTGCTTTATTATTTCAATTACTATTAGTCTTAAACCTGTCCTTTGGCTTGAAATTTGGGACCCTAGGGTGAACCAAAGGGACCCCCAAATTTTCAAATTGCTTCGATTTCGACGGAATTTTACATGTATGTTACAATCTTAAAATGAATCAAAAACGATTATCAGATTTTGAAAACTACATAAGTAAAATCAACAATAGTGTTTGTATAATTTTCGTATACCGTTATCTATCTTTTTATTTTTTAATACAATGTTCGAATATTTTAGCGTCTAATCTTATCTAGTCTTGACTTTTATCTACTTTTGATATCAAAAGACAAATCTTTGATGCTGAACATATTTTTGTATGTTTTACAAGATGGCGTTTAGATACGTGCAGCGGTCTTTTTAAATGATACATTTATCTATTAATATATGCATGCTTTGAGATTTCGTATAACTGTTGGTGTATGAAATATATTTATATAACAAGCATAAATAAAATCAAAGTTAAAAAAAAGGAACAAGGCCGCCAAGGAGATAGAGAATGTGTAAAAGAATATTTTTTTTTTAAAAAAACTCCTTTAACAAGGATAAAGAGTGGTCAATAATCCCGACCGGAAATTTCAAAACAGAAAACAAACCTCGAAAACGGGGGGAACGCATTCAAAAACAGTCAGAAACAAGAAACCACACTGTTATTTATCTTTGATAGTGTATAAGCAACGCGCAAACATTAAAATTCAGAATAAACTACAAAGACACTTTCAAGATTTAGCGAACATTGTAAAAAATGGCGCTGGGAACTTTTGCACCAGCCTAATATATATGTATGCATGTTATAGACGCGTAGCCGGTTTCGTTTCGGCCGTGAAACCCGTTTTCGAATCTCACTATTGTTGATTTTTCAAAGGGGAGATTTCTTTATAATATCGGTCTAGGAAGATAATAGCAGCGTGCGGCTCCGTTAGAAAGGTTATGCACACAGTTTTTAAAGTAAGGCAATAAAGCCGCTAAGACGCAGTGGGTTACTGTATATGAGATAATATGAGAAAAAGGAAATATTGTTAGGGAAAACAAACAATAAAAACAGAAATTAAGACAGAAGACAACGATTGACATTGCATTTAAAGTTTTCAAGTTTTAATTTGACTGGGAAGCAAGAAGTCGGAAGAAAGTTCCACAAGCGAGAAGTTCGAGAGGATGAAAACGTTAGCATAGAACTTACGGTTACATCTAGGAATTTCACTTGTAAAATGATGAGACCTTGCCGCCAATCTAGTAGTACTCTTAAATTCATAAAGTCTAGGTACCAAAGACGAAAACTCATAAAAACAATTACAATGAAAATATTTATAGAAAAGGCAGAGAGAAACTACGTTACAGCAGGTGGGAAAGTGACTGAACCGAGATGCCATGTCAAGATCAATAATATTTCATATTCTTTTTTGGGGGAGGGGATCTCTAAATACAAGACAGAAACATCAAACCAGATATGATAGCAATATTCAATGCCTGGACGAATGATAGACTGATAACGTGTAAGACAAATTCTGGTGAGAAAAATTACCTAGCATAATACAACTAATTTTCCTAGCAGCAGAGCCTAGCAATTTATTCAATATAATCTTTCCACTTCATGTTAACGCAAAACATTAGCCCGTGCAGTCGCAAGCAATCACTGGAGGTTGACATCAGCCATGATGATGGAAGGTAAAATGGTTCTCACAGACGATTAAAAGAGAACGGTTTCGTTTTGAAGGCGTTAAAATTAACAAGCTATTTTTTGTCCCATTTAATAACAGATTGTAAGTCATTTTTTACATCAGCTTTGACCTTATCATCAATACTCATTAAGAGAGGAATAAATAGTAGTTGTGTCATCAGCGTAGATACCAAAATGAGAACTTGAGGATATCGGGAAGGTGGTTGATGAAAATTCGGAAGGTACAAGGCTAATATGCCGATAGTTAGAAGGATCATAAGGTTCGCTTGAATTCTTCCAACAAAGCAGGAAAGCAAGAAGCAACAAGGTATTTATTGCAGAGTTTACTGAGAACGGGATACAGTCCAGGAGCACATTTCTTAAGGACTATTACAGAGATACCATCAAGTTCACATGTTTTGTGTGGATCCGGTTTAGAGATGATAGCAGTCAATAAACCTAGTTGATTTGAATTCAGAATTCAATTTTCTTGATACAGTTAACAACAGATTGAAGATCATTTATGAGCTTAGCTGCAGATTTGACTTTATCAAACTGATCAGACTTACCATTAAGACAGAGAAGTAAATAGATGTGCCATTATCATAGATATCGAGTTGAGAACTGATGACCTCCTGAAGGTCATTTAGGAAAATTAGGAACAATATAAGTCAAAGGATAAATGCAAATGCAAAAATAATGGCCGTTCAAGACAACTTTCATTTCACGATTTGATAAGAAAGATTGAATCAGATGAAAAATTCCTTCAAAAATACCATACTATTTCAATTTATGAAGAAGACCAATGTATGAAAGCCAGTCAAAGGCCTTCCAGATAATCAAAGCAATAGCTCGAGCTTCGCGATTCTTATCTAAAGCCGAGTAGCTTTCAGCAATAACCGTTAATATATCAGCAGCTGACCTAGAGAAGGGAAAATCATGTTGCTTATCTGAGAGAAGAGTTAAGATGTGATATGTTTAACCAATTCAGAGTTGATTAGAATCTTTAGTACTTTGACCAGAAGAGGTAAGAGGCTAATAAGACGATTAGAGTTCATTAAATCATGGTGTGTAAAACTGATTAGACGAAACTGTTGGGAAGCTATAGGTTTGGGGATAGCAAAAAGTCACAAGTCATCGTGACCGAGGGTTTGAACGTACTGGCTTTGTTCAAACTGTTGATCACGCCTGATTTTGAGATTTCTCTAAAAGAAAACGTGTAACTAAGCTATGCTCTGCAAAGGTGGGTGTTGAAGAAATACAAATGTGCTTGAACGGGCATCTGCAACAGGGATTCGCTAGGCACTCTAGTACACGCGTGCACTAGGAAATATGCAGTTAGCCATTATATATATATATATATTTACCTCCATCCCCGAATCTTGTAGCGCCACGCAGCTCTGCCTTCTTGGTAACTCCGATCATGCCGTGGTATCTGTTAACATTTCCTTCACCTCCACACCCCGCAAAGAACCTCCCATCACTAGAACCTCGTTCTACTATCAACGAGCGGTTTGGGACTCGTTCCGTAACTTCCTCCGCGATGTCCCCTGGGATGTTGTCTTTACACTCCCTGTCCAAGAATGTGCTTCTGAGGTCTCATCCTGGGTTAAAGCTGGAATCGACGCTTTCATCCCCTCAAGGAAATTTAAGGTCAAGTCGCACTCCTCCCCTTGGTTCTCCGCTGCTTGCTCAGCCGCCATTGCCCATAGGAACCACTTCTTTCACCTATTTCGTAGCGACATGTCGGACTGCAATAGACGTCTCTTTGCCTCCGCCCGTAACGAGTGTAAGCGTGTCCTCAACGAAGCTAAGTCAATATTTGCTGCTCGGATGAAGGAGCGTATTGCATCTCGCAAATTTGGCTCCAAAGATTATTGGCGGCTCTGCAAGAGTGTCCTGAACCATAGAAAACCCTCCATACCTCCTTTATTCAACCAGTTCGAGGTCTTGACCTCCTCTATCGACAAGGCTGAATGCTTTGCTCGGAAATTCTCATTTAATTCAACGCTCGACTCCTCCGGTGTACCCATACCAGACTTCCCCCTAAGAACTGAGGCGCAATTCAGCGGCTTACACATAACCCCGTCATTGGTATTGGGAATTATCTCCAATTTAGACCCCCACAAGGCTAGTGGTGGAGATGGCATACCAGACATTGTCTTGAAGAAATGCGCGCCTGAACGAGCGCCCGCCCTCTCTAAACTATATAATTACTGGCTCAAGGAATCCTGTTTTCCTGACTGCTGGAAGTCCTCATCTATTGTTCCTGTCTTTAAGAACTCTGGAGACCCCTCTGACCCCTCTAATTACCGTCCTATTAGTCTTCTACCCCTCTTCGGCAAAGTCTTCGAAACCCTAATCAGTGCCGAAGTGGTTAATTACCTTACATCCCATGATCTGCTCTCAGACAAGCAATATGGTTTCCGATACGCCCGATCTACAGCTGATGTGCTTACGGCCATCACTAAAACCGTCTACCAAGCCCTTCAAAATAACGGTGAGGCTCGTGCCGTGGCCCTAGACATCTCCAAAGCGTTTGATAGGGTTTGGCATGCCGGCCTTCTTCGTAAGCTCCAGGGTTATGGTATTACAGGTCGATTGTTTGATCTAATACAATCATTCAAACCGTGAATTGAAGGTCGTTCTCAACGGATTCTCCTCCAGTTCCTATCCCACGAACGCAGGTGTTCCCAAAGGCTCCATCCTTGGCCCCACTCTATTCCTTATTTTCATCAATGACCTTCCTGGCACCATAGATTCCCAAGTTGGCATCTACGCGGACGACACTACAATTTACTCCTGCCTCCAAAACAAATCTAGTGTCGGTGACAAAACTAACCTGGCCGTGCGTCTTGAAATGGAGCTCCAATTGGTTGTTAATTGGGGCAAGAATTGTCTGGTCAACTTTAACGCCTCAAAAACTAAACTACTCTCTATTAATCACCATAGAGATCCTTCCCTACCCCCCTCCATTAGAATGTCTGATAATCAACTTCTTGAGAGCAACTCCCTGCGTGTGCTCGGTCTCACGTTGACTGCTGACCTGAGATGGAACAAATACATTAAGTCAATTGCTTCTTCCACCGCGAGGAAAGTTGGCTCTCAGTGCCGCGCCAGGAAATTTTTCTCCCCGGAATCGATACTTCAAATATACAAATCAACCATTCGCCCTTGCATGGAGTATTGCTGCCATATATGGTCTGGGGCACCTTCTGTTTACCTCGGAGTTCTTGACAAGATCCAGAGACGGATATGTAATATAATTGGCCCTGATCTGGCATCTCGTCTACAGTCATTCTCTCACAGGCGCGCCGTCGCCTCTCTCTGTCTTTTCTACAAATACTTTCATGGCAATTGCTTCGATGAGCTGCTTTCACTGGTTCCCATGAATTCAAACGCCCTACGAGGCTGGCATCCCGCTCCCACCCTTACACTGTAGAAACTTTTAAATGTAGCCGTCTCTTCTACTCCAATATCTTCATACCTCGCACCTCGCGCCTATGGAACGCCCTTCCCAATTACTGTTTCCCTGAGAGCTATAATATCCAACTATTCAAATGTAATGTCAATCGACACCTCCAGTTACCTTGATCTACCCACTATCCCTCTCCTCATCTTTTCTTCTATCACTCCTATCTGCTCTTGCTCCAAATCTTCTGCAAACCCTTGCATCCTAGTGGCTTCACGCCTTGCTCGGGGCATAATGCTTAATATATATATATATATATATATATATATATATATATATATATATTCAAACTATGCCAAAAATGATATTTGCCAAAAGAAAACCGTGGTAGCATAAGGTCGGTGTTTCAAATATTTTATACGTTATATATGCATGTATGTATGTGTGCCTGCAATAATATATGTAAATTTGATAACCTTTTTAATTGATAACTTCAATGAGCTAATTAAATAGGATAGTCTAAGTTAGGCATGACATTTCCAGCATTCATTTAATGACTTCTGTTGTGCGCGTATCCGTTCCTTTCGTCTGTTAGTTTTAATATCAAATATGAGAGATCTGAAATGTGTTTTCACAGGTGAGTGCATTCCAAAAGAAAATTATATCGTCGTAAAATAATTATACTTTGATAACCATTAATACTGTTCAGTTCATATTAATTATACACACACACACACACACAGACACACACACACACACATATATATATATATATATATATATATATATATATATATATATATATATATATATATACAAGTATAGGATTGGTGTATACGGAATAAATTCCAATAACCAAAAAATACTATTCTTAAAAGAGTGCTCAATACAGAGTAGAGCAAATATAATTTATTCGAAAATTATAAAATATGTTATAAAATCACTACAAAAATAGCCATTTTGCTTCAACACTTCTGGTGTCCTATCAAGTGATTGTGTTGAATGTAGAATAAAAAGTTTTAAAAGGTCCAAATCGACGAAACACCCCTCGCTAAGGGAAACCCTGTTACATAAGCTGCAATGACCAATCACAATACAAGTATATGAGAATTCAAAAAAACTTGACAACGATTCTTGGTTATAATAATTAATGCATTACTGTTAAAGTTAGACTACAATAGAAATCATTCTATCTAATTAATATTAAATTTTATTATAAAATTGAAAATTAATAATTACCAATGTTAAGTTTTAAATTTAATCTGTATTAAATTTAAAATATTATAAAATTATTTAAAGAAGAAACTTGTTATTTATTTTGTTTTAATTGAAAGGTCAAAAATTCAGTTAGAATAAATGTTAAAATCTAATGTTGATGCTAAGCTTCGTTACAGTTTAGATCCATTTGAAGTGATGAAATGGGCAGGGGAGGGTAAAATCTTGCAAAAGACAATAACATACACAATCAGATTATAATACACAAACACGTAGACATAGTTAGCTATATAAACACGCAAAAACACGAACGAAACAGGAAATGAATGTACACGACCCTTCAAAAAAACGGACAACATATACATACAATGAATGGCATATATAAACGATCGTACACACATACATTAATAAAGACACACACATATACACACCAACAAATATTCAAATTTGAAAGTGTTAGTAAACTAATTCAAACATACTATTAAAATATAACTTACATGGGCAAAGATATATAGATAAAAATTGTTCAATAGATAACATTTAATATCGGTAGAATAGAAAAACAAATATTCGTCAATGAACAACGTAAAGAAAAAAGACACTAAAATATATATATATATATATATATATATATATATATATATATATATATATATATATATATATATATATATAAACCTACGCATATACTAACTAACAATATTATCCAAATGACCATAAAGTATATAAAATTCATACAAGATTAAAATGTAACTGTTGTGGATTCCGGGATGAAATCCGGTACCAATAAATAACAAACGCCAAGAATGAATATAGGAAAATAATGTATTAACGTAATAATACAAACTGGTAACGCAGGTTAGTAGTTCCAGGAATGCGGGTTAGTAGCAAAATATCTCTGCAGTCTTTGGTATTGAAGTATCGCGATATGACTTCTTACTGAGTCTACGTGCTCGCTCACTGTGACTCTTGCTCGCTACGTTCGTTCTGCCTGTCTGTTACCTTCACCTTCTGTCGGTTACCTACAACGCTGTTACCTCACCCTCACTCTTCCGGTTACCTACAACCTTTTACTCCTCCTCTGTAGCTATCGGGTCTTCACGTAGCAGTAGTATATGTATATGCTGGGTGAGTCAATTTGTGTAAAAAGGGGAGAACCCCTCAACAGTAACAAAACACAACTGTTGACTATTAAGTCCACAAGCAATTTCAAAACTACTATCAAACAAAAGTAGATTATAGTTAGCATAGATAATACATTCAAAAACACTAAGATATACATATATATATATATATATACATAGATATACACATACACACACATATATTTACGGCCACGCACATACGTACATACGCTTACATACCCATACATATACAAGCGCATAAATATATAAAGAAGCACACATATAACAGCCATCAATACAAACATATACATACATACACTTAATTCAAGTTATATAACTTGAATTTAGTGTATTGGTGCAGAAGATCATTATTCAAGCATATATTGCTAAATATAACAGACAATGAATGTGTATTATGTTTGATCATATACAGTACTAAACTCTATGCAAAGATTAAAAGCTAAGACATTTATTATTGTACACAAAATAAGACAAATACAAAATTTACATATAAAACTTGCACAAAAATTTACTTTTGTGCGCCTTATACAATAACTAAGACAGGATAACGTTTCTATTATACGGCAAAAAAAAATTCCACTTTTTGAAAATGAAAAAAAAAATGGGAAAAACTTTGAGGAAGCAAAAATTTCACAAGGCAGAAAATATAAAAGCTCATCCACCTAATTTCTTCGACTGAATAGGAATGTCTCAGCACAAAGGGGTTTTGTGGTTTCAACAGGGTGTTGTCTTGTGGACCTTAAGTGGTCCTTTACTAAAACAGTTTCACTTTAATGTTGAGATTTAGCTGTCAGCTCTTGCTTCTTTCCTAGTGATGATTTATGACCCCTTCGGATTGACTAATCGTCCGGCCATGAAGTATTGGTGCTTCAATGCTTTCTCCCTGATGACTAAAAGCTTTTTCTCAAGCTATCCGCTAACCGGAGACATTTTATTCAAGAAAAGAGGATCACAGAAGACTACATCCAGGTATTCACAAGGCCTTGAGACTACGTTTATCATTGGACAATATATATGAAAACATATTTTCCATAAAGTCAAAAAATGAATTCGCAACAATTCACAAAGAAATAATTTTGGCGATTCTTTAACCGCTATTTCTAAGAATAGATTTTCATATAACTGTAGCATTTTGTTACAAACTATCTGATTTAGAAATACATTTTTCTCAAAGGTACGTGTAAAAAAAACAACCTACATGATTAATGTTACACTAAAGACTAACTTATAAAAAATTAGATTTTTATAATATACAGGGTGAACCCAAACTAGGTGGACAGTAGGTTGAATAGGGTTTGTGTTAGGGTCATATCATAATTATGCTGTTTGTGTTATATTAAATTTTATAACTAAATTTATTTAAATTTAATATATTTTTTTCAGATATTTCATAGAACCCATAATGGCAAATAATTTAAATACTGGTGCAAGAAAATGGTTCTTAGAAGAGTATTGGAAATCTCAAAATGTTGAAACCGTTCGAACAAAATGGGTTGAAACATTTGGTACTCAAGCCGCAAAGGGGTAAACCATTTACGGCATCTGTGACAAATTCCATGGCAATGACTCAATTCTTAATGCCCTCAAAACTAGTCGACCCAAAACAGTTTCCACGGAGTACCATAAGCAACTTTTTGGCGAAGTATTTTTTACAGTCTCAAAAAGTTCACAAGAGCCTCAGTAGAATTGAACATTTCACAATCCTCTATTATACGAATTCTGAAATCTATTGTGATGAAAGCTTATCGTTCACGGCTAATCCATGGCCTATTGGAGGATGACTCAGGCAGGCGTCTGGAATTTAGTGAGATCAAGCTGAACGAAATGAAAGAAAATTCAATAATTTCAGATATCACTGTGTGGACTGATGGGGCTTCTTTCAATTTAATTGTATATGTAATAAATAATCCAATTGTATTAGTATATAATCTCAAAATAAATGTTATCATTTACTGTCAACCTAGTTTTGGTTCACCCCGTATATATATATATATATATATATATGAAGAAATATATATATATATATATATGAAGAAATATATTTTTAAGGTGTTTAATATCAGAGGTAGAGCGTATGTAAATATAAAAGTGAACACTGAAGTGAACACTCAGAGGCGGCGGGCTTTTTCATACTAGACACAATCGTCAGACGGCCTGGCGATTGCATCTAGCATGAAACAGCCTGTCACCTCTGAGTGTTCACTTCAGTGTTCATTTATATATATATATATATATATATATACATATATATATATATATACATATATATATATAAATATATATATATATATATATATATATATATTGTTTTTGTCTAAATGAAAAATTATAATATATATGTATATATATATATATGTGTGTGTGTGTATTATAATTTTTCACATAGACAAAAACAGTTTACTCACTACAAAGATGCAACCACGTTTCAGTGCATTTAGTTGCCAGTCGAGTAAGTTGTAGTAAGTAAATTGTTTGTCTATATGAAAAAATTATAGTAAATCGGTATTGAGCCCTCTTTTGGATTAATGCTGCAAACGTTAGAATTTATATATTATTTTCGTTCTCATTACATTCGTGTGTATATATATATATATATATATATATATATATATATATATATATATATATATATATATATATATATATATATATATATATCAGTTTAAGTGTTATTTTTGGTGGCTACTTATATTTGAACATTTCGAATAAAATGTGTTGAAGCATTTCCCATAAATGGATTGGCCGAAGAGATCCGATTGATTGGTCCACACGTTCACCTGACATTACTTCATTGGAGTTTTTCTTTTGAGGAATACTCAAGAACAAAGTTTATTGTAGTTGAAAACAATGAATTTTCGGAAATTTTAAAAATTACACCAGAGATGCATTTCAATAAATTAATAATTAAAGATACTTGTGCCGAAATGTTTGTTGAAACGTGGAAAGTAGTCTTCAAAGCTGTGTAAATTGTGATGGACACCAGTTTGAGCGCACCCGCGTTGGTAACATTTTCAGGGATTTTATATTCAATTATTGTATACAGCAAAATTTTATTGTATATGTAATAATTGTTTATAATATTTTAATTGAATTAGTATGTAATCTCAAAATAAATGTTATCATTTACTGTTCCCCTACTTTTGGTACACCCAGTATATATATATACATATATATATATAAGCAGCAATTTTTCATTAATGCATGTTTCATTAAATAACATAGACAAGTTTTGTCTATTTATTTTAAATAAGTTCCTTTCATATTGTCTGATAAGCTTAATAACATTATCATTGAAAGACGAAAGGAAATCACCATATTGATACATGTTTCAATCCAATCTAAGCTTTCGGCTTACATAAGCCATTATCAAAGATGACAATTACTTTTCAATATGTCAACCAATACACGGACGAAACAATAATGATAGTCTGTTTTTGTTGCATGAAAAATTTTAAAGCAACAACAAACTCGTGTATACGAGACGCGGAAGCGAAAATCGCGTCGCAGCTCGTGCCGTCACAAATGACCACGCGAGAGTGAAAATGAGAAGTATTAATTATGGAAAGCCGTTGGTATAAACCAATGGTTTCTGTTATCAATTATAGGCATTTAAGTATATTTGTGGAGATTTCGTAGTTTAATTTATTCAGGTTAGGTTTCAACTGTTTTATGTATATAGCTTCAAGAATTTTTAGTTTTTGTTTATTTTTTTCATATTTAAGTATAGTTTCGAGATATGCTGAGATATCCAGAAAATGCATGGCACATGGAAAAAAACAATCTACCCCAGTGGACTAAATAAAGGTTTCGGTTTGAACATTCAAACGTATATCACCTGAAGAAGGCTGGAACATAGAACGGCCGATACGTCGAATATGACAATAAAGATGAAGACAACAGTCTGAACGATGTAAATAGTTTCAATGCTTCATCTCAGAAATATAGAAAGATCCATTGATATATATATATATATATATATATATATATATATATATATGTGTGTGTGTGTGTGTGTGTGTGTGTGTGTGTGTGTATTGAGAAAGAAAGAAAGAGAAGGAAAGAGGTGGAGTGAGAGAGAGAGGGAGATCTTTGTCAGAAATCAGATATTGACATTATGAGAGTAGAGAGTAATAAAAAAGAAAAAACAAAAAAAATAATGTTTATTTGTTTTTTTGTTTTTTTTCTCTTTTTGCCTTGTTACTTATAGCCATTTGTCAAAGTGGCGTCTTATTGTTGAACGTTAACAGTGACCAAACAGCGGACGTGAGCACAGTCATGCAGTGGGTGATAAATTTCAGCATTGTTGACAGTGATATGTGTAACAGGCACCACTTACGAACACGTCAGGAAAGTTCTTGTTCATCCTTGAGGAAAATGCATAACCAATGACAGTGACTGTGCAAAATTACCGTTTTTATAACTGATAATATATATGTCGTTGCGCTCCTTGTATCTGCTGTGTAAATAACGAAGATGCATTCATTTCGGAGCGTCCCTTGTATATATTACTACTATTAAAATGAAATATATCAGTGCGCACGCGCCTGTTTGCGTGTGTGTGTGTGCGTGTGCGCGTACTCGCGTCTTCTTGCCAGATGTTCTGAATAAAACATTAACAGCCAAAATACATTATCATTGGTTTGAATCCCAACCTACCCTGACACTACATTATCAATACAGCAGAATTGTTAGATGATCATTGGCTTTGCTGGTCACAACAAACAAGAAGAACACTTGCGCAATCAATAAACGAACACACGTACACAAGCAAACATCGTGCAAGCAGTAATGAATTAGTTTCCCAATGTGTGAATCGCAATAAACACCAGGAAAGGGCAGAAATATGTTACCGCGATTAACACAGACAGTCGATGAAGGACGTGGCTGATATCTCTTAATTTAGCACTTTGTTTAGATATTTTCTTATTTTCTTTTTGCTTGGCCTTCAATGCGAGGAACATTATCACAACTCGCGTCATTTAAATAACAATTGATCTTACTATGTTTTTAGAATGACAGCCTTTGTTTGCATACTCAGGTTTTAATCCTCTATGACGAGTTTTAATTTCCTTTGAAAAAACATAATCAGGCAAAGACAATAACTGGTAATATTGATAATTGGGCTGAGCGATTATTGAATATTTTAGCATTAATACAATCACTGCCGTGGGCATCTCAAAGTTTAGTTCCGCAGACAATTACTGCTTTAATGTTCGATCCTCAACAAATGCCTCTCATTTGTGACCTTGTAAAATAAGCTTACTAAATATATTTAATGACTGACGTGGTAGTTTAAGGATGATAATCACCTTATCAATGTAGAATTGAACCTAAGCCAAAACTAGGAAGGATCTAATCTATATAAACAATGATCAAAAGTATCGAACTGAAGTATATCATCGGATTATATATATATATATATATATATATATATATATATATATATATATATATATATATATATAAAGAGAGAGAGTATAAAAAATACTTTTAGAAACTTTAGGGGTGGGTTCCTCACACGAAAATCAGGTCAAAAGGCCATATCAACATATGTACGCAAAATCTTCGTTTTTTTAGATTTTAAGTTTAAAGCTTAGACTTTAGAATATCTTCTTCGTGTTCAGGCGGACGAGCGGATCTCGGTCTTCCTCGATCCATAGGTTTTGGTGCCACGGATCCTGTCTCAACACGACGATAAATAGCACAAGTTGGATGACTCAGCTGCCTTCGGTCTGGAAACACAATCTGATACAGTCGAGTAGCCTCGCGTCCATTAGCATTCGCGCAGCCCTATGTAAAAATCATATCTAGCTGCTCACGATATGAATATCCTGCCATTGTTAAACGGAGCACTTCTCAGTGAACTCACTACTACACAGGTTAAATGTTGAAGAAAGACTAGCTACAAATGTACACGAATGACAAATGTAACCTAGTCTACATGGCAATATAGCGCCATCTACCGTAAACTTTCTTTAAACTTAACTCAAAAACGAAAGATTTGCGAACACATATTTATATGGACTTTTGTCCTAGTTTTGGTGTGAGGAACCCGCCCGAATGTGTGTAAATGTATTTTTGATACACCCTTTTATATATATATATATATATATATATATATATATATATATATATATATATATATATATATATGTACATAAGCAGTTAGCCACCTACGATTGACAAGAAATCTTAAGAAAAATTATTAAAAATATATGCAATCTCCGGCAAGATTCGAACCTGAGTTCCTCTACGGGAAACCTTCATTAGATCTGACACGCTTTGAACTGAATTGGGATCAAATACACATCAAATATGGGTTGGAATCTGACAGAATGATAGGTTAATAACGAATAGGAATCGTTTATAAATCTAACATGTTTCGCTTATATTAAAGTTTCATCAGAGAATGAGATATGAAAAATGTTCTGCTATCTTTATTTTTTGTGGTGTATGATTTTCGTTGTTTAAGCAGACTTCACGTGTATTCGACTAATCAAGCAGCGTTTGTGTGTACAAGTTGTTGTTTTTTTTTTAATTAAATAGTATTTTTTTATCCAACTACATCTACCGGCCTGAATATTCGAGAAATCTTGTCAGAACAATATGCTTCTTCCGGCAGGATTGGAACCTTCAACCCCTATGGGGAACCGTCGGTGACGTACCTAACTGCTTAGCCACGTAGGACTTACGACCAAAATAAAGCCCGAACAGTACCTTTGGAACACACTCTCTCTATCGATTCTTGAAATATCCATATCTGCTGTGTATTGCATCCTACTGTCATATGAAAAAAAATTGTTCGATGAATCATCATTTTTTTACAATACTTGTCATTTTTTTTAAATATTAATTAGCATAATAAAGTTTTAAATCTTTTAAAATTCTGTAATAATTTACATCGGTCGAATGATATTGTTATAAAATTAAAATTATATTTACTCATCATAAATGGAAAAGCTTGCTACAATCCCTGACCCCCAGTATTTGTAAAAAAGAATATTTTTTTGTGTGTGTGTGTGTGTGTGTGTGTGTGTGTGTGTGTGTGTGTGTGTGTGTAAACGCGTCAATTCTTATAAATACGGATGCCCATACACGACATTATCAGAAAATAAGAGTGGTAACAATAGTGAATTTAAAATTTATTAGTAATTTTATAACATTTCCTCCGTAAATATCTTTCTAAGTAGGACTATGTAGCTAGAGTACTTTAAAATTCAATAAAATATTAGAATGCTTAAAATATCTGAAATTTTAAAGATTACTGAGCAGTTAAAAATAATATAAAAAAGCGTCTATGTTGTATTCGTCATGTAATTTTATAACAGTTACATAAATTTCCCAAACGTCAGGTTGTCGATAAAATGCGTCAACACCTCATAAAAAGACACAGCTCCATCTTAAAGATGCTTTCCTGCGATATTTCAAATTAAAAGTAAGTAATATTTATTTCAATTCAGATTAATTTAAACTTTAAATAATCTAATTTTTCTCAAATTACGTTTCAGAAGAGCATATTTGATTTTTGAAAGATTTTTAATAAAGAGAATTTGTTAAGAGATTTATCAATATCGATGATTTTATCGATTTGAATGATAATCAGACAAAATTAATTTCAATCAATGAAAATTCAATTTAAAATACGTAGCACTCAAAAACTACAAAAGAAAACAATTTCACAATTTCAGCCCAAATAAGGTGGTAATGCCACTAACACCCAAGGGCTTACAGGGAGTGAAAGTGAAACAGAAAGGAAAGATTAAGAATAGGGTGGATTGATGGATCAAGATGACAGCAGATGGCGATTGACGTTGCATTTAAATTTTTGAAGATTGTAATTACCAAGAAAGCAAGGAAACGGAAAGGGGTTCCACATGTAAGAAGTGCATGAAGGAAACTGTTGCAGTAGAAGTGCTGGTTGTTAGTTATTTCAACAATAAAACAACAGGATCTAGTTACCAATCTGGTTGCACGTTTAAATTCATGCAAACGGGGCAGCAGGGAAAAGGTCATCAGAACAGTTACCATGAAAATATTTGCAGAAAAGACAAGGAAGTCATGTTGCGTCGGTGAGAAAATGACTGAAGTCGAGATGCCGGGTCAGGATCGATTACATTGCAGATGCTTCTTTGGATTTTATCAAGAACTTCGATATATATATATATATATTGTCATCCACAGACTGTATATAAATATATATATATATATATATATATATATATATATAAGTTTGGAGAGGAGATGGGCGCCGCCAAGTTATCTACAAGCCCACCGGAAGGATTATGAAGCAAGTGAAGCAAAATATAACTAAGCCGCACAGGTCGAGGCCCGGATTAACAATGACCCGCGTGTCTCATTAATTTAGACCGTTGTGGAAAAGAGTTAGTGTGGCTTCTGCATTCGGATCCGCCCTACGATTACAAAAGTCAAGGGGATGATGATGATAATGATGATATAGAAGGGGATGACAAAGAATCTTTACTTAAGTCTGGCATAAGGCCAATGCCATATGTTGACGTCTTTGTGTGTCGGGGAGGTTGCGCAAATCTCACAATAAATTAGTACATTTCGGGTAGTCATTTTCACACTGAATGCATACATGCGTGTCCTTTTGGTTGTCTAACTCTCATACGGAATTTATATTTTTGTTTGAATTTTGTATGTGTATTTGACTGTGTATCTCACGTTGAGTGTATATGTGTGTTTGAATAACGATTTACTTAAACCTTCCTGTCAACATGAACGAATGTGTGCATTTGTTGTGCGTTTATCAGTGAATAAATATCTGTTCGTGTTTGAGTATCGCGCTGAGCTAACAAACCCGATGTGGCAATGAGTTTAGCGAAAAGGGATTGGCTTTGCCGATCGAATATTGTCTTTTTCTTTTTAGCAACAGTTTGTTGAAACAGTCTATTTCAGGACCACACTCATCCTGCTCAAGGCCAGTCTGTTTTATACAATACACATCAGCCTAAAGTGTCTCCCGACCGACTCTCGTTTCTTTTCTCTATCATCTTTCGGCTGTTTAGGGAAATTTGTTTCTCATTGAACAGCACAAGAATACGCTGATCAGACTCAGTTCGAACCTTGTTTTTGACCAGCATTTCTTACCTGGATGGTTGTTTTCTAAGCGTAGCTTATACCTGGCACAAGGCCGTAAGTGTGGAGCACTCATTGAAGATCGAACTCACTACTCAATCGTAATCGATCGAGCGAGACAAACTTGCTAACCCTTCCTCCACATCGAAGTGGCCATACGTTTCTTGCCTGGGTAATTGGTATTCGTCTGCGCGATCAACCTGTATCTTCCGGGTTCAAATAGCAACACCATCACCCTCCCACGCAATCAATATTAACTTTTCCGTGCTCCGATTTTCATTCGTATCAACCATTTTACCATTGATTCGTTATCAGCAAAAGAGAAACAAAACAATCAATGATTTCTTTTATGTGTGCCGTGTCCCATCAGAGCATTGACGATCATGGCTCTCCACAACTTCCTCCTATCCTTTGTAGTTCTAAGTAATATGTGTCCCCTTACTACCCCTCCAATTTTCTGATTTGGCATCCATTTACACAAGCTCGTCAAATAGATAACTCGATGTCTACCTTCAGTTTACCCTGTGAGTGTCATATTCTGCTAGCTCCCTTTCCTCATTATGCCTACCCAAAATGTTACAGTCTTTCTATGATTCTAAAGACAAGCGTCCATCGTATTCTCAGCATTCCTCTGTAGAATCCTATCTTTTCTTGTCATAAGTTTCCTTTTCATCTATGATGGAATTTTCCCACACCATTCACCGCCATAGAGGATCATTGATATTACGTGTAGTTTTTTTTTTTCTTTGTTTCTAACGATTTTTTTTCTGTTTCCTCAGACTTTCGTCATCCTGGAGAGCGTCGAACGACCTTTCAATTGCCGTTGTTCCCAAGTTCACTCTGACCTTGGGGTGGGGGGTATTAAAATTTCCAGACACACTGGGTTTTATATTAATATCTTTGTGTTTTATTAATTAAAACAAATTAGGTTACTTGGCTAGTTTCAGCCAGGATGGCCATCACCATGAGAAAAACATCTATGTTTGTTAGTAGCAGTGAACTACAGGAATGAATGACTGTTTCTGAAGAAAGTGAACTTTATCTGTAGTTTTCATTTGTTTTTTATCGTTAATTATAGTCAGTCCTTGTGTTGGTCAAATGACTTCTTTCAAGTTGTTTTTATGTTAGCGAATGGGAGATTCCTGATTTTAAGAATTCCCTCCTTGGGCATTTTGACAGTTTTATTGGTTGCTAGGAATGGAATGTGTGCGTTATCTTTTAGTTCTTTGGGAGTATGTGTGATGTGTATATGTGTATATATTAGTATGAGTGTGTGTATAAGTGTGAGACTTCAACACTTCTCTAAGCGTGTCTGTCTTGTGTCGGTGAGAAATGTGGGTAAGGCTTGATTTACGGGGTTTTATATATATATATATATATATATATATATATATATATATATATATATATATATATAAAATATTTGATAATTAGTAGGGATAATTCCAAAGAGGATATAAATTCAAATAGAGCTCAATGTAAGAACGGAGCAACAGAGCGGAAAAAACTTTCTTCAAACATAAGAGGGGAAGATCTCGATTTTAAAATAAGGCTTTGATTTTATTTTTTCGGGGGCGTATATATTGTCATCCACAGACAGACTGTTTCGCTGAATAACAGCTCAAGCCAGGATCGAAACCCGACTAATTCGGAGATTTTCCCCAAGCTCTCATCTCCCGACAAAGAGGAAGGTGAATTTTTATGTTGTTTTTTTTTTTTTTGTTGTTTTTTATTTTTTTTATAATCACGCCAGTGACTCAGAGTGCTGGATTTATAGAAGCTCTTTCCATATATATATATATATATATATATATATATATATATATATATATATATATATATATATATATCCAACAATACATTTTTGTAAAAGAAATTACTAATGCTCCCAAGAAAATTAAACTTCGGCATTAAATAAGGTGTTGATATGCCGCTAAAGAAACAATATATCATTACTTTGTTTGGTTTTAGGAAAGCATCTTTCGCTGTTCCGATGTGTCATCGGATTTCGGTGTTACTTTTCCTTCAACTATTAAAACAATTCCGAAATATTCAAATTTCTGTATTTGCTTGATTTGAACACCATAGCTCTCATCTTAGGTTGCCCCTCTTACTATAAATTGTATATTCTGTTTTCTTACAATTGATGCTTTCTTCTTTAATCTTTTTTTCACTTACTCTTCTGTGTGGGCCATCAACACAGTATAATCTGAATATAATCACATTGTATCCGCCAAACAGATTAAATTCCAGCTGTGTCTCCATGAGTAGTGTAGATTTTACAAGTGGAAACTATACCAAGTCTAGTAACGCTCTGTCGAATTTTTGGAGAAATAAAGTTATAATCTGAAACCGAACTTCTTTTTGTAAACAACTGATTCTAGATTCTTTTAATGCCTGAATAATGGAACGGTTATTGGCCCGTAAAATAAATTCGACGAGTCGAGTTTAAATTCCGATCGATGCTGTTTCGTTAATTTCTCGCTAATGCACTTAAACAATGCATAACTCCATATTCCTCCAGCTATGGGTTAAATAGCAGAGCAAACAGGGATCTCTTGCTTTGGGTGGCAACCAGTCTAGCAGAAGGAAAGTTCTAAATTCAAATCAACCTAAAGATGGATAGGTTTCGTCAGACTATCTTACTCTGGACACACCAATGCTGCTCCGGCTGAAGTACATGTAGTGCCCCCCCCCTATGAGCTTAATGGATTCAGGATTTCGTGACGTCATGATTTGACCAGAAAAGGATAATAATTCTGACAAGTGAATAATAATGATATCCCATCTATTTTCTAAAAAAAAATCTCGGCCCTGATATTGCTAAGTTCTTTGCTCAAATTATTTGGGGTTTTTAGAAACGGTTTCCAGAAAGAAAGGGAGATAATTTTGGCTAATGATTTTTTCCTCATAGTTTACTAAAGAAAGTTCTTTGCAATGAAAATTACTTTTGACTTTTTCAGATGATAGATTTTTTTTTTTTAAATCTTTTTTTTTCTTTTTTTTTTTTGCGAAATGTTAGAAGGCACCCATTGGGAAAAGAAACTTCTTTACCCAAATGAATTTCTATAATTAATTTTAAAGTTTGCCAATGAATAAAAGAGGATTTTGGAAAATACTAAACGACAGGGATTTCCTAACAGGCTGAGAACGGATATTTAGATTACGCAAGTAATGCAGCCCAACCTTTTAATAGTAATAGTAAGAAGGACCCATATCGATTAAAGTACAAGAAATACACCGAAAGGATAATGCAAGATAGGAATGACTAGAGCTTCCTAATTGATTTCAGGTGGATGTTCAGGTGACGTATGTAATGCGGTCCAACCTTCATAGTGGTATTAAGACAAATGAAATTACGGGATACACCGAAAGGTGGTGCTATATCGGAAAGGTTAACCAAATTTTGAATATAAAGGAACATTGTGGAGAGTAATTAATGAGAATTTACAACATAATTAATCCTACTCCTGACCCGTCTGCCTCTTGAGTATAACCCAGAGATTCCCAATAACTAAAGGTGGGATTTCCAGACAGCGGATAGGCGACAACGGAGAGAGGGAGAAATAGAAAAAGAGAGAGAGAGAGAGACGGTCTTGGACATCTACAGAAATTGTCCTGCTACGCTGAGACAGCGAGGACTGTAAAAGAGCAAAAAGAGAAAATGACACTTTAAAGACTTCACAGTCAAATCCAATGACCAAAACTAATAGCTTCTTGGATAATGGCCAGCTACTCGTATCCGAATAAACCAATCTGCTAGGATGGCTAGCCAATCCCTGCTGCAGACACCTGCTCTGGCACATTTGTGTTTGTTTAATATCCACAGATGATACCTGTGTTTTACACCGCAAATATGCAGAGCGGACCTTAGAGTTTCTGGGAGAGAGAGAGAGTACTTAATATGAAGTGATCAAGAGCTTAAACAAGGTACGCTCAAACACTCGGTCACGATGACTTGTGACTTCGTGCAAGCACAGTCCTCAAGGCTTTCGAACAGTTCCGTCTACCTAATTTCGCACACTGTACTTGAGTCAAGAATTTTCATGCTAGAGTCGCCTCCCCAGGCCAATAAAATTCCTGACAAACTGAGCATAGTGAGATTCGAATAATTATTGTTGATGAGCATTAAAATAAAGATGTTCGCAGATAAATGCAGAGAGAGTGATTTCTTTACTGCCAGATATTTTTGTCTAACATGCTACAGCAGTGATATCTAACAATGCATAACAAAGTGTTGAAAGCACATGAAAGAATCATCTAGAAATTCAAAAGACGAATCCTCTTATACGCTGAGAAAATTTTCATATATATATATATATATATATATATATATATATATATATATATATATATACGGCAAATGGTGTCAAGATGGCGATCTGAAAACCTGGAAAAAGAAACTCAATTAGTTTAGTGTTATTTTTTTAGATATTAAACATTTTGTGTGATGCACAATTATCTCATGCTGTTACAGGATTTGGACAATTTTTCCTGTTACACTCGGTATATATATATATATATATATATATATATATATATATATATATATATATATATATATACATACATATACATATATATATACGAATTACGTTAAATAAATATCCGACCTACCTTTGGGCATAAAAAAAGCAATTTTGTATATTTCACAAACGTTATTAAATCACCTTCAAAATATTCCCCTTGAGATTTCATACACTTCTTCCAGCGTTTCTGCCACTGCTCGCAACACACCAGGAACACCTCTGGAACACCTTCTCTCGAATTCTATTGCGATCCGCTGTCGCTTTTCTCATAATTTCCTCTTGCAACTCAAATCGCTTCCCTTTTAGCGTGGTTTTCAGATTAGGGAAAAGCCAAAAGTCATACGCTGTCAATTCAAGAGAGTAGAATTGGTGAGTTGTTTCCAACCAAAAAGCTTAGATTATGTGAGCGGAATTTCGCCGACACTTTCAGCATGCACAAATCCGTCTTCAGCAATTTCCTGGACTATTCACCAAACCTTCTCAACCAGACCCTCATCTCGGCTTGTGGATGCTCTGCTTGAGTGTGTCACGCTCTCCACTGAGTTGCGGCCATGTTTGAAACGGTTGCACCATTTCTTGATTAGAGTTTTGCCCATGGCATCATCGCCAACGGCCTGCTGAATATTCTGGGTGGTTTGAGCCTGATTATTTGATGCAATATCTCTGATCGATGAGTTTTGTATCTTGCGTAAAAACGAAAATCCGACGAGCGCGCAATTACACATCTGTCCTCGAGGGGTAACAGCCGAGAACTTACTCGACCTACCGGCGCAAATATTTTTGCACATGCGCAGGAAGGGTGGCATCACTTCCCACCCAAAGAATTTTATCCGGCATTAGTTTTGGCAGTAAAAAATTAAAGTCGGATACTTTTTGAACGCACCTCGTATATATATATATATATATATGTGTGTGTGATAATTCAATTGAAAAATACGATAACTTTTTTCTCGACTAGCAGAACTTCTGCCAAAACCGCTCCATGGATAAATAGAGCTATAATATTCAATACATCAAGAAAAGTTAAAGTGAATTTCTTGATTTATTTTCAGATAAATATATAGATATATATAGCGAAAAAGTAATTTTATGTATGATATATATATATATATATATATATATATATATATATATATATATATATTACGAAATGTTTCTCGGACATTCAGGCCGGTAAATGTTATTTAATACTGTTTATTATAAACAGAGCATTTACTTAAATACTTGTATCTATAGAAAGAACGTTAAACATAAAAATGTCTTTAATAAATAAATATATATATATATATATATATATATATATATATATATATATATATATATATATATGAAGAAAAATATACGGGAAAAAACAAACAAAAATCCTTATATGCAATAATGCTGTTTTAATGTTAATATGTCGACGTCGGACGTTTCGGTCAATAAACCATCTTCAGGACATATTCAATATAAAATATAAAATATAAATAACATTATCAAACTTAGCATGACAAAAACGATGGACACAAGAACAAGACATATCCAAACAGATGTTATGTTATGGATATATATGTGCATATATATATATATATATATATATATATATATATATATATATATGAAGAAAAATCTATGGAAGAAAAATCTATGGAAAAACAAATATGCAAATATGCTGTTTTAATATTATTTCAATGTCGACGTCAGACGTTTCGGTCTAGTAGACTTTCTTCAGGACATAGTTATTAAAACATAATTAACATTAGACGATATTCAAGTCAACATGAAAAGACGATAGACATAAGAGTAAGACTAATCAAAGCAGAATCACTGAAATTTTTAAGATCAGCGTTCCGTTTCACAATATGATCACGTCGGCGTCACGTCGGCGATGTTCTGAAAACGTATTCCTAAAATATATATATACAAAATAGGCTGTAATTTTGATTTTAAAAACCTACCTTAGATAAAAAAAAAGTACCTAGATTGATTGACTGAAATATATATATATATATATATATATATATATATATATATATATATATATATATATATATATATATATATATATATACGGTATAGATTACCTGGTTATTTAAACCCAAAAAATATTTTTATATTTAAAGAATTTTTGGGAGATAATAATGATTTATCGATACAAGTCCTACTAATTAACCCATAGCTGGGGGGAGAAGAGGCGCATTCATACCTTTCCCAAGGCACGTAAGTGAATATAGCGAAACCGACTAGAATTTGAACTCGGCTGTTCGACTTCTAATTCCGTACCGTTATCCATTACACCACCGGCACATCCAAGCTTACAGCACACGATATTCCCAAGCGATCACCCATTTAGGTACTGACCAGGCTCCGCATTGCTTAACTTCGGTGATCCTACGAGAACTAAAAAAAATACCGAGAAAGAATAGTAATAAATAATCAACATACAATAAATCCCCACCTGACACATTCTTTAGATCATGCGGCGTACAAACGCAAAAGATTTCTCGGGTCGACATCTCTGTCAAAACCAGTTACATCCGGATTTTTCCCGTTAGCAGCGAGACAGTTTGGCATGTTCAGATACAGTCCTCTCTGCCACTTGTCTCGATCAAGGTTTCTGCCAGGGTCTCCTGTTAATAAAATCGACGGGAAAACCAGCACTCAGCAAGACTCGGTATCTTGTAAAGTCGATCACATGTTCCTAAAATCGCTGTGCTTTCTGTTCTGAGACAGTGCCGTTTCCTACTCTCTACCTATTAAGTAGCGGCTGGAAGAGCTATCGTTCAGGTGTTTCCCTCAACCTCGATACACCCTTGCTGATACACCTAAACTTAAAGAATGCCAGATCCATATTTGGTCATATTTATAATACAATTAAAACATACAAATGTATCCAAGATTTAATATACACGTACATTTCAAGAAATAAACCCACAGACATCATTAAATATACACGTGACGCCCACACAACAAATAAAAAAACATTTAAACACTGATGCGTACACACAAAACTATATTTTTATTATCTATATAATAAATGCGAATGTCAGTGTGCCACTGTGTTACACTTTTCTAATGTTACTCCTTGAGGCCGTAGCCCAACATTTTATACCATTTTGGAATCAGAATTAAAAACATTCCGGGTTTGATCCGGACCCGCAATCCTGAAATTTTGAATTCCCAAGTTTTTATTACTGTGACTGTTTTTGGATTACGCCATCTTGGTTTATTCTGATAAATACAATTAAAGAGACACAACTCTCTTACTTTCAATAGCTCATGTTCAAATGAAAAATTTACTGTTCTCAAATTAAAGTGTTTCAAAATAAAATTGTTCGTGTTTTCAAGTTTACTCCGAGAGGGTATCGCTCAACATATCATACCATTTTGGAATCAGTCCGCTTCCGTGAGTAAATAAAAAACTTTCCAGGCTGGATCCGAACACGCAATCCTGAAATTTTGGATTGCCAAGTTATGAAAACTTGCTTTCGGCCATTTTTTACGTGATGTTTTGCGACGAATTTTTTGTACGATAAAAATTTTTATAACTTGGAAATAAATTTGGGAATAATCGAAATAAATTGCGAAATCCTGCGAAAGTCATCCATGAAATAAAAATAATTGTTTGTACGGTAAGTAAGGACCTGCATACATCAAATTGTCTTTAAATTAATTGGCGGCAGAAGAATTATCGTTGAACTTTTAAAAGGTAAATATTAATGCAATAGTTAAATGCAGCGATCAATTTTGAGTTCTTTAGTTTATTGTTGCCTATCGCATCTACTCCTCCATATTTACTATGATGAAGGCCTAATCAAGAGCCCTCCGCAGGAGCTAGCTTAAATCGGTTGGCTTTTAAGCTAGTGTGTGTGTGTGTGTGTGTGTGTGTGAATATAAGCACTGAGATACTAGCAATTTTGAGGCATTATTTTAAACTTGACCTCAAAGCCGCTGAAACTGCTCGCAGAATTTGGAAGGAAATGAAACGCGAAAACTTCCGGAAACTCTCGAGTGATTCAGACAAGTATCCTTATCTTTATTTTAAAAAAAAATGTTTCGGTCGATATGTCCTCCAGCCTTCTTGAGGTGGATGTTGCTTCCGGAAATATTGATCATCTTAGATATCATATGTGAAACAGTAAATAAGCTTTAACATTCTTGAGTTTCAAAAACGAAAAAGCTTTTGATACAACCTAATAAAAAATATATAGCCCTATCTGCTTGTTGCCTGTCTTGTAGCTGAAATAGATTCAGTCTCCTCACTAGCGGTCCGTGTTCAAACCCCAATAAATGGTCAGTATTTCGAATACTAATTTTCAAAATAAACTGGCCTCCTGAGGAGACTGGAGCAACACAATCACCGCTCTATTGCATAAAGTAAAATGAGTTTTATTAAATATTTACAGACCTTTTTCATTTACATGAAAAATATTTATAATAAAATTACACAAAAAAAATATTTTAAAAAATAACTTGAAATTTACAGCTCTTCTAACAATGGTGACCTTCTGAATTATTCGAATTAGGGTTCTTGTTTTTGTTGTTTGAAAATAATGTTTCAGATAATATCTTATCCTGCCTTCTTCAGGATTATGTCGTATCCTGAAAAACTGAATCTTATCCACCTCATCATCATCATCATTATTATTATCAGGGCGTGGCGATTGCACGAGTCGTCACGACTCTTTTGCTTCAGTTTTCACGATACCCATCGTACTTCATAAGTCTTCAGTTTGATATTTAGTGTCTTCATATATTTGATAAATGTATGTTTTATATAGGTGACCACTGCTCGTGCCTCAATGTTTTGGTGTCCACAATGGAATGTCACAGATAAGCTCATTCTGACTTTTTTCAGAAATCACCCATAAATCTTGTTCTAATCTCTCGAATGACTTGTGATATTCGAAGTAGATGACTATAGAGTTTCCTTTATGCCGGGTACTGTTTCCAGGGTAGATCCAATGCAATCCATAGCATCCTTCTGACGTCCTTTGCAATCGTTTTGTCAATGTCCATGCAGTACTATCATAGAGCAGGAGAGCTACAGATATGAAGAAAGAAAGAATTCTCATTTCATTTGATGAGATAAAGCAGATTTCCAGACGATTGACATCTTGTCCATTGCAGGCGATACTTTGCCAATGGGAATATTCACATCAATTTTAATGAAAACAATGTTAGTTTCAAGAGAGATGAACTGATCAACTATTTTTAATGGCTACTCGGACAGGGAATTGAGGGAGCCTTGTTGATTAAAGCACACGAAAGCTGCTTTTGTCTGCATTTACATAAAGACAGATTCCATTTGCTTGTCCCACAGTAGAAAATGTTGACCGCAGCTCAACTGACCTTCAGATTTGTAAGTTGTTCTTTTTGAACTGGTGAATGTTATTTTAAAAAAATAACTGTAGACAACATTCGAAAGGTTTTACTGCATTCAAGAAACGTAAAGAAATATAGCATTTGCCGAAATGATGTGTTCAAAACAACAAAAATGGAGATATTAATTTAACTGTTTTCTGGAAAAGTAGCAAACTCACTGGACACGCAAAAATTCCAAGATTCAATCAGTTATATGCCATTTGATACATGACTAACGAGGCAAATTTGCCATCCAAGGCTATAGAACCCGGACTGTCCTGCTATTTACCCATAGCTTGGAGGAAAAGAAGAAGATTCATACCTTTCCCAAGGGTATTAGCGGACTCGACCGGAATTCGAACTCGGCTTTCCGATTCCTCAATCCGAGCCGCTATCCATTACTCCACCGTGCATCCTGACTGAATTTTAAGATTATACATTATCTAATAACTCTTTTTTAATCATTACCTGTATCTTCTCATTTTCTCCTTTATCCTTTCCAATATAACTAAGACCATCGATTATATCAGACTTCTGCTTTGATATCATACTTTGTCTAATATTATCTCCTTTATCCATTTCGATTATCGTTAGCCGTATATATATATATATATATATATATATATATATATATATATATGGGGAGTATAAAGGAGAGAATATATGGGTAAATAGCAGGCCAGACTGAGTTCTATAGCCTTGGATGCAACTGGTCTAGGAGAAGGACAACTCTAAATTCAAAACCTGCAGAGGATCGATTGGGGACCTTGTGTGCACCTCTGTATTCGGCCCTTCAAAATGTATGGATGGTCCTGCACGAAACCATCACCACTATAATCATGTGCTGTTGGCGGGCTGTAGGTTTCCTAGGAACTGATCTGCTTGACACTCATACGTCGAATTCGACGGAGAGTCGAGTAGAGTGTATATATATATATATATATATATATATATATATATATATATATAAGCACTTAGCCACCCATAAATTTACAAGAACGCTTAAGAAAAATTCTGGTCGAAAAATAGTAACAATCATCTCGCTGTGAGGCCCTGTATATAAAATATCTCGCTCCTAGTATAAATCTCACCTTATTCAACAGTGGAAATGGTGTGTTGAAAGTTTTTAAAAAATAAAAAAACGCTCACTCGAATTCCAGCCGAACTTAACACACAAAGCTCGGAATAAAAGAAAGATTACTGTCCAAATATATATACCCGACAAATCCGTGAACCTAGTTCAAATTCCAGTCGAGTTCATAACATTCATCTCTTCCACTTTCACCCCACCCCCTCACCCAACTTATGGGGAAATATCAGGACAGATTTGGCCCTATATGATTGGTTGATAACCAGTCTAGGAAAACTCTGAAATCAAACATCTTGGAGAAGGTTGAGCTCCGTCAGGTTGTCTTGCCCAAGACTCAACTGCTACTACGACTGCAGTATATGCAGTACCCTTACGACCCTCGGGGAATATGGGACTCGTGACCGTGATATTTTCTTTATTTAAATCTCAAACATGAATGATTATCATATGCGAAGAAAGGAACAAGAAATGCACAAATATTATCGATAATTTTTCTTTTGTCCGCGAAAAGGAACAAGCAATGCACAAATATTTTCGATAATTTTTCTTTTGTCCGCGAAAGATGTCTTCCAGAAACTAAGCAAAGTGTTAAAAGAGAGGAAAATGAGTGCTGAATTGCTATATCATATGCAATCTCGTATATAGCAGTAAATGCAGGCCAATCTTCGCATAAATGAAGAAGATGCGTGAAATGATGAGAGCTATGGTTCTTTCAAGACGTCAGGATAAAGTGGCGCCAACTACCATTACCTTTACATACTGCTATACCATAACTTTTATTAGCACGTCACTGCATGGGCAATTAAGTCTGATATGCTCTTTTTTATGCAATGTCCCTTCATGACGTAGGTGATCCTTGTCCTTTACACATTGCATTTCTTAATTATCTGCAGAATGGTTTCCAATTGACTTCTTTAGAGTTTGGATTTCAGAGTTTTCCTTCTCTTAGATTGGTTGCCGCCCAAGGCCAGAGGGTTCAGTATAGCCTGCTTTTTCATACACAGCTGGTGGGAGGGGGTTGGAAATAAATTCTTGTCTTTCCCAAGAGAATTTGTGCGAAAGTAAAGGCAATGAACCCGGCTGGAATTTGAACACGTCTTGCTGATACCAATTCCGACATTGATATTTCTGGCATCTGTCAGTCTCGTGAGACCATGGATCTGCACCCCAAAAAGTTATGCCTCAGCTGCTGACAGTATCTGTTATAACTGCCCAGGCCCACACGGGAGTGACAGTCTCAATTGCAATGAATGCATGTGAAGATGCTCTCCCCCATGTTGCTGTGTTGTTTTCTTTACTTCAAACACAGTTCTCTCCATCGGCAAACCTCTATTTCTTCACTCTGCACTCCAGCTCTCAGTGTAAATCACGTTTTGATCATTGGCAATGTCTTTCCACCACTCGATGTCCATGCCCATCAGCATCATGTCTCTTTTGAAGACGTCCTTGAAGCAATGAGGAGGTTGCCCTTGTGCCCTCTTGCCAGTGGCTAGTTCCTATAAAGGACCTTCGAAATCCTCCCATCATCAGTAAACTGTTGCTTACCATGTTTTGCCACCGCAGTGAAGTGACACAGGAGTGTCCTCTCTAGGACACAGTCCTGGACAGGTTTTTATGAGAGATCTGCAGTTGACCATGCAGTACATCTTCCTTCTTCATGCCATCAATCTTTTCCAAGGGAAAGGTAGAGTCCAATACAACTTTGCACCGGCAGCATCATGGGTGTTGCCAGAAGGAAACTGAACATAACACCAGACTGCCTTAGGGACATCGACTCTGAATTTGTCATCAGGATTTACTACCAGAGCCTTCCCAATGATTGAGTATAGTCACAAGGCAACAGAGATTTAAAATCACAGTTTTCTTTCTCTTAACCAACACTGATAACCATTTACACTAACCACTTATTTTAAATCGCAGTATCTGGATTTCTATTTATATCTGTTCTCCTTGTTTTCTATTTTGGTTTTGCTTTGTATGTGTGTTGTTTTTGTTTTATATCTTCATCATCATCAGGCACATGGGACAGTTGCACAGCTGATCCCCTAACCTGCCACCTCTATATAATCTCTGTTGCATACCAATGTCCAAGTCCCTATGAATGGTTCCCTCAGTCCACTCAGTGACATTGTCCTCTCATTTTTCCTCTGCATGACACCTCTTCTTTTGCCTTTGTAAGATGGTACCTTGGGGGATGGCAGTGGAAAGATTTTCGGCTCTTGTGATGCGTCCATACCACTCCTCTTCTTGACAGTGCTTAGGAGGTCTTCCAATGGATCCGTTTGATGGTCATGTGATGCAGTCTACATAGGAGATGCATAGGATGGTTCTGTAACAAAATTTCATTTCTAATGCTGCAGTGAATTCTTCTGCTGTTTCAAGTCTTCATGGTAATATAAATTATGCAAATTGAAATGCCAAAAACAATTAGTGACCACATTACATTGGAAGGGTTTACACCCCCCCCACACACACACATTTGAACTCCTTATTACGTCCTACATAACTTGACTAGGGGTAGTGTAGCTGTGGCATTTGTGGGATGTAGACAAACACAGCTTTACAGCAGAATAATTATTGGGGTTAAAAAGATGGCAAACTCTATCTCCAAGAAGAGATTCTTTTCAGGTTTTTTTCAGCAACAGTAGCAAGAATAGACCATTAATATGTGAATTCCAGAAATCAGAGGTACATTTTTAAAAAATGCAAGTTCCTACAAATTACGAAAGAAAGAGACTGCTGATGAACAACAAGGAAGGTAATCACTGAACAAAAGAGAATTCAATGCTCATCTTACACAAACCATCATTTGTATTGCATGCACTGCATTGCATAGGTAATCATCAACCAACATGATAATGGTAATAATAGCTCTTTTCATGCAGAAAACATTCAGCATTTATTTAACAAACTGCATTACTATGAGTCAAAATTTATAAAATCTTTCTCTTAAAACAGTTTTTCAATGCAAGTCGGCTTCTCAACTCCAGTTATCAGTTTTCCATTCAAACCTTTTGCTCAAAGAAAACATCATTAGAAACAAAGAAAGGAGTGCTGAATTACTATATGATATCAGTCCTCTTGTATGGCAGTGAATGCTAAACAATTAAACCACAAAGAGGAATGTAGAGGTAATAGAACTGTGAAAGGATGCTGAGAATTCCATGGATGGAGCAAGTAATCAACAAAGAAGTCTTAACAATGGCAACAAAATACTAAGAATCTAAAATTTCTTGAAAACATAATGAGAAAAGAGTGATTGGGAAACTTAACTCTAATAGGGCATATCGAGGGTAAGAGTTCCAAACTTTCAGCCTTGTGCCAATATAAGCTATACTTAGAAAATCCTTGGGCACTTCACCATGGTGTTATGGCTAGCAAGCTTGTCTCACTGAATAGTGAATTTGATTCTCACTGGGTGCCCCACACTTTCTGGTTTGTGACACATCTAAGCTACACTTAGAAAATCTCAAGAGAGATAACAGAAGGCAGGAGGCCACCCACCTGACAAGCTTGTATGAATGGAGGGTGGAACAAGAGACTTGACAAAGAGAGAAATGCTGCTATGGACCACAAATGATAGTAAGTTGTGGAGGGTCATGATTGTCCATGTCCTAAAAGGAAACAGTACAGAGAAGAGAATGGAAAGTCAATATCCTGATTCTATCATTATTTTCACTTCTAGTTACCTGTGCTATTCATTTTTATTGTTGCTACTGTTGGAAGTCTTCAAGTGATGCAGTTTTTATTGTTTGCTAAAACTCTTTGTGGTTCTGTAGCACATTTCTATGATCCAATGAAGGATTGCCTTCTTTAAGACCTGAAGGATTCATTCACTTGAAACCATGTTTTATCATTCATCCAAAAAAACAGGTTTATATAGATGATAAAACATCTTTGAACATGTTGCACCATACATGACATCCAGATGAGTCTAGATCAGGCAAAGCTATTTAAGATTACGACTAGAGTTTTCAAGTTCATATTTTGTTTTTATAGCATCTCGTAGTCTTGTGTGAAACTACTAGTGTATCCTATTCTATGTTCAATTTCCTTATCGCCTATACTCAATTTATAACTGATCCAAACACTGAGGTATTTGAATAGTTTAGTATTTATTAATTCTACATTCTGAATTTTTATGGATTCAGGGTATATGCCATCACTATCAAATGAAGGCCTAGCGATTGGTATCACATTTTGCCATTTAATTTAGGGTTCAACATCTTGTACTTTCATTACCTTCCTTCCAATTCCAGATCATAGTTTCTGTTTTGGAAAGATTTATCTCAAGTCCTACTTCCTTGAACACCTGGTAACGAATGTTGAATTAACCCCCACATCATCAGTTACTAGACTTTATCTGTGCCAGAGAACATTAACATTCAGCCATAAAAGATTGACACCATGTTGTCTCATCAGATACGCCACCTTCAGTCTCTTGTTAGCAAAGCTGTTATGTCAGCTGATAGTGGCTTTGATATATGATGATGTAATTCACAAGTGCCATGACCAAAAATGGAGTGATAAGTATGAAGTAAAAAAAAAAAAAAAAAATATAACCTTCAAGAAAATATTGCAATAAAATATTGGTATTGAAAAGTTATATTTTACATTCATTCGAATCGAAGTGCCTATAAATATGTAAAAGTGGTACAGTAATAAAAGGTTTGCAGGCACTCAATTGACTTTCATGCTCACCAGATTTAAAAGCCATTGAGCATGTATTGGATATGTTGCAGACTTCACTAAATCCCCTACTGATAGGGCCAGGAATCAAAACTCAATTATGAAGATCCCTGTGATATGCCAAGATATACCCACACGATTGACTCCATGCCATTTCATAGAGCTGCCATTATTCAAGTTAAAGGCAGCATCACAAATTGTTAACCATTTTCATTTTTGGACACTTCAGTTTATTTTCCTTTAAAATTTTCTTTTATCAAGCTAGTCACTGATATAAACTGCATTGCCTTCCTACTAACATCCGCTTTTTCACAAGCTTAAAAAAAATCAACCCTGGAAATCATCCTAGACAATACAGCACACATTGAATTGGTAAAATCTGCACAAAATTTGTGGGAAAATACTTGCAAGTGTGTAGAATTATTTTTATGCCAATCCAGAGTTTTTTTCACTTCACAACCTATTTTGAAATCTACTCAGAAGTTCTGTTCCCCTATCAAGTTTGATGATTTATAATTTTAAATGTCAGTGTGATGTTGAATATATGGGCAAAACTCGTCTGGTTCTGCAATTGCAAAATGCCTAATAATTAATTTGATTTACAGTTCATCTTTTGCCAAAGATTTTGATCTTTGTCTTCAAAGCATATTCAGATAAACACTTGAAAGTGCTTGAGACCCTGTATATTAAATCTAAACAACATTCCCTTTGTAATCAGAATGAATGGTTACTGTAGATTTAAGGTAAAATCTCTTTTCGCGACTCATCCAGCTGAGTTCCTGTCAATGATAAACATTTTCCTTTAGTTGCCATACACAAATTTAGGTTTTGTCCTTGACTGAGGTTTTAAGAATGAGGAACAATAAAAACCAGTTAGTTCTATTTTTTTTTCTTTGCTCTTGTTCCAACTTCTGTTTTAATATATTTGTATACATATTTAATACAGACTACTCCAAAAATTACATTATCCTCTCTGTACAGGTAGTCCAAGAGAAATAACTTTCAACATTCATAGAACAGATAAAGTATAGATAACCAAAAATGACAAAACCTTATATTATCCACAGAATGTGTGTGTGTATATATATATATATATATATATATATATATATATATATAGCACTACAATTCAAGTAAAATTTAAGCACTTTTATGTATCAACTTATGTAACTGTGTTTTTTTGTTTTTTTTTTGGTTAGGCATTGCAGTGCTGATTGATTATTTTCAAGCAGTATTGATGTTTTTAGTCTTTCCTTTTTTTTTTTTATTGAAGTTTTTTTCCTTAGTTATCAGTTTGTCTGTCTATATTTATCAGTTTGTGTAATAATCATTTATATGCAAATTGCAATTTTTTTTTTTTTTAACACTGCCAAAGTTATAGTATAGGTATAAAAATTATATATATATATATATATATATATATATTATACAAATGTTTAGAGGTACAAAATTTATATACAGTTTTAAAAACAAGGAATTTATTGATTTTAATTTTATTAGTCTCTAAGGCCCTTTCAACCAACATCTCATCAGGAGACAATCGCTGGATCATTAATTAATGAAAAGAACAGTAACAAAAATAAACAGCAAAAAAGAGGGGAGGAGAAATAACGTGTAAATAAATTAGCAAGGGACAGTTAAAATAAAATATCTGCAACAGATTAAGGGACTTTACAAATTCTTTCTGTCGGCAGTGAGACGGTTTCCTTAATCCTATACAGACTGATTCCAAAATCTTCAAATGATTGTTGGAATCAGCCGTATGAATGATTTTAAACCACTCTTTTTTATACGACTTGGCACAGGCTATATTCTCAAGTAAGTGTTAAGCAATAGCCGATTCCATATTTACGGGGGGAAGATAACACATTTTCTCTATCTTACCAAGTCGTATTTTGGAAGGTACATGCTGGTTGATTCTAGTTTCCAAATGCAACGTTGTACGCCCTACATAACCAGCAGCACACTGGCAATTAAACTCATATACTAAATTACTCAATTTGATGTAGGGCAATTCATCCTTGCAAAACGATGGAAACACAGACCTAGCTCGAAAAATGCAACGTAAAGCAACAGATGGAAAACAACCAGAAACCGACTTGCTAACCTGCTTAATTAAGCCTTGGCCCCTATCCCCAATCCAGAGAATCTTCAAATACACCGGACATTTAGAAGGCCCCTGGACTTTAGGGGAATGAAATTCCTTAGTCTTCTTACTAATAATATAGTCAATATGGGCCTCTGGATAGCCATTACTGAGGAAAATGGCTATCCTTAATATATATATATATATATATATAATAAATACAGAACAAATTCAACTCACCAAGAATTAATGTGCTTAAAAGGTAAGCAATTTTTTTTAACTATGTATCCCTTTTAAAATCTTTAACATGTTAAATCAGATGAGTCAAGATTCCAAACTTTGGTGAACAGATTATAGACTCTAGATTAGATTCTATAATTCATTCACCAAAGTCAGAGATTCAGTTCTTGATTTATTAAACTCCCCTAATCAAGTGATTATCCACAAGACCTGGTAGAAATCATTCTATATCAACAACTAAAAACATTGATCAGTATTGTTAAAAAACTCAAAAAACAAGCAAATAAGTTGTTTAAATATTTTATTAAAACAAAAATAAATGATAATGGTGATTTTCAGGTTTCATTTAACCTGAAAGGAAAAAAAATTATAAAAATTTAAGACCAAGAATAACAGTATAAAACAATATTAAAATTTCCAAAAATAAAGTTATCCCATGTCTGATATGCAAATATACAACTAACTATAAAATTCAAGATTCATAAAACTCAGGAAAAAAAAAATGGAATGGGAATATTGTTTTGCCAATTAAAATATATGGTAATTTTTTTTCTTTGAGTAAATTTGAGAAGCCATTTTTGATAATTTTCATATAGAGAAAGATGAAGGAAAAAAAAATACACTGTATCAAAAGGATAATTTTTCTCTTGAGGCTGGTATTACCATATACTTTTATTGTATCTAGTTTTGTCCAGACAAATTATTCCAGTAACTACCAATGTTTTCAGCCATGTACTCTAAAATGGTGTGAAATCTGAAAGGGCAAATATATTCCCCACCTCTCTTACAGGTTTTTTTTTCTCTTTTTCTCTGTGTCTTTGAGAAATAATGCATATAATCAATAATATTCCATGACACTTGAGGAAGGCTGGAGAGAAAGCAGCCAAAACATTGTAATAAATAGATAAATAAATAAAAAGAAGGAAAATAATCCAAAAAAAATTATATACAATAATAATTCATTTTACAAAAATTTATATAAAGATTTTGGCAGAAGGATCTTCATCTATCATTAAAGAAATGAAGATAGGCCATCGAAATAAATAGAAATAAAAACACAACAAACAAATCTTCCTCACAGTAAAAAAAAAATATTTACAGCAGAGAATTCTCATTACTGTACAGTTTTCAAACTAGAATCTTTTTCCTCCTTTTACAACTCCAGAAACACAGAGCAAGATTATTATTTAATCACTTTAATCACCATGGAGAAAGTTTCTTAATTTTACTGATTGTTTATTTACCCTATTTCCATTTGGACTATTGTCCTCATCTTTGTTGTTGTCATCACATTTTGGTCATTGTGCCCTTCAGCCTTCATCAGGTCTATATCAATCTGAGTAACCTACAGGAAATTCCAAACTGAACCCTTTTTTTAATCTACTGATCTTTACTGATTGATTTGAAAGTCAAGTTTCAAGATACTTAAATTGTAATACAAGCTTTTATTTCCCACAACATATGAAAGGGACATTTTTTTTAATTATTATTGTACAAAAATTCAAAGTTACAAGAAGCTTGTAAGAGATTTACAAAAGTTCTTAAATGAAGTGTTTTTATTATTATTATTATTATTCAGACCATTGAAGACTTGAAAAACTATATAGAGAACATCTACAATATTCATTGCAATTTCAACAAAATCTTATCAATGAATTATAAAATCTACCATTTACAAAAAGCGAAATTTACTTTCTATTTTTTTTTTTCAGATTCCATTTTAACTGATTGGGTAAAAATTATTTACAGCATATCTTCTAGAGAGGAAAAAACTAATCTATTCAAAATGTGAGATCATCAGATTGAGATTAAATAAAAAAATGTGAAACTTACCTTTTTCTTTTCTGAGTCTAGGATCTCTTTTTCCAATTCGGCGCATGCTCGTTCTATTTCGTAGTTCTTACTCACCAAACCGACCCACCTAGCAGAGGAAAATAGACATTAAAAGCAAGTGGATTTCAACATTAAAAGGTATTACACTAACATTACTAACAAACAATGATAAATGGCAAGTATGGAAAATACATCATAAGAGGAAGGCTAGGAATATTGGTATTTAAAATTTACATTACATTCATTCATAAGAATCAAAAATTTTTACACTATTTATATCATTCAGACAGTTGTCCTCATCTTTATTGCCATGTTTCGGCTGTTGTACACTCCAGCCTTCTTCAGATGATATATGTTTGAATTTACAAAAGTGAAATTCCCTTGTCCATTCGAAAGTAAAATTTCAAGAATCAAAGAGTTCAAGTGCTCTATATCAAGGATAGAGCATCTATAAATATAAAAGTGGACATGGAGGCCAACACCCAACGGTGGCAGTCTGTTTCATGCTTAAACACAATTGTCAGCATTCAATGTCAGCTTTTATATTTGTATATATGTAAAAGTGGTATGATAATGAAAGATTCACAGTTCAACTAACTTCCCAAAATCACTATTTCAATGACCCAACATCAGAAAATTGGTTTTGCAAAGTGGGCCAGGCTGGGCTGTGAACTTTTCAGTATTGCCTCATATGTACTAAAGATGATGGAGTAGACAAATATTTTGGCAAAGATTAACCTTGGCAATTTTTGTTTTTAAAAAAGCAATGGTTAGTATTTTAATAAAAGCCCAAACATATGAAAGCAGATTTATACATTTTCTTTGTTCATGAGAATTAACAGCAAAAATATTAAACACTATATTTTTTTTTTACAAGAATAATTTTATATTTACAAGATTATAAAAGTGCAAACCACCCACAATGAAATATTTTATATACCATTTTATAAAGAAATAAATATGAAAAGAAATTTTTTATTCTTAAATTTATAAAAATAATGAAATATTTATTTACCATCAGCATGAAAATTATAACCTGAGAAGAGAATGTATAATGTCTGGAAAAATGTTTATTTAATTTTTCTTGTTCTATAATTCATAGACATTTTTATAAATTTAGGAGTAAAAATTTGTTTTCATAGTTATTTAATTTATAAAATTGTAAATAATAAATGTTGCAATAGAGTTGGTTCATATATTTTTATAACTTTGTAAATTTTTTATAAATTTTTGAATAAAAAGATTTCTTTCCAAATTTATTTTTTTTATAAAATGGTAAATAATATATATCAAATTCTACTTGGCTCACATATTTTTATAATTTTGTAAATAAACATTGCCAAAATAATAAACGGTATCAACAGAAAAAAAAACAGCCTTTTGATGCACCATTCTTTTGCAGCTTAAATATTGCTAAACATTTTTTTCTAAAATTAAAAAGTATATGAAAATAAATAGAAAACAAGAGAGAATGTCATACCAGAAAAATTTCAACCAGAAATCTATGAACAATTATCAACACATAAAATTGAAGAGTTGTTTTGTGTTTTTTTTAATTAAATTTAATTTTTATACACTCACTGATTTTCAAGTTCTTTTAATTTGGCTCCTGCTTCAGTTTGTTCATTTTTTCTCTGCCAATTGATGTCTTGAATTTTCTTCCTATATAAAAAACAATGAAAGATTTCTCAGTAACATGGCTTCCAGGAAAATCAAAACAAAGAAAACAAAAGACTGAAGAGTTAGAAATTATCATTTTTTTTTTTAACCAGTATTTCAATTGATCAGAAAATGTAAAAAAGTGGTGGTTAACCAATTTTGCATTTCAATAATTTATGCATACTAAGAGCAAAACAATCATGAAGCAAAAATATACAGACTTTGTAATAAAAATTAGTTAACACTTCCAATGCTGTGAATGTGTAGTTATTTACAAAACTTACACTGCCAAATGTCAAGACACTGTGAAATGTCAGTCCTTGCGGTTTGTGTTATAAACTAACACGTGCTTAGCGCTATTTCCAAACCAGAGTAGACATAGTAGTGCACAATACCAAGTGCTTTGTGACATATTTTTTATTTTGAGTGTTGGGGTTTTGTTTAGCTTAGTCTGTATTGCAGAGTATCCAATCAAGAAATTGCCACCAATGCCTTTATAGTCATCTATTTCTAGTAAATGGCAATTTTCTATTTTCCATCCAAATGGGCCAGCACAGCCAGGAAACAATGCTCTAACAATGCAGCAGTGAAAGTGTTAATTATCTCCCAAAATCAGTTATTGATCCTTAGACACACACACATTTAATGTAAATTTTATTAATAGGCATTAGCTACAATTCACCATTAACATGTGGCTTGTTTCTCTTTCAATTTTATAATGTGCTAAGTCAATAAATATTTTAACCCTTAAAGCAAGGAACATAAAATAAATTTGAATTTTAACAGTTTAGAACTACTTCTGTAAGAAGACCACAGTCACCTCATGAGTGATGTTACTTTCAGCAAATTCAAAAAGGATTAAAAGGTTTTATATGGCACATTTTGAAAGACAAAGTTAAAATGGTATTTGTGAAGGAAAGGGAGTTTGGTTATTTTTTAACATATAAAAAAATCTAAAACCAACCTATCAGAGGCAAAGAATTGAAAGAAATACCACCACACAAATAAAAATAAAAAAAAAAAAACCTAGTTGCAAATCATAAATTTTAGATTAATAAATTTATTCCACTCTACAGAACCATTCTATTAATCTTGTCCTCATCGGTTAAGAAGAGAGGGTTAATATATCAAGGGAAGTAACTCTTCTAAAAGTGATACTATCATAGAAAATAATTGTCTTACTTGATATCTTGTAACTGCTTCTGTCCCTGTTCCACCATCTGAACAAGGACGGTATTATAAGTTTTCCACGCATTGGCACCATATTCAGACATCAATTCTAAATTTAATATTCTATAAAAAAATAAAAAAAAAAAAAAAAAAAGAGACGAGAATTCTGTTAAAAAAAAAAAAATGCAATAATCAAAAGACATTTTTATTCTTGGTGCCTGTACCAAAATACATGAAAATTTCTGAAGTGACAAGAAGTTTGATTCCTGCTATATTTCCTTTTTTTCTTTCTTGAAAATCATGTTCACCAATTTTCATCTCTGAAAAAAGTCCAAAAGCCTAACCCTATTCCTAAGTTTCGCAAATGCAATATTCTAACACAACAAATTCTTTTTTTTTTTTTTTGATTTCACATCAACATTTAACTTTATTTTCATGACCCATTCAGTCTCTTAAACAATATTAGCTTTCAATTCTACATAATGTACCTGAGAAGTGCTCGAAAAGCACAAATTGAACTTGATCAATTTTAAAATATAAGTTAATGCAAAATTAAAATAATAAAAATATATTTAATCCATTGCACTCAACCAAATGATTATTGTAGACAAAATCTGTCCAGCCAACCATAGGCATTTTTTGATATAGTGAACCCTCAAACCAAGACAGGATCATTTGACATACTTTTTTGGACAATGACTAGAAAACTGTAAATACAATCAAGTACGACAAATGAGACCAAGAAAAAAGTTCTGATTAAAAATATTGACAAAGTTTTGTTTTTGCAATATAATAATTATCCCTGCTTGATATTGTGCAGAATGGTTTTCAGGGAAAATGTCTCAATTTCTAAAACCTAAGCTGATTGGCCTCCATCTCTTTTTTAATGTCCAACCAATGTTGAAATCGATCCAAAGGGATGTTCTACCTCCCTACCATATCAATTTAGCAATTTATCATTTCCAAAGTCAGTGTGACACTACATAGGTAGAACAGTTCAGTGTCTGGAAGCAATGATTAATCAGGACATACCAGGCAATATTCAGAAGAGTAATTTGGACAATTTGCCTAGGTGCATTAACACATCTTGTTTGGCGATAGTTGAACATTTGTTAAATAACCATCAATGTGCCCAGTCATACAACCAAGACAGGTTCTCAGTACAGAGAAAGGCTAAATCTGATTTTCACTTTAAGATGTTAGAGTCAATTTATATTATGTCCTGCTAGTCATCCCTCTCCAAGCAGAAGTAGTGGTTGTTAGGCTTATGTATAATTAGCTTTTGATGTTTACATAGTTATTACATAACATCCAGTCTTTGGTGTTTTTCATTTTAGTCATTGTTTACATTTCTTGTCCTTGATTGAGCTCTGATGAGAGAGGATAAATAAACCTGTTAAGCTGTTTGTTTTAGTTTTTTTTTTAATTTTGATATCATTTTATGATAATGTAAATTTTCTTTTGTTTCCCTCTTAACATGTTTTAACATGTCTAGTTTAATGACTATTGTTAAAAATAACAAATGTTGCAAACACCAAAACTATCAACACTCTTAACTAACACAAACAAAACAAACACCAAAAACTGTTGGGATAAAAACAAAAACATGGTCCAAAAATTATCCTTTTTAGAAGGCTAATAAAGGCATTATCCTGAATGATTTTATATAGTTCTGTACCCTTCTTTATGCACAGTGTCCCTTCAGGATGTAGGCAAACATGGCTCTCCACAATTTCCTGTCCTATGTAGCTCTTAATAAATTTTGTCTTTTTTGTTATTTCTCCTAAACCTTGCTCCACCATCCATTTACTCAAACTCACTAAGTATGTTATGCATTGTTTTCTTCTGTCCCTTTTGCCTTCAATCTGTCCTGTGAGTATCAGATTTTCCAAGCCCTCTTTCCTAATTATGTGCCCTAGAAATTTCAACTGTCTCTTCCTGATGTTTCCTTTTTCTTTTCATTTTCTCCAAAACTTTGTCATTGCTCACATATTCCATCCATGTTATTCTCAGCATCATTCTGTAGAACCACATTTCTGTTGCTTCAAGTCTCATCTTCATCTTTGAGGAGATTGTCCAGCATTCACTGCCATATAAGAGTACAGATATCACATAACTGGCCAATACTCTCTTGTTTCTAACAAAGAGTTTCTAGACATTCCAATCAATCATATTTTATGAATAAAAAAAAAGTCAGAATTAAAGCATGAGAAAAAAAATTCAATAAAGCTTCACTCCAAAATTTCTCTACCATTTGTTGAGGAAATTTAGGCATGGATAAATATAAGAGGAAATTTGTTTCACCAAAATTGGCTGAACAATCAATATCTGTTTTTAGAGAGATCAATACAAAAAAAATAAATAAATAAGTAAAACAAATACATTCAGTCGTTGTCTATCAACATGGAAAAAATTGTACAATAACAAATGCAGCAAAATATCCATAAATCATTTAATAGGATATCTTATAAAATTTGACTTGCCATTTATATTTAATATTCCATTATTAAAAGAAGAAAATAAGGAAATCTTACCTTAATGCCTGATGTTCCAACTGGGCTTGAGAATTTTCTACACATTCACTCCAAGCTGCAATGTCGGTCATTTTACCTGCAGGAGGCTGTGGTAATTCATACCTACAAATTTATCAGTCAACAATTATCAAAATAATTAAAAGTGTAAAAATTATTAAAATTCAATAATATTCTTGTAAATTCATTTTCTAGACATTTTTCTTTGGTAAAAAAAAAAAAAAAAAAAAAAAAAAAAAAATTATGCACCACTTTGAAAAGAGTTCAGGTAATAAAAGATTGTTATATGTTTAAAAAAAGAAATGGAATTTCAATATTCTCTAATTTTTATTATAGACTAATTTATTCAAACTGTTGTCATTACCAGAATTTCAGCCATTGTACCCTATGTTCACAGATCGCAACAGCTATTAGGGAGATGTGATTAAATATACTTTAATGTTTAAAAAAAAATTTATTCAGTATTATTATTGTTTAGGTAATATGCATTATAACATAACACAAATAGATATATTGTGGAAAAAGGAATTTTCAACAATATACACATTTTTTACGTATTTATGTCTATTTTTTAACTGTCATCAAAAACAACATTCTTTTACATGTTGTTATGGATAATATTATACATTAATATCTAATTTTTTTAATTAATAAGTATTTGTGCTCAGTTGTTGACCTTAATAGCTTTCTGCTGATGTGTTAAAATTTTGGAATAATAAAAATTTAAATTTCATCTCTTAGATATATATGGGTGATGGATTATTCAACATCATACAGTAACCCAAATGATATTGAATGGATACTGACTTGTGTACCTTCCATCATAATATGTGCAACACATTGTGACTTGTCTGGCATTTTATAAGTCCAATTACAAACAACTCTACCAGCCTCTGCACTCGTCTATAAAAAAAAAAAAAAAAAAAATGAACGTAGTAACAGTGTTTCACTCTTGCAGGAAATATGGCAACACTTGACCTGTTTTCACTTATGCTAATCCTTTAATCAGCAGAAAAAAAAAAAAAAAAAAAACTAACCCTGGTTTAGAGGCAAACAAGTGCTAGATCTTAGCAAAAATGGTTCGGGGTACTCTAATTCTTCCCCCTAGTCGAGACTCCAGATGTAGTTTTAGGTCATATTGAAGACCTTTATATATCTTTATAAATAGAAAATTGGTTTTATTACTTACAAATATTATTGCTTGTATGGAAAATCATTAAGAAATAAAATCCTCTCCTTTTGACAACCCTTGAAACAATTTAGCATTCAAGCTTCAAGTCACAAAAAAAAAAAAAAAAAAAAAAGTGGTATTTATCATTTTTGATGACCCATACTTCAATTACGGCATGATTTTGGATGACATGACAAACATTTATCCAAAACTTTTTTAATTATGCAAAAGTACTTTTTTTTTTTTTTTTACAACTAAGCTATTTTCTCAAATGTCTCACAATTTGATTTTCAAACAGAATATTCAAGATGAAAATGCCTCAGTTGTCAACCAAAATTTCAGTTCTCAAACAACATTGCTGAACTGAGTTAACCCAAACAGAATCATTTCCTAGTCGATCACTATATTGTATACATTTGTGTGTTGTGCTGTGCTTTTCTTTTTCTTCATTAGTCCTTAGTCATGGCTCCAAAGAAAACTAGCAGCAATACTAGTAAAGGAAAAAGAAAAGTTAAGAGAAAAACAATTGTTGGTGATATTGTTTCTTCCTACTCAGTCTCATATGGCAAAATCAACGATCTATACTATTCGTATAAAGAAAGAGACGATCATGCCTTTCCTTCCCCCTTTCCAAACAATAATATCTCTTTCCTTCCTCTCCCATTTATACCATCAACTCTCTTACATACAGGTGTACGGTAAAATTGAAGTGTTCATCTATATTTTATCTGTTTAGTATTGTTTTTTGTTTTTTTTCTTAGATTTAATGATTTTCATTAGTTTTGTGTATAAACTTGTGCACAAAGTACTGTTGTTAACGTTTAAATAAGCAATCATCTTGGGACCAAGAATGGATTAATCTATTTTACATTGATTCCTATTGGAAAAATAGTTTCGGTTTACGAATATTTCAGGTTACCAACAGGCTTCAGGAACAAATTAAATTCGTGAACCGAGGTTCCACTGTGTGTGTGTGTGTGTGTATAAGAGAGAGAGAGACTCAAAATAAACTACATCTTTGGGAGGCCAGTCCATGGAAACTCTGGAATTTTAAATTATCTAGACATGAAATAACACCTGGTTTCTGTATATAGGAATAATTGCTTATGTTAAACTGTATATGTGTAAAGATATTTGTGTATAGGTATATGTGGGTTGATATGTGTTCATATAATTAAATGTGTTGACATTTGTAGGTAGTAATCTGGTATTTATAAGTATACACATATGTGTGTGTGTATGTATATGTATGGATACATATATATGTATATGTGTGTGTGGGTGTATATGTGCTTGTGTGTGTGTGTGTGTGTATATGTACATATGTGCAGTGATATATATGGTTAAATGGGTTACAACTAATCTAATATTACCTTTTTTCATCATTATTATCTATTATTCCTCTCATTGGTAGTTTTATTATAATTTCCAGCTACCTCTGAAAAATCATATTTTCTATAAATTTACCTTTTACAGATTTTTGTTAATGCTTAGTTATGTAAAATTAAAGTGTGTGTGTATGTGTATATATATATATATATATGCTTACAGACACACACACACACACATATATATATATATATATATATATATTTGTATTGTGTATGTAGGAGTATATATATATATATGTGTGTGCATATATATGTTGTTATGTTTATGTGTACATATGTATATATTTGTATTCATTTATATTTTTTGTGTGTATATGTATGGAAGTATATATTTATGTATATATGTGTACATATATGTATATTTGTAAGATGCACTTGATGTGTGTATATGTGTGTGGGTCTATGTATGTGTGTGTATATATATATATACACACACACATTAGAATAAGTTTACAAACGACATTACTAAACAACATTGTTATTATTATTATTATTATTATATATTTATTTTTCTTTTCGACATGTTTTTCGATATTATATTTTTCAATACTATTTGAAATTTTTAAGTTGTTTTAAATTCTAAATATTAATTTTAACTATTAGTCGTTATTAATAATATAATGTTATAATAATATTATTATTTTTCTTTTATTTTATATTCATATTATTTTTTCTTTTTCTCCTATTTTATTTTGTTGGTATTCTTTAAAATAATATCAAGTGTTAACTGAAAATTATATTAATCTGTATTTTTTAAATTAACCACAATATGCTTATATATTTTAATTCTTCCTTTTCTTCTTTCTCCCTTTTTCTCCCCACCCCCATGCTTCCCCATTTGTTTTCTTTTATATCTTATCTCTTTCTTCACTTTTTCTCTTTTTTCTTTTCTTTTTCCTGTGAGATGACTTATTATACAAGTCAAATGTCTGGTCTTTACCCCACCTCCCTTACTCTTAAGTACCTTAATAAAGATAAATTTAAAATTATTTCTATCTCTCCCTTCCTTCTCTAATTTCAACCAGATCTGTTGTCCTCCTCCTCCCCTCTCTCTAGCACCTTACATCAGCTTAAAACTGCTCTTGAAAAGCTTGTATAAAAATAATATGTAAATTTTAAACCATTTTCTTTTATGCAATATTGGAAATGCGATCTGAGGAACCAGGAAAAAAAAATCACTTTCCTAGGAAAATAAAATTTTATCAATGGACCCCTAAGTTTGTCTGTTTTTTAATTAAACTATATATATATATATATATATATATATATATATATCTCACATATAGTGATGGTGTTAATAAAACAGTGCTCAATGTAATATAACAGAGCTATTAAGTGTATATATATATATATTTGGTTGGATAGATATTTTTGATAATTTGTTTGCTTTAGTGAAATAATAGAAAAACACTTCACTGAAGCAAACAAATTATCAAAAATATTTAACAAAAATAACGTAAAGATCAGTTACAGCTGCACAAAAAACATAACAGAAATAATCAAAAGCCACAACAAAAAAAATGACAACCTACAAAAATGAAACCAAAGATCCAAAATGCAACTGCAGAAACAGAACAACATGTCCACTCCAGGGAAATTGCCAACTTACGAACACAATATACAAGGCCAAGGTAAGTGTAAACAACAACATAATGTACTACATCGGTGCCACCGAAGGTCCATTCAAGATGAGGAATAACAATCACAACCTTTCATTCACCAACAGGAAATATTTGAACAGCACAACACTTTCTACATACATATGGCAGCAAAAAGACAAAAATATCACACCAACAATGTTGGGAAATATTGAAAAAAGCCCCTGCCTACAGCAACATTACAAAAAAATGCCTACTTTGTTTACACGAAAAAGTAGCAATAATATCACACAAACCGCAAAAGCACCTACTAAACAAAAAAATCAGAGAATCTCCAAATGTAGGCATGAGAACAAGTACCTATTATCCGAATTCATACCAAACGGATAAAATAGACAAACCACCAACAATCACAATTTAATTTCAAGATACCATCAAAATAATTGCATCTATCATTATTATCATTGCACCACCATTAGTAATCACTTTTACAACTTTACAATAACTATTATCTAATAATATTATCATTACCACCAACACCATCACTTACACATCACACCTACTATTATAAATCCTCTACAATCTTTAACGCATATTACTCCCCCAGCATATTTAACACCTTAAAACAATAAGATCAAATATAATTTCCATATATAACCATGAGAATAAACACCCATTACCAGGATTCATAATAAATAAAAATAAACAAATAAATATAGAATATAAAATAAAATATAACACCAGCAACCAGTCTTTAGTTCAAGCTAGCACCACACTAATAACATTTATAGGTTTTATTATTCTCCCACCAACATTACTAATCACTACTAACAATTTACAATAAATATTAACCACTTATATTATTATTGCCACCAACCACCTTACATATTACTATCACACCATATCTACCATTACCATATAATCCTGCCATAATTATTAACATAAACTACCCACTCTCCCAGCATATTTAATACCACCATAAAAATAACCAATAAGGATCACAAACTAAAATTTCTACCAGCCACATATACAGTCACAAATATACAAGGAAATAACAAGCTTTAATATAATTACAATAATATTTTTCTAAATTAAAAATTAAAAAATTATAGCAATCTTCAACTATCATAATTTTACACAGAATACCTATTATCAGGATTTATACCAAAATAAATTAATACATATAACAAAATAAAATAAAATAAAATAAAACACCAACAACCACTTTTTAGCTACCACCACTATAACTACATTCATGGTTTCATCATTCTCCCACCACCGTTACTAATCATTTCTACCAATTTACAATAACTATTAGCTAATTATATTATCATTGTCTCGAATCCCTTGCAACATTACTATCTCATCATATCATATAGACCTGTTATTAAATCAAACTACCCTCTCACCCAGCATATTAAATATTAAACATCACCATATAAAATAACCAATAAGGATTACAAATTTCTACCTGTTACATATACACAGTCAAAAAAAAACAAACAAATAACCAGCTTTAAATATAACAAATAAACCCCCATTTTTTTTCAAAAATTTAAAAATAAATATAAATAATGATAATTTTTACCTATCATAATTTCACACAAACCCCACCACACGTATATACATACATGCGAGGAAATATTATTCAGCAGAAAAATAAAATATATGACATGTATACATTCACAAGACATTTCCGCCACACTTCCAATCTTTAAATTTCAACATACAAATGCGTATGTATATAGACACAACACCACCCGTATTCATCGATGTTTGCGTTAGTACGATGACAAAACGATGAAATTCCCCCACCACACGCAATCTACATAAAACCAAATTTTTTCAAAAATTAATCAGTTTGTCTGACGATCGCTAAAGCATGAAACCCAGGGTCACAAACTCACATTTATCCAACCAAATATGTTAGCTCTATCTCTGATATTGAGCGCTTTCTAATAAGTACCACGCATATAATATATATAAATAATATATATTTATTTATATATATATATATATATATTATCCCTCATTGCTAGCATGAATTAGAATTTTATGCATAATGCAGTCTTCTGGTGCTGAGCATGGACTGACAGTTACACAGTTTTAATTATAATATATCTGGTTATCACAATGCTGATGTAGTTATTATGCTGGGATTACAGTTCTTAATTTAAGAAAAAAAATGCATTTTTTTTATTTTTTTTAATTAAAGGGAGATTACTTGTTCTTATTTAAAAAATATTTATATTCAAAATAAATCGTAATTTACATTAAAAACAAAAAAATTAATCTGGATCAATGTATTTAAACAGATATTTATTTTTATGCCTACATGTAACCATCAATTCATTCCTCTTGTTTAATAAGTTAGGGTTATTTAAATGTTTTAAGATAACCAATTTTTCAACAAAACAGAACCTTTATCGCACTGCTGACAAAAATTGTCACTACAGAATTCTCTAGAATTGGCTACTCTAGGCGCATTCTGTCACCTTGAGACAGTTGCTATAAATAAATACTTGTCAACTGTTATTTCCGATATTTTAAGCTGGAAACCGCCTACTACTGCTTTGGAAGAAGGTTAAACTTCCATTCTCCAACACCATTTTGAGTCCTTCTAGACTCTACACGAGGTGTAATACCAATTAAACCAAAGTTAATTTTTTCATGATTTTTTGTAAACAAAAATGATACATCACTATCCAAGAAAGCCTTTATTTAGGAGTTTTTCTTTAATTAGGACTCTGATTATGATTTGTGGAGATTGACAGTGAAGTGGTCGAAGATGATAACCACGCTAGTGACGTGGAGGTAAGCAATGATGACGACTAGTGGTTACTATCATCCATGCCTGACTAATTTTATGGAAATTACTGGCAACCATCAATATCCTGATAGCCTTTCTGAAGGTGAATTATTTTGTCTATTTATAAACAACGAAATAATAACTTTATTTGTCAACAAGACAAATAAATATGAGTCAGGTGAAAGAAAGAGAAAAACAAATGCTAGTGTCTTCTCGTATGTAAATGCAAGGAAACACATCACATTTTTAACAAGATGAAGGCCTTTTAAGTGATTCTGCTTCTTATTTGAAACCCCCTGGACTCCACAAGGAATAATAAAAATTAAAATACATTGAATTACTTATGTATTTTTTTAATATATTTGGCTTCTATTTTGTGTTTATTATTTCGCGTTTCAATTTTTTTGTTCTCAACGTCAAAACATGCATGCAAAACGTAATGCATTACATTAATAAAAGTATGAATGAATAATATTTTAATGTACAAAAATTAAAATCTATACATACAATACAAAGAAAGTTATAACAATTCTAAAACTGTAGGTGTTCATGCTCAAAAATTGCAGTGTCAGGGGGAACAATTCCAGAAAGAAATTAGCTTGGTAAAGGATAAGTTACATTTATTTCCTTTTCTGTTATAAGCTTTAGCTCTAGATATAATTCTCCAGTTGATTGATGGTGAGATGACATCATTCTTTAATTGCCAAACTCCCTCTTGGCTCCATACTTTCCAACCAACTTTAATCTGCAAAAATTTAAATGCAATGTCGATTGCTATCTATTGTCTACTTGATTACTCTTTTCTTTCTGCTCATCATTAATGTTTCTGTTCTTAATTCTTCCACACCTTGTAACCCCTTGTGTTTTAGTGGTCATGCATGATGTGATTCTGAATAATAAAAAAATAAAAAAATAAAAAAAAAAAGAGCAGTGCCGATGTATTTTACATTACCTAAGGACATTCGATGATGGTAAAAACAAAATTTTGAAGGATTTTCAGTGGAACCAAAATAAAATTTAACATCATTACCGGAATGTATACTCACTCGGTATACAATATTATCAGTCATACATTGACCATTTAAGGGACAGATCATTTTTTTTTTTTGCAGTTGCAATTATGTTTAGAAGAATTTATGTTCTCCTTGTTGGAAATATATTTGTTTATTATAATTTTGTAACTATAGCTGATCTTAACATTATTTTTGTTAAAAATCTTCTTTAGTGTTGGTAAATGGTTAAAGTGTTTATGAATTAAATTTAGGAAAATTCTTCCAATATTAGTTCGAACACTACAGTTAAAAGGTAGATTAAACCATATAATGTTGCATTTACAATGTTTCTTCTTATTTTTACCTCCTTTGTTTATTTCTAAATATTGCTGAAGTTAGTGGATAATCTAACTTGAATTGATTTATATAAATCATCTATAATTTTGTGGTGCTGGTTTAATTCTTTACTAATGCATCTATGATTATAAAGATCTTTTGTATATGGTTTATAATAACCATTATTCAGGTCTAAAGTTACATCAAGAAAGTTGATCACTTAGCATTGGTTTTAACATTTGCAGATGTCACAAATATCAAACTGGATGAATGTACATTCATTCTTTGTTTTTATATTAGTAAACCATTCTATTTTGTTGTTTTATGTCACTGGTTAATTCCTAGAACATTTTTAGTATATTTGCATGCTCTTCCAATGATGTTTTTGCTGATTGTACCAATATTATTTTTAGTTGGGTTGAGTAGTAAGTATTGATAGTTGTTTAAGAAATTTGCTTTGTGGTCTTTAACTGTAATGAATGCTTTTAATGTTTGTGGAATTTGTAGAACCTATCATTAATTTTTAGTTCAGTGGTTATTTTCTTGGCTTTACTAATGTTAATTTCCCAGTTGATTAGTGCCTTTTTATAAAGCTTATTAACTTCCTTGTTAATAGGTTTATGGTATAATATCCACATCAACTACTATAACAACTTAAAAGATGTTGAGCTTTATGGATTCAAGTCAAAGAAAAAAAAAACACCATGCAATGATCTATTTCTGGACTTTGAAAAAAATCTATTCTCAGTAATAGACAAAATTAAATTCACTAATGTTACCAACAATTTACAGAAAAAAATGCTAACAGACGTTTCTATGATAAAAAAATCCAACAAAATAATTATCATGGTAGATAAGATAGGTAACCATTACAAAGTCTAGCAAAAAATGACAATTCTATTAGCGATCGTGAAATAAATATCATAAAGCAGGCACAAAGGCATATACTTTTTTTTTTTTTTTTTTTTTTTTACACACCTATACCAATCCTGTTTATTTTAATTGCCAAATATAATTTTTTAAAATTAAAAAACTATAATCCAAATGTGCCAATGTTGTGATAACCAGATATTTTTTTTTAATTCAAATTATGTAATGCTTAGTCTATACTCTGTACCTGAAGACTTTACTAACAGTGAGGGATAATATACATATTTATTAATATATACATAATAGTTCTGTTGTATTACATTGAGCACTGTTTTATTAACATCAGCGCTATATGTGCTATATATATATATATATGTGTGTGTGTGTGTGTGTGTGTGTGTGGCAGCAAATTCTCTTTTAGACATTTTTTAGCAATCTACATTAAAAAATTGAAGCTGACACTGAATAGAATCAAATATAAATGCTGTAATAATGTTCTAAAATGGCTATAAAAGGAACAGTTTTCACACTTAATGTGTACATGACCATAACATTCCAACATAAAAGAAAAAATTCTATAGTGGATAATTTTTTCACATTCTAATGAACGCTAAAGCATAACTATCAGCTATTGCATTTAAAAGAAAAAGAAAAATTCAGTAATGGATTGCTACAAATAGTTTTTGCCTTACTAGTTGCACTTCTGATGATGATCTGACAAAGTGATGGAAAATACTTGGGAAATAAAAGTGATTTTCACTGTTAGAGTGTGTTTATTGCATCATTTGATTATAATACATGGAAAAATATAGATGATTGTGAACAGATTATGCTAAAAATAAGAAGACATAATATTTGTAATTTATTTAATCAGACAGACCTAAAAGAGAATTTGCTGCCTAAATACACAAATCATTCCCGGTGTATATATGCTCAAAATAGTCCTTTTACAATTGGAAAAAGATTTTCAAGTGGCTGATTATAGTTTCTTCAAGACCCCCCACACACACACACACCTTCCACCCTCTTTCTCGACCTCAGACTCAAGGACCTTAGTCTACCCTTAGTTCATAAAATCCATTTCAATTATTGTTTCTTGCATTTCTACAGAAGAAAAAATAGGAACAAATGTTAGGAACCAGGCGAATTGCAACAGTGATTTTAGGTTATTTACTTAATCTAGCACAAGATCATGAACACGACAATAAAAGACAGATGAAGAGAAAGAGAAAAGAAATCAATAGAAACTACATGGATATGTAAGTAATAACATATTATTTAGTAATAATCTCTATCAGGTTACTACGTCCATCAAGCCGTCTGTTCCTTCGAGATTAAATATTGGTCTGACATGATGTTTTACTAACACCAGCACTATATGCACAATATATATAAAGAGAGAGAGGTGCATTTTGGCAGAAATGTTAGCTATTCATCTATTTTCATGACTCTTGATACAACCTCAGATCTTTAGAGAGAGACAAAACTTGAAAATTCTTTGTACCTTTTCATGCTTAACATTTCCATTGGCAATCTGGACTGAAGCCTTTCAATTTCTGTTTTCATAATTTCTGTCTGCAAAAAAACAAATAATAAATGATCAAATTTATCCAATAAACTTCTAAAAATGCACATTTGATCTATCATATACTACTAAGTGCACTCTAAGGTTTTTTTTTAATGCTCATTACAATTTCTTCTTCCTGTTGAAGAATGGAGAAAAGAGTATAACTTTGTCAGATATGGACTATACAATGTTTGATTTCAGCAATTACATTTATTAATAATGATTTCCACATTTCTTATAAATTCTCCCTAAACTGACAAAAAAAAATTACCTGTTACAAACAACAGAGAAGCTTTTGATCCAATGAATTCTTCTGGGAATTTATACACATAAATTCATAGCATCAGTATTCAAAGCATTTTGCCCAAATTTCTAAGCCACTTTTTAATTAAATTGTGCATTGCATCATAAAAGAACAACTCTGATTTTGATTCAATGAATTCTTTTAGAAATTTTTCAATGGCTTCCTCCTGTTGGAACTGTAACAAGATGAGGAGTATTACATGTGATCATCTGAAAATGACAGGTTTGAAAAATGCAATGTGTACAGAAGAACTTCCCATGTAGTAGACATGAAGCATACAGTCACATAAACTTAACTGGAATTCAAACTCAGTTTATCATTTTCTCATTTTGGGCCACTATCATAGCTGCACAACCAAATTCATTAAAAAAAATTTAATTTTTTTTAATGAATTTGGTTGTGCAGGTAATAAAACCCAAAATAAAAAATTACCTCAAATGCTGTGTAATTAGGAGCTGGCAAATGGTCCAAATAATTCTTTGTTGGCCGATATCTTCTAGTTTCTTCTTCAACAAGGGCTAATGCCTAATAATAGAAAATAGCATTTTTATCAATGTCAAAAAAATGAATCAATTCTTATTAAGAAAGCACTAGAAAAGTATATTTTTAAGATTAAAATGGCATACATATATGAAGTTATTGTGCACAGTTTATATTTTTGATAACTTTTTATATAATAGATAAAATGCAAACAAAAGCAATTGTTAGAGTATACTATAAGAAGACTAACTTCCAAACTTTATCATCATCTTCTTGAAAGTAAAACATTTAATATATATTTATTTTAAAAGTTCACACTTCAGCAGTTCTAAATCAGGGATCAGATTTAACATTTTGTCATGGAGATCTCAAGATTTCTTGAATAAACTCAGGTTTTGCATCTTAGGAATTATTAAAAATATACTTTACATGCTCTTGAATAATTCTATTCGTTAGCTTGATAGAATTTTATTATTTTACTAAGTTTTTTTTATAAAATTTACTAAAACTAAAAGGGACAAAAAGACAGAATTAAGATTAAAAAATACTTAAAACTTAAGTTATTCTAATTAAAATGTAAACAAATCTTGTAGTGAGTTTGTTCTCACTGGGTACCCCATCATTGTGACTTTGTGAACAAATAATAATTAAGATTAAAAATAATAATAATAATAAAAAAAAATAAATCATTTTTATTTTTCAACAATAGTAAAAAAAAAAAAAAAAATAAGGAAAGATATATTCATAATATAAGACAAGTTTTAGGCAATAAAAATCGTTATTTTTATTTTATTCTTTAAATGGATAAAAAATAACTTACCGAATCTCGAATACCAGGCTCTTCGTAGCCTTTGTCATAATAAGGTAAAGCATCGACTATAACTTCACCCGCCATGTTTGAATTAAAATTGAGAGTCAAAAAGGCAGACAACTAATGAAAGCGAGAGGAAATGACGTCATCCAGATCAAGCCAGGCGACACGAACAAATCTCCGGTAAGCACAGTTACGTGCTTTTAAAAGAAAATAAAATTAACAACCACATATATTTACTTACTATTTTTTTTATATACAAAAAGCAAAATAATTTACGCATTACTTCGCAAAATAAGAATTTTAATAATTGAATTTGAAAGAAATACCGATATTACGCTTTTTGACTGACTACTAGTAATTGCTAATTAATTTCATATCTCCCGTTCAGACTTTTTTTTTTTATTTTTTGTGTGTGTGTGTAAAAGTAAGTAAAAGCACTGTTTTCCGATCCATCGGTACAGGTGTTTGTTTTTGTTTTGTTTTTTTCTTTCTTCCTTTCTTTCTTTTTTTTTTTTTTTTTTTTTTTCGTTTCTCCGTTTTCCTGCATTTATTTACGGATTCTTGTACAAGAAGAACCAATACTTAACTTACTTCAGTAATTAATTGTGTTTTTTTTTTTAAACAAATCATTATCTTATTTTTCCTACATAATTTGTTCTCCTCGCCACATGTGGTTGGAGAATTGAAGAGAAAACTAAAATAAATAAGTTTTTTAGCACTCTCTCAATGATTGACTTTGGTCTTGGTTGGAACTTCAAACAGAAACAGCAGTCGTAATTACAGAGAAACTGAATGAGTTTTTTGGCAAATAGAACCAGTGGAAGAAGTCTTCATGGATAACAGCACAGCGTTTCGTTCAGAAAGTTTTCAAGAAATGCTGAGAAAATGGAGTATCAGCAGCTATGGAAATGGTATAGAGAACATCACTGCGCAATAAAAGCCATAGCCGAACAAGGAGAAATTTTGACTATTGAGGCCGTTCTTATTTGGTACAAGTTGCCAAAATCTGGCCATGTAAAGGAGACAGTTCCACAGAGATCCGTCTTTCTTTTTTTAGTGACTCTTTTTTTTTTCTTTAGCTATGAATCCAATACCTCCAATAATTCGCTGAAAAAGGGCATATGAAAAAGGACCAAACTTGAAAAAAAACAAACAAATTTTTATCGTCAAAATGTTTATTACTAAGCGGAAAGAACAAAGTATCTTTTAAATTATGTATTTTTTAATTTTTAATCCTTTCTAACACGTTCGAAACTTATGTTAAAAATCTTTTGCTGTTGTGCCGACGTTGTAATGGAGCTGGCAAATGGACATTTTCGCGTCGGCGTTTCCGGTGAAAAACACATTTAATTTTTAAATTCTTGCTAAAAATCAAATAATTGTCGGATTTTAATGCATCTTTCAGGACTTATTCACAAATGAATGAATTTATTTTTGAAATTATTATTTTTAAGAAAATCTTTGATAAAAATATTTTTACATCTGTTAAACCCCTCCCCCACTTATAAAATTTTTTAGAATTTAAAATTGCTACCGAATGTTTTTTATTAGTTTAAAAGCAGGACACGTTGATCCTTGAAGAATGTAAAATAAATCATCATTTTTTTTTTTTTTTTTTTTTTTCCCCCCTAACTACTACCAACTTTTCTAAAATCTGCTCCAAATCGTAAAATAAAAACTGCAATAAAATTATCTAATTATTTAGATAAGCTTTTAATTGCTTCTAAATAGTCTCTCTGAATAAAAAAAAAATTTCGATGAATAATGAATTTTACAAGAATTGTTTGCATTTTTCTTTTTTTAATTATAAAGTTTCAAAAATGTTTTAAAATTATTCTAAACATCACTACAGTTAGCTTATTTATTTAAGTGAAGACTAAATTTACTAAGCGAAAATTGAAAAGTTTAAGACAAATCATACCACCAAAAATTTTTACAATAATTAAAATTTAAAAATAATTTTTTTTGTGTTTTTATGGTCTTTTTTTAAGAAATTTTTATAGTATTTTAAATTATTATATTATGAGAATGTATCTTCAAAATTACCAAAGAAAAATCAAGAAAATATCAGATAATTGCTTAAAATATTTTAATTTTTTTAACATTATCTGGTAGTTAAAAAAGCAAAAACAAACCGTTCTTACTTAGAATTCATAAATTTATGTCAATTCTGGTCCACCATACTAAAACTGTCAGCACCTTCAGCCATCAAATTATCAATGGAGACGTAAGAATAACAAGACCCTGTGGCCAAGAAATGCTTGCCTAGAAAATTTTATGCTATAAGTAAATAATATTTGTTTTAAAACAGATTAATTTAACTTTAAATTTGCTAATTTTACAAAAGTAACATTTCAGAAATCTATATTTTATTTCTGCAGGATTTTTGAAACCAAGAATTAAGTTGTTTACATTTCTCTGAAAAATTTAAAAATGGCCTTTTTGGTTAGTTTTTCTGAAGAATCGACTAAAAATCATAATTTCTATTTGAAATATGCCACAGTATTTTATTTTCTAGAATTAGAAAATTTAATCCTTTAGCTCTCAATTGAAGCTGGGGAAAAGCTTCAAAAAGGATTTTTAATTTATGAAAAATACATTTAAATTTTAGGTATACTGAATTTTTGGAGATACCTACATATAAAGATTGAGTAAGGAAGAGGATGTACCTGCTACAGTTTGAATTGGAGAGGAGTTTTGGATTAAACCACCTGCTGTACAATTCAATGGGGAAGAGGTGTAGTGGAAAATCCTAACACATTCTGAACATTAGAACGGTAAGGTGCTCTTTGATTGACAAAGCACATATACTGCAGAATCACAGGGTGAAGCTGATGACAAAAAAGTACATAGACACCAACAGGAGAGACGTCTACCTAACTGGTCAAAAGATTATGAAATTGTCTTAGTTAGGTCCTACGATCACTTCATGTAGTTCTGCGGTGGACAAATTCTAAGAATATGAGATATAGAGAAGAAAATGAGAAGATTTTATTGTTGCCAAAGTTAACACCAAATAACCAACAAGAAAGACACAGTGAAATTAATTCTCTCACAAGTGAACTCAAACTACACCACAAAGAATTTTCAGCATTACAATGAAACTATTTCAGTTGCCTAAGAATACTTTACTGTATTTTTTCTCAAATTTACTCTTAGAATAAAAATGTTTTGGTAACTTTGCAGATTAAGCTCCAGAAACCAATTGTAATGAAAATTTGCATTTTGGTGTAAATTTGCATGTTTATTTCATAAATAACAATAAAGGTTTGTGGAAATATACAATTTAGAAGTTATCGACAATATAAATACAGCCTTATTCACATTGTGGCTATAGCCCAGCTGCTATTACTGGCTTTGTTTGCATACATTTGTGTTGAGTAGTCATGCACAAAAACTTCACTTGTCTTGATTATAAAAATTATAAGATAAAACAAAAAAAATGGTTTCTTCTTCTTTCTTTCTTTTTTTTTTTTTTTTTTTTTTTTTTTTTAGGAAATGATGCATTTATCAACCCCAACAAAAATACCAGTAAAGAATTAATAACATAAACAATGTTAAAGTTCAGACTTTGTTTTTTGTTTTTTTAATTTGCAGTTTTTAACACTTCTTTTGGTTTTGTACAGTAATCAAGATAGGAAGATCACTTAAAAGGCCATTTACTAAGTAAGCTTTCATGTATGACTACCCAAGGCAAACATATGTAAACAATGCCAGTAATGGCAGACGGACTACATGCGAATAAGTCTGAACTTATATTAACTCCTAAATGGTAGATTTCTGCAAACTTTTAGTGTTATTTTTAAATAAACATACAAATTTACACCAAAATGGAAATTTTCATTACAATTGGTTTCTGGGGCTTAATCTGTAAATTTAGCAATGTTTTTCATTTTACATTAAATAATCTAACACAAATTATATTTTTCTTTAGACAGAACCTTCTTAATGCCTTCAAATTAATTTATTATACTAATTTTAATAAAAGCATAGAGAATAAAAAATTATATTCTTAAATTATTGGTCATATAAGGAAAGTTAAAGAAAATTTATTTTTAAAGATAAATAAATTCTTGATTATTTCGCTGTTGGCCTTCTGTATTTCTTTAGGTTTTACATTTTTTTCGCATACTTTTTTGAATAGAGGTGGAATTACACATTTTTTATTTTATCCTTTGACCTCAAAGGCTATCGTGCATAAATAATACGTTATTTTCATTTTGTTTTAAGTAAACAGTAAAGCATTAAGAAAATCCAGTTAATTAATGCTTAAATTTAGTAATTGACCCCAGAACATTGTTTATCTAGAACAAATATTGGATTTTAAATGAAAGAGATTTTTTTTTAATTTGTTTGCATTTTTCATATATAATGGCGGTTCAATGAGTGACAAAAAACTTGCCAGGGATTTAAAAATGCCTAAAAAACAGTTTATTTATATACGGTAATTAATTTTTCTTTTAATTTGAATTAGCTTTAGACCATTATTTTTCAAACATAACCGAAGTTAAAGTTCAAAGAAGGAAGGCATGTAAATTATTTAAAATGCATTTTCTTCTCTTTTTTTTCCTCTCTTTTTTTTTTTTTTTTTTTAATGCTGTTTTACATTTTTACAACAAAGATTATATATGTGGATGTATCTTTTCATCATAAAGTCTCCTTATTTGAAATGTTCATAGAAATGGACATCTAACATATAGAGAAAGTTCGGCAAAGTTTAACAAACATAGCCAAAAAAATGACTTGTCAAAATGGGTTTTTCTATTAACACCGCTATTACTGTGTATAGTCCCTCTTTTTGCAAGTACATTTGTTAAACTTTGACAAATTATTCTTGTAAGTAAACACTCTAATAAATAGTGTTTAACGTCTTTGCTTTCAATTCTCATGAAAAAATAATGTAATCCTCAATAATCCAAATACTCAACAACCTATTCTAGTGAATTTATGTGACGAGAGTAAATGAAAGAAATACCCAGAAAAAACAGTTTGTCAAAATTTCAATTGCAGTTCCTCATTATGTGTTTATTTAAATTTTCTTGTTTTGTAATTCAGGCATTTTTTTATAAATCCATGAATAAAAAAAATTTCTTTCATTTCTTTATAATATGGTAAATAATAAATATTGCATTAAAAATTGTTCACATATTTTTTCTAATCTTGTAAATATAAAATTATTCTTGTAAATGAACACTTTAATAAATAAATTGTTGTTAACATTTTTGTTGCCATTCTCAAGAAAAAATGTATAAATCCAAGTTTATATGTTTGGGTTTCAGTTAAAATTTTTAAAATAGCTTTTTAAAAGTATAAAACTACCCAAAATAATAGTGGTGTAAAAAAAAACAAAAAACCCCATCTTTTTGACACTTTTTTTTTATTTGTACATTTACTAAACTTTACCAAAACTTCATACATTTTATTAGATGTCATTACTTACAGAGGCACAGTGGAGTAATGGATAGCAGCTCAGATTGAAGAATGGGAGAGCCGAGTTCGAATTCCAGTCGAATCCATTACATTCACTTACATGCTAATACCCCTGGAAAAGGTATGAATCCTCTTCTCCTTTCTCCAGCTATGGGTAAATAGCAGGACAGACCGGCTTCTATAGCCTTGGATGGCAACTGGTCTACCACAGAAAAATTTGCAACCTACAGTGGGAAAAAAATCTGCATCATCAGTCATGTATCAAAAGATACATGATCACCTAAGCATGTATCACACATGACACAGACCTGACTGACTGACTTACAGAAGAAAAAGAAGTTTACCGTAGATACTCATGTAATGCATGACCTCGTGTCTCATGCAACATCCCAAATTTTCACTTATAAAAATGATTTTATCGTGTATCTCGTAAGTTCCTTTTTTAAGAAACCAAATTTTAATAGCCTAACATCTTTTTCACTATCTCTTTATCCTATCTTCTAGTTAAAAAAGTAAAAAAGAATTATAAAACTCATTAGTAATGCTATAATTGTTACATAAACATGGACAGCCATAAACAACCGAACAAGAAACGGTTAAACTTCTTATCAATGGAATAAGATGCATATTTGCTATGTTTGTATTTTATAATATGATACTAATATGTGAATATTACATGCATTATTATTGGATACAGTGAAGTAAAATATCAGTTTTATCAAAATCATGTTTATTTTAAATACAGCTGTACTTTTTGACTACAGTAGATGGATATATAGTTTGGTCAATGGTGTAGCCAGGGCCAGCAGTACATAAGCTAATTTTATATTTTGTGTATGATGTGACCCTCTTAAAATTAACTTAAAAACTATCTCTTCAAAAGTCACATGATACATGAGTATATATGGTAAATGTATTAACTTCAAGAAGCTGCTATATGTGAGTCTTTTGACATTTGGCCACTTCTCTTTAGTATAAATCAGTGTAGATCAGCTGACTGACTACAACCTGATACAAAATGTTGTATTTATCTGCTTTTATGTGATACACACCCAAGGATTTGTGCATTTAGACCAACAGTTTTTTGAAAATTCCTTTTTTATCACACGCTGTTTCTATTACACCCGAACATTTTTAATCTTATATAATATTTTATTTTTGGTAACTTTTTCTGAAGTCTGCTGTTTATTATATATGTTTATTCTTTTCATGTAGCTTTTTACATGTTTCTGAAATATTTATGCTCCAGCTATTTTAATTATTAAATTTTGATATTACATGTTGCAATCATGTGTACTTGTTTTTACAATTAATAGTAAATACTTTTTTCTTCAACCACCTTATAAAAGTTCTTTCATTTTTTTTTTTCTTCTGCCTCAATACAGTGTCATTTGCATAAGGTATGTTATGGTTACATCTGCCAATAATAAACTCTAGTAGGTCCTTTTAATTCTTTTGAAATCTAGTGAGAAGTTACAACCTTGTATTTCTCTTTCTATTTTGGTGTACTGCTTTTATTTATTTACATTATTCAGACTGTTATCCTCATCTCCATTGCCATATTCACATGTGTTCACAGTGGACAAAATAAAGGGTTCAGTTCGAAATTCCAATTACCTGAGGCCAGAGAGTACAACAGCCAAAACCTTGTGAATATGGCAATGAAGATGAGGGTAACAGTCCGAATAATGTAAATAATGCTTTTATTTGTTGTCTGTTTACAGGCAACCCATTTGTTACCAATACTGAGTGTAGATTATTTGTACATCTGTAACTCTCCAACTGGAGTGGCTTTTGGACCTTGTACAGACTAAACATCATTATAAAAAATGTTTTTCTCTATAGACCAAGATTCCTAACATCTCAAGTTCCTTATGTTGTAATTTACTGAATACTTTTGTATAATGTATGAAACACAAATATAGATCTTCTTCTTTTCTATTGCTCATTTTGACAGTATTCTGACCCTCAATGGAATATTGCTATTTTTTAATTATTTTATTTAAATGTCTTTTACAAACCCACATTATTCTTCCTCTATGATCCAATTCTGTTGCAAGCTCTGTTATTAGTTTTGTAATGTCCTTTATCAAGCTGATTGTTTAATGAAGTTTACATTTATTTCCACTTGGTTTCTTGTGTTATGAACATTCTGTTATCATGAGTGTTCTCCTATGCATTCATTCCATGATTCTTATGTTTCCTTTTTTACCCCCATCACAAGTGTTTCTTTTTTGGATTTGATAAAGAACCTGTTTTTTTTGTTTTTTTTTTGTTTTTTTTGTCTTTTTTGTTTCACTTTTTGTGCTTGTCCACTGCATCAGTGTCTTTCATTTATTTCTACTCTCTTCATATTTCATGTTTAGTCCTTTTTCATCTACCTGTCTGAACTTATCTCCATTTGGTTTATTTAATCTTATTTCTGATTGGTTTGTTTAACCTCATACACTCTGCACCATTTCTTTACATTATCTGTTGTCTCTCCTTCAATAGGTGGGGGACTTCATTTTTTTTTTTTCACCTACTTCTTTTTCTCTTTTCTTCCTCAGGATGACTTTGCGACTGCAACTAGTGTTTCCTAAGGCATTCCATTTTGAATCACCGACATGTTCCAATTCTTTGTACTTGTTCTTAACTACGAGTGCAAATAGTTACTGTGCAATTCTCATATTACTGTTCGTGCATTGTGTTTAGTTTATTTTTTATAATCTTACCATTAGTTTTAACACAATTTTAGTAGATTATCACCGCTGTCATAAAATATTTTCTTTTAAATTAGACTAATCTAAGGGAAATAACTAGGATTTTTATGACACTCTTCTGTAAATATGTTTTTGATTTATATTGTGTTGTGTTAGTTACGATTGTGGCACAAAAAAGAAGGGAAATGAGTTGAGGCTGATCGATACTATACCTAGCAGATTCACGACCCATTCATTCATTAAATTGTATCTTGTTTCTATTTTCCATCACTCCACGAAGGTGATAATACCCATAATTGACATTTTTTTTTTATTTTGACTATAAAACGCTGTATTGTTGGTGATCAACAAGTAATCTGTCTGGTTCTTGGTGTCTTTTATTGATCTTTTCATAAATCTCTTCTTGAATGTTCTTTTAACTAAGTGTTTTAGAAACTGGAGTCATTCATTGTGCGCATGTTTTCAAGGGTTAGGTAAGTTAGGGTTTTCTTCCTCGCTCGTTCCATTATCCAGGTCCAAATCTATATTTTTATCAAACATTTTATTTTACTTTCCGTTCGTTTAGTTATCCACTTGTGACAATGATTTTTTTTGCGACCTCCTCTAAAATTTGGCATTTTCTATGTCGCTAAAAACTTGACTTGAAGTTTAATGACGAAGTTATTTAATCAATATATATGCTTTTTCTTCTGTAAATTATGTAACAGGCTTTAAAAAGTGTTCGTATTTCTAAATTTATTGTCCAAATAATCGCGTTTTCTTTATTATTGGTTGTTGTGATCGCTTTACTTGGTTGAGACTACAAAACCCGCTTCTTAATTTTCCTCGATCACTGTCATTTTGTTGAAGCGATTGCCGCTATATTTGCCACAATAAAAAAAAAATGAACCCATCAGTTTGAAAATTTCTAGGGAACATGTCCAGCTTGTCCTTTCTTTCTCACTTCACAGTCACACACCAAATGCGTTTTTGGTGTTCTGTGGCTTCTTTACTTTTTTTTTTATTCATTTTTAGACCTTTACACCCAACTCGATTCTTCATTTAGGAGTCCATTTTTCTTTGTAAATATGGTGGTCTCGTATCGCGCAGAGTTCGGGTTGCAAGTTTAAAAGACTTTGAACAATTTAATAAAATTATTTGAATTTGTGTTAAAATAAAATAATAGGTTTTATTTTTTTTCTTTTAGTTTTGTTTTATACTGATTCGTGCAGTAAAAGAAAATTTTTATACAATTTTTAGGCATTTTTGCCAAAGACAACTTTTCAACATCTTTTAGTTTTTTTACTGAATGAACATCTGAGATTTTTCTTTAACTTCATGTATAAAAAAAAATTGTGACTATACCCAAATAAATGAAAAAATACACACAAGATATCGAAAAAAAAGGGGAAAGGTGAAACTGACACCAAAAACTTTCCATAAAAGTTTTCTAAGAAATAAAATAACCAGAAAAACATACATTTTATTTTTTTTTTTATTTATTAATGAATCAGAGATAGAATAAGTATTGAAAATTTCGTTTCATTCAATTTTGGTATTGAACTTGTTACACGACACACTATCACTGAACAATAAAACTACCGTCCATTCCACATCATTTGATCAAAGGGAGGAATTAGTCATGATTGTTATTATAAAAATAAGTAACGAGAACCACTGACTTGTAGACTCTATACACGTGTCATTGTAGCCCGGTGAAGCTTCCATAATTCGTATCGACAGAAAAAAAGTGACAACTGTATCACTTTCTTTATGACATTGAAATATAGAACAAATTCTTAAAATAACTCTGGATAAAAGGTCCTCGTTATTATTTTTACTTCAAGGATTTGTATTTTGTTAAAGTTAAGTAATTTTTTTGTTCAGCAAACTTTATTTTATTACAAAAAAATGACGTTAAAATCCCTATATTATGAAAACTTGTTTTACTTTTTACTTTTGTTTGATTAAGTAGGCTACACGAAAAAGGAGAAAGGAATATCAAGTGGTACAAACTGTAGTTATCCTGTTTTCTTTTAACTTCCTTTAAGATTTCCGAATACACGCGAGGATTATGGTGACATTATTATTTGTTAAAACTTAAAACCGATGACTGTTTTTTGCGGTTGTCTTTTTTAAGTATTTTTATTTTATAATTTTATTCTTTTCTTTTCTGATCTTAAGACAGAATTTTTACGGTGTAGCGTGCTTTTATTCAGAGTTAACTGGTTAAATAACAATATGAAGAAGAAAAGAAGCAAGTCAAAATGTTATACGTAGTTGATTTTTTGGTACTTAGTACTTTTTTACAGTGTAACCCGGATATAAGAGAGTTGTCGGGACTGGGGAAGAAGTCTCTTATATCCGGGTTTGGTCTACAGTATCCGGGTTACACTGTACAACGTATGTTTAGCATTTTTATTTTTTTTTCAAAATAATGCTTTTATTTTATTTTTAAATTTTTGCAAGCATTTGATTGTGAATCAAAAGTATGAAGAAAAAAACGTTTTAAAATGCCATGTCGGATAGTGAAAATGATTATTCTATTTATTTCTTGTTACGAAATCGTTATGGCGGGGAAATTTTTTCAACCACCGAGTTGACCCACAGAGAAGTAAATAATAAAACTTTTTGTATAATTTTTACCACACATAATTAGAAAAAAATAGTGTCTCTCTGAATTTCTGGGATAAAGAGCTATCATTATTTTAGTTAGTTATTTATATTTGGACTATTGTCTTTATTTTTACTTTGTTATGGGTCGTTATCACATTTCGGCCGTTATGTCTCCTTCCTGGTTTTCATCAGGTGTATATCGAACTGAGCCATCTCAGAATTCATGGAAAAAAGAGCATGACATGATGAAAAATGACCCAAACAAACTTTATAAAAAAAAAAAAGTTTTAAGAGGAAAGAAAGACCAAAATAATACGTTTTTTATCATATAAATTATTTTTTTAATCCTATTTTTAGAATGAGTCTGTCTATATTTCTGAGATGAGTTATTATGTACAGTACATTATGTGGACCATTGTCCTCATCTTTGTCGCCATATTTGTCACAACGTTTCGGCCGTTGTACGCTCCGGCCTTCTTCAGGTGGTTGGAATTTCGAACTGAACCCTTTATTTCGATCCCTGGGGTAGACTGTTCTAGTTCCACGTGCCATGTTTGATGGATGTCAGATATCCCTGCTAATTTTCCCTCTGAAAGTTCTCCACTGCCTTAACCGAGTATTGAACTCACACTCTTTGGGTTTGTCAAGGACACCTGGCACAGTGGATAAAGGCGTTGGTTAGATCCAGTGACAAACCCAAAGAGTGTGAGTTCAATACCCGGTTAAGGCAGTGGAGAACTTTCAGAGGGAAAATTAGCAGGAGATAACTGACATCCATCAAACATGGCACGTGGAACTAGAACAGTCTACCCCAGGGATCGAAATAAAGGGTTCAGTTCGAAATTCCAACCACCTGAAGAAGGCCAGAGCGTACAACGGCCGAAACGTTGTGACAAATATGGCGACAAAGATGAGGACAATGGTCCGCATAATGTAAATACTGTATTTTTAGAATGTTCAGAATTTTGGTTAAAAATAAAATCTTGTTTTCTTGAATCAGCGGGTGGACTATAAATTAGCATAGCAAATTTTTGTGGTGAAAAAGATTAGAAATCAAATAATTGTCGGATTTTAAAATGAAACTTTCAGGAATTATTATCAAATAAATTATTTTAGAAATGTTCCTTTTTGGAAAATCTTGGTAAAAAAATTTTTTTTTTTTTTATATCTACAAAGTATATTTTATTTTTGGAAGATTTTTTTTTAATAAAAGAGAATTATATTGGCATGAACAGTGACTAAAAATGTCACTGAAATCAGTTTTTAGCAAAAAAAAAATCCTTCCAGTCAATTTAAATTAGTTTTGAAATAGGGCAAAACATTTTGCTTATTGGAAATATTAAATTTTATCTATTCAATTGGTATTAAAACTAAAATAAAGGCTTCAAGAAAGATTTTTAATTTTTAAAAATTCATTTTAAACCTTAGGCATTGATTTTTTGGGGAGGTCCCTAATCTACAGGATAGACTAGTTCTTATTTTTAATACTGCTCTTTTTCTACAGAATTTACCATATGGGTTGATGCAAGTTCATTAGTAACCAGTGTTACAATGGAATCTGGTGAGTCCATTGTTGAAGATGTGTGTTGGTTGAGGTACAGCATATTAACCTTGCAGAATTGGATGTGGTTATTAGAGGAATCAACTTATCCATACAATGGGAGGTGAAGACCATACGCCTAAAAATGGACTTGTTATGCATGTATAGATGGTTCACAGACACACTGACAAGCAAAGCTCAGGTGAGCACCAAGCCTGCAGGTGAAACATTGATCAGAAGAAGGCTGCAAACCTTTTTGGAACTAGTCAAAGAGTTTACTTTGTCGGTGGACGTTAACCTTGTCAAATCAAAACAAGGCAGACGAGATGGAAAGAAGTTTATCTCCATGATATCCTGTTTAAATTGTTCAATAGAAAATTGTTTGAAGATGCCTTTCAGTTGTAATTTAAATTATTGAAATTCTAATTAAGTTTAATTTTTTATTATTATTAAAAGCATTCAAATAAAGCATTTGAAAAAATGTTACAAAAAGGTATTTTGCGCCCTGAAAAGGAAAATGTTTTTTTACCCCTAAAATTCATCTTCCATTATTCATTATTTAATTATTCAAATTTATATTCCATTATTCAGTCATCAAACTAATTTCCCTGACTTTTTTTTCATACCACAAAGACTTTACAACAAAATTGAAGCATTGTGCCTCCAAAAGCAATGGTGTGTCAAAAATACATTTTTTCTATTAACACAGCTATTATTTTAACTACCTTCCCTCCTTAGTAATGTTTATTGTTTTAAAAAGCAATGATTAGAATTGTAATAAAACATATGATGAAAATGAATTTATAGATATTTTTTTGTTCTTGAGAATTTATAACAAAAATATTAAACACTATTTATTTATTAGATAGTTTACTTACAAGAATAATTTTATATATACAACATTCTAAAAACTAATACAATTAAAACTAATGCAATACAATATTTATCACTTATTTATAAAGAAATAAATGTGAAAACAATTTTTTGTTCATAAATTTATAAACATTTACTGAGTTATTAAAATGTATGAAGCAACTATGAGGAAATCCTTATTTACCATTTTATAAAGTTTGAATCGAGTGGCAATTAGTCAATGTTTTGCAAACCACTTCAATTAATTATATAATAAATAGTGTAAATAAAAAATCTAATAAACAGTGTTTATTATTTTCGCTGTAAATTCTCAAGAAAAAGAAAAAAATCTATAAATTCATTTGTTTTGGTTTTATTAAAATTCTAATCATCATTTTTTTAAACAATAAACATTGCCAAGTAAAGATAGTTAAAATAATTGCAGTGCCAATGAAAAAAACTTCCTTTTGACACTTTTTTTTTTTTTTTTTTTTTTGCAGGTATGAAGGTCCAAGTTTGTCAATTTTATTTTCTCATAATAGAAATATTATGATTTTCATTTCAGGAAATTCATTCAGGAACATTTTGATATCTTCAATTTGTTAAATCACTGGCCAAGCAATGGGATAAGTGTAAAGTGTTGATTAGTACATCAGGTTGATCAATTATTATAGAATGTACTGCTTCTTGAGTGTTATGGTCACCAATGTTGAATGGGTTAAATAGATAATGCAGCTGCGTGTTGAGAAGGTAATCAACATTCATACATAATACTTAAAACATCAAGGAAAAAGAACAATGAGAACCAATTTTGTTTAACGAAGAAATATGTATATTAAATTCAACAATAATACAAAGTAGTTGCAATATGAGTGAAAAAGGGAGAAAAAAGTAGCTTCCCCTTGACTAAGTAAATGTCTTAAAGAAGATTTGTCTGAGTAAATGTTCAGAGTTCAATGTTGAAAATAGAATATTTCTTTCAAAAAATTGTTCAGTAGTTGCAACTTACAAAGTTGATTTAACTTGGTGTATCCACTGAGAACTGGTGGTGTGTCACATAAAGTTCTGTAGTGTGTATGTACGTGCGGAGTAAGTAGGATGAAATACACGAGCGAGTAAATGAGAACTATTGTCTCTCGGTACCTCGACTGTGGTTCTGAAATTACTACTACTGGTTTTTTGGAATGCATGCAATATTTATACTATCTGGAGTGGCTCCAAAAAGAGACGCTTAGTACATTTTTGAATATACATGAAAAATATCCTATTGGACGGAAAATGGACCAATCAGCGATTTTGTAGCAAAGCTTGTTTTGAACAAAGTGTAGGAACAAATTTACTATGGTGGAATGCGATAGATGAATTGTCCTGTTATTTTTAAGTATGTATTTATTGACCAATTAGAATTGGAGAAAATGTAGGCGTGGCACTACAATAGCACAAATGATGATAGATCTTGAGAATATGTCAGGTGTAGATGAATTTTGCATCCCAGCTATATTCCAGATTGTTTGCTGCATCACAAGAAAGCAAGCATTATCATACAGTAAATGTCATCTTCCTTATCCAGTGAAAGGTCTTTTCCCATGTCATTCAAACAAGCCAGTTACTCACTGTAACAGCTTATCCAGCAATTAGGGAAAAAGTCCCAGCAAGTGCAAAAGAGATCTATTCCATTGATGTTGAGATATTCAAGACATTTAATTTAACCATAATTTTCTTTATTTTAAGATTCCCACAGTAAATCTAGTTTTTATCACTAGGGACTATTTTTTCCAAAAGTGACTTTTTCTTTATCATGTGAAAAGAGAAAGAAAGACAACTGTGTTTAAATTCTAACCAATGTCCTTTAATTGGTCACTCTGAATAGATATTAGGTTGAAAGAAAAGGTTTCAATATTTTGGCAATGGCATGACGTACTGCTTGTCATTGGCCCTGGAAGCTTCACTATGGACATTTCAGTGTTTGGATTTCAATCTGAGGACAGTGCAGAGGATTCGGAAAGAGTTGGATGAGGCTGCTGATGATTACGAAAGTATGGCAGCTTGGAAAACTCATTGTTCTGATAAGAAAAGAACTCCCGAATTTGTTGGTGAGGGCAGAATCAACAGGGGCCTAAATCAAGTGCATTGAGGAGGTAGTGCTGACCTGGGTCAAGGGTGGGGGCGCTACCAGAAGACCCTATGTACCATGCCACACAAGCAGGAGATATATCTGTTAAAATGTCAGTTTTATTTTAATTTTTGTGTAATTTAGACAACAATTTATCCATCGCACCCTGTATTATGGCAGAGTATACATGTAGTGGGTTGAACATCGAGAGCTGATGATTATGAGGCAGGTTGAATGTTAAAAGTTTAATATATTGTAAAATTAAAACAAAATGTCAGTGTTTTCATTTATATTTAACGTTCATGCTTGTAAGAATAATTTCCTATTTTTATGATTCTTCTCCTTGAAGAACATTAAAAGAAATGATGATAAATATACTCTACTCTGAAGGATTTACAGTGAACCATTCATAAAATAGATGGATTGTATTCATTTGTCTCAATAATTGAAACATGCAACCACAATTGTTGGACTTCCTTATTTCAGATAAATCAGCTAATACACCATAATATCAATAGGAGTAATATTATTCAATCAAGTTCACCTCTAATTTTGCTACTTTAAATTTCAGGTCAAGGCTAGATGTTTTAAAACTCAAACATTAATGAGTATATTTGTTATTTCTATGTAAACAAAATGTTTTGCCAGTGTTTAAGCTTTGTGTCCACATAAAAATGGTGTGTCAAAAGGACAGTTATTATTTTAGTATGGGATAAATTTATGTAAAAAAAAAAAAATATCAACAACATCATTTACTCATTTTCAATCATTAGACACTAGATTATGTCACTTAGCATCCTCCATAATTTATCTAGACTTTTCAGTTAACCTGATGAATATTTATGAGCAAAATATAGCCACAACTCTACTTGTATAAAACAGTTTTTGTATATTAGCATTCATTAGCCCTTCCTCAAAGACCAGCTTTGTGGCAAGTTGTCAGACACTATGGATGCTCTGAGAAATTACCAGCTCTCATCCAAGCTCTACATAAGGGAATGATGGGTCATGTCCAATATCAAATTTACCTTATGAACCCTTTCCCCATTATAGTTTTAGTTCCATGTGCCATGTTTAATTTCCCTCTGAAAGTTCTCCACTGCCTTAACCGGATATTGAACTCACACTCTTTGGGTCCTGTCACTGGATCTAACCAATGTCTTTATCCACTGTGCCATTCCAGAGGGAAATTAACAGGAGATAACTGACATCCATTAAACATAGCACGTGGAACTAGAACAGTCTACCCGAGTGAGTGAAATAAAGGGTTAAGTTTGACATTCCAACCACCTGAAGAAGGCCGGAACATTGTAATAAATATGGCAACAAAGATGAGGACAATAATCCAAATAATGTACATAATACCTCATCTCAGAAATATAGACAGAACCTCCTACCCTACATTGCAGACATCTCTTCAGATCCAACATAGGACTCATTTCACACAGAAGGAAACATTGATGAGCACCCCAATACTTGGCAACAAGTTCCGCCAACAATGATCGGAACATTTGTTAGATTAAAAAAATATTTTATAAGTTGAGATCCTGTTCATAATATAAATACAGTGTGAAATTGATCCCCGAATTTTTATAAAGTTATCTGCACTTTCATTTTACTTACAAATATCAAGTTTGAAACTGTGCTTATAATATTGATAACTGCTTACTATTGATAATGTTCTTTTTCCTAATTCATAATCGTATTCAATTATTATTCTATTCTGCCAACTGTCATGGCTAAAAAGGGTGTAATATTTTTTACTAACAGACCAGTCAATTTAAGTTGTGCCATAAAACAAAAACCAAGTTTACAAATCTGATTTTTATTTATCTTTCAGGTATGCCAATCAATAAGAACCAAATCTTTCGTGTCTTGATAGACATTTGTGAGGAGGCTGAAATATATGTTACAGCCAAAGAGAGTACAAAAGGTGCTCTTATTACTGGTGCCACCGCATTTGTGGGTGGATTATTGATGGGGCCTCCAGGTTTGGCAGTAGGTGAGATATTTTAACAATTCCTCTTTATAAATTTTCATATGAATTCTTTTGAAACTTTGAAATTCTTCATGGTAAACATCAAATAATTATCTGAACTAAAATTACATTAAAGTTGAGAACAAAATTATTCAACCTTATGAAAATTTAACCATTTTTCCATTATTTCTCAAATGTTGTTTAACAGAGATAGAAATTCTTAAGACAGCATTTCTATATATATATTCCTTTTATTTACCAAACTTATATTACTTAATATTGTATGGAAAAATTATGAATTCACAAAACTGCAAAGGTATTCCCACAGTAAAAATAAAATAATTCTCTGATCTAAAATTACATTAGTTATAATAATAATAATAACATTTAAGAAACTAAGTAAATAAAAGAAGCTTGAGATCAAAATCAATAAAATGTCTGAAGACATAAAACACTCTGGGGAATTATATCAAATGGAGCAAACACATATGTAGACCAAATTCCTGGTTCTCCCAAAATATGTGAATTGCAAAAAATCTCATAATTATAAGTACTTCTCTTGCTTAGATTTCTTCATGCAATGATCACAGTTAAATATTGTTTTTCTCTTTGACTCCATGACACTTCATCTGTTTGAATCTTCTTAGACAAAGAACTTATTTTCTCTTGAAATCTCTGCTTGTTACTTGGCTGCAATCCTTACTATTACCATTGCTAGTGATGCTTTGGGGAATTATATCAAAAGGAGCAAACACATATGTAGACCAAATTCCTGGTGCCCTGAAAATATGGGAATTACAAAAAATGTCATTTGCTTAGATCTCTCTCTCCATGTAATGATTACAATTACATATTGTTTTTCTCTCTGATTGCATGGCACCATATCTGTTTGTATCTTCTGAGACAAAGAACTTGTTGTCCCTTGAAGTTTCTGGTTGAGACTTGGGAGCAAATCGTACAATTCAAATGAAAGACAAAATGCAATAATATATAATAATGTATAAATTTAAATTAAGGCTGAGTTAAGTACATGACTTTCACACAAAATACCCTTGGGAAGGTATGAATCAGTTTCTTCCTCCTCTCAGCTGTGGGTTAAATACCAGATCAGCTAGTTATGATTAGCAACCTGTCTAGAAGGAAAAGTCTGGATAAAAACCTGAAATGGGTTGTTTGGAGACATTTCTCCGTTAGCGGTTTTTCTAAAAAGATTGGCTGGTTATACACAAGCCTTTACCAATGTTAAGCCCACATACATCAAAACCAAGAAGAAAGTCTACTATATATATATATATATATATATATATATATATATAAAATTTTCAATAACTCAAGAAAAATTCAATGGACTTATCTGATTGACCAACTTCAGAGTTTCCCATCAAAATACTCATCAGGTCCTGATGTTTGACAGATCTATTTAAATTATTATGAAATATCATATTTATACTCCTCAGAACAAACACTAAACATAAATTTCATTCATACCACATTAGAGATTTATTAAAAATCTTAAATTATATATATATATATATATATATATATATAAAGGTTCTACCTAAAACCTTTATTGATCTTAGAGCATAAAAAGTCTTTAAAAATTTCACAAAAAAATTAGGTATTCTCTTTCTAGGCTAAGCAATTTCAAGAAATAAGTGAAATATCTGGTGAGACATGGGAAACACTGGATAGCTAGACAGAGAATAAATTGATCACTTGAAATTCTTTGAACTTTTGAGATGGGCATTTGACGTGTGTGTGTGTGTGTATATATATGAAGAGAGACAGAAAGAGAGAAAGAAAAAAATGTTTACTCTTAAACCTTTTCTCTTTTTATGAAATCCAGGCGGCACTGTTGGTGGTCTTTTAGCATACAGAAATTCTGGGAATTTCAGACCAGTGAGTAAAGTGTTTATGGAACTACCAGAAAAGAAAAAAGGCTACCTGATTGAAAATTTTTCTTCAATTGTGAGTCATCTGAAAGCAACTGATGCCATCATGCTTCTGGCTATTATCCGAGCAGACCAAGCTGTTTACCAGACAATCATCGAATTCATCAAAGATTTTATTATGTCAGATTTGAACATGGGTATCAAATCTTAAATGAATACCTGCTGATCAAGATTTTATTTTTTATGTTTTTTTGATACCTTTCACTTTACCTGAGATGACTACAAAACATCCATATTGTACATATTTTCATATACACAATTATTATATATTTTAATTTAGTTTTTAAGGTCTCTTCAACTGTTTAAAGGACTTTATTGGAAGGGAAATTTTTGAGAAAATCATGGATGTGAATCACATAAAGTTTCTCCTCCCAAATTGCAGCAAATTGTTTAATAATGTAGGTGTTGATTTCAATCTTAATGCAAAGATGCAACATATTTTTTCTAAGGCAGACATAGACTTCTTGTTTCTATGATGTTCTAGACATGGCATTTGGAAAAATGAGAAAAAGAACCAGAAAAATTTGAAAATAAAATAAAAATCACATTAAGAACACAACATGCTGAACAAGATTAAACAAGCCATTAAAGAAGTAACTGCCGAGTAAAAATTTACTGTTTCTGTTTGTTATACTGAAAAACAATAATTTCAAATATTTGTTTGGATTTCTGAAAATTAAAAAATATTCTGTATCTGTCCCACAATTGTGCTACATGGACATACATCTTTTATATAGAAAATGTAACTATTATGGGACAGAGTAGTAATTTCTATTATTTTCTACATATCTGTTTTTTAATTTTGTTTTGTTTTTAGAATTTAAATAAAATGTTGGTCATATTTTTTGCTTTAATTCATATTACATTTGATACATTTACATGTATTTTTTTTTAATAATTGCAATAAAAACAGACATATTAATAAAACTTACAAATTCATGTATGGTAGCACAGGAGAACAAATGAAATAAAAGTTCCACCAGTGAGGTAAAAGGAAAAGAATACAAAATTGTAATTATAAAATTCATTTGTATTTTCCAATACAGCAAACATGAGCAGAATATACAGCAGAATATTTATGTGTTTATGAGTGAGGTGTGCCGATTTTGAATATAGGTTGAGTTGTGGACAATGGTGACAATGAGAGTTCTGGAGTGAATTAATGCAGCTTGATCAAAGAGAAATGTCTCTGTTCTCTCATCCAACCAGAATCCATAAATAACAAATGAAAACAGCAATAACCATGTTGTGAAATGGTGAGAAAGGATAGCAAAATTGTTGATATGAGGTTCTTTAGTTGTTGGTAAGGGAAGCAATTTGGTGTAAGGCCAGGAACTTATGTATTTGTACGGATGGTTGACCAAGGTCATGGTGGAGATGTCAAGAGGACTGGAATGGATTAGTGACTGACTCTGTATTGGCAAATCTGACTTTACCAATACAGAGGCTGTGTGTGTTTTGAAACATTAAAAAAATTGATATATGGTTCTTTAATTGTTACAGTGGATGTGTAAAGAAGGCAATTTTGAATGATGGTGAAATTTTGTAATATCTGAAATTGAGGGATTTGTAGGGTCAGTTGATTGAGCTCAAAGTGGTTATATCAAGAGAAGCCTGGAGTAGAGTAGTGAAGCAACGATTATGACTTTGCTGATACAGGGGATGTGAGCAAAATATGGGTATTGCGTTGGTGTTTTGGGGAAAGGTAGGACTTTAGTGGATATGTATGCCAAGTCAGTTGACTGAAATCACTGGCAACATCAAGAGCCTGCCAATTGTCACCAGCTGGTTTTGTTAGCCACATTCTGTGTCAATTCTTTATAAGTGACTTTCTTAAAAGCAAATCTGTTGGCTCCCAGGCTCATCTTTTTTTTTTTCTTTGGCAGCAACATTTGTGATTGGCTTCATTTTAGATTTTTACAGGGATTTGTTTTGTGGGTTGGATGTGATGCTCAGAGCCCCTGCACGGAAGACAACTTTTTTTATTTTGGGTTTTGCTTTCTTAATGTTCACACCTCGCAAGCATGTAGAGTGAATCCGAAAGAGATCTAATTTGAAGTAGTGTATAAACAATAAGAAAGAATAAAAAAACAAATAAAAATAAAGAGGTAAATCAAAAAAGGACAAAAAACAAAAAGGATTAACCAGTTTTCATTTCTCTCTTATCAGAGTTCTCTATCAAAGACTAAACAAAAGTGCACTGAAGATAAAGTAAAAAAAAAAAAAACACCAAAAGACAAAATGTTATAATTATTAAATATATAATCACCAAAGGCTAATAAAATTCAGGCTTAAAACCCATACCTTCTGCTTACAGAGAGATGGCTGGAAGGACTTAATATAGCCTCTAATACTTTTAGGTGAAATTCTAAATGAGCCTATCTCAGTATTGGGCAAACTGATGGTCTTGTAACAAATGCTTGGTTATTGGCAACAAAAATGTATTGATACAGACATGTAAATTATCACAATCTCCTTTCCAAGTATTTGCTGGTGCATCTTGTTAATTCCTAATTCTGGCAACTGACTTCTACTAATATATGAGCACCACATTGACATTTAAAATGGTAAATTACAGAGCTAATATGACAAGGAAGAGCATCATTAAGCATTAATGTTCATGTGCTTTTTCTAAATACAGCCATGTTACCAATTGTAGGATTTTAAAGTCAAAACAATACTGACATAATTATCAATAAACAAGTAAGCCATAATTACCATAATTTATGACAATTCTAATGTTGAGAATATTTTCATTAAATTTTGAACTGAAAACAATTAATCAATGTAGTTTAACTGATAAAATTCTCACAAAGAATATAATCCAATAGCTAGCTCTGATGACTATATTTCCTCTGCCATTGGTAAGCATAAAACAAAAAAAAAGAGGACTAAGTTTTATTGTAAGTAATCCTCATAAAATAATGAGAATAATTCAACCATAATGTAGATTTAGGAAGCAAGAATTCATTTAAATACATCCAATTCAGCTGAAAAGTTCTGTATAATTTTTTATATATTTTTTTTAATTTTCAAATAAAATGTGCGTGTATCCGGAAAATTAAGAATAAACTTTATTTATGTCTTTATTCTATTTATGTTTGAGTACTTCTGTCCCTTTCAGTAAAACAGGCATTTAAACAATTTAACTGCATAGAAATAAAATTTAGCATATTTGGTTTCTGGTATTGTCAAGTTTTGTGAAACAATCCTGCACATAATATTACATACACAACATATGTATATTCAAATTTGAATTGAAACATTAAAACAATCTTCCATATATCCTTTCTACTTTGATAGGAATTATTGTTACTTTTTCCTCTATTATTTTATATCCAAATATAAAATATTCTTTTGCATTGAAAATAACAATACTTTCAGAATGCAATATATATTATCACTTATTTGTCTTTCTTACACAAACTTTCAGTGACAGAACACATGGCCAGGATTTGAACTGAATTTCAATGCTAATAATTATTGTACCAGTCACACATTCAGGACAACTAAAAGAAGCATGAAATCTTACTTCAATGGATAGATCAATTTCATCCTTAGGAATTTCCATCACCCGTTTTTGCCTTCAGCCTTTCCCACACAAATTTGAATGGGAATTATTATGACTTTCTCTTTTTTTAACATTTTTGTTAACATTATTTTACACAAAATATTCCTTGGCATTGAAAATAGCAATATTTCTAGGATTCAATATAAATTATTGCTTCTTCTTTAATAGAAATTTATATTATTTTCAGATTTAAATTTCAATTATGAATTAAGTTTTCCTGACATTAGTTTCAGATTTGGATATTAACTGTACACTCTTATTTGTTTTATTTTCATGGTTTAAATGTATATTTTTTCATGAATCGTTAATCTAAGAAAATTATATTTTACTAGAGGCTGATTGAAAAGTAACTCCCTATCTTAGGTATGATGGACTCTCCTGTTTTGTAAAAATTATAGTTAGATGGGAGAGTCCATCAGGCATAAAATAGGGAGTTACTTTTCAATCACCCTGTATACAAAATTAAAACATTTTTAATGAATCTTATTGCAATTTATTTTTATCATAAAATGACTTATCCAGATATGAAAAGCAAATATATTTTAGTTCCTGTTTACAAAAATGATAGCTAAGCTTCAAAAGACATTTTTTAATTAAAAACATCAAAATAATCCAAGGTTTATTATAGGCATTTGAAAAAATGTTACAGAAAGATATTTTGTATCCTGAAAATGAGCCTTTTAGACAATGAAATCTAGCGTATGCTGTCATGACTCTGGCTGGAATTTTATGGAATTTGAGTAGCAACTACTTTCACTTTTTTCTACACCCATTCAGTGAAAAGCAAAATATTTTCAGAGTATGAAATTATATCAAAAAAGTTCAAAAGTAATAAGCAAATCAAATTAAAGTTAATAGATTAGGATAATTGTTCTTTTATGTCAAGCTATATAACAATTAAGGACCTGTTTGCTACAGTTTTGCAAGATAGATACCATTTAAATAATTCAATAGAATATTGCTTGAGGCTAACTTTAAATTTTCTTATCAAATTACTTTTTAATTTTTAAACTTAATTTCTCAGTTTTTTAATATGTGTCATACTTATAAAATTTTAACTCTTTACTAAATCTAAATTCTTGTGCTAAACACAAAAACCTACTTAGTAGGAATAGAAAGGAAAAACAGAACATGTGCTTCTCTTCTCCTTGAGGTCAAAATAGGTGAAAATACAAAACAGCACTCAATCACTGCATAAAATTAAAAAAAAACAAAAACACATTTCTTACAGAATTAAGACAAAAAGGTATAAATACAAAATTTGCACAAAAATTTTCTTTTGTGTGCCTATTAAGGCAGGATAAGAATTTTAGATAAAAAGGATTACCATCTAAAATGGAAAAAAGAATTAGAGTTTAGGAAAAGACACAAGGATTCAATGACTAAAAGAAAAAACAATTCAAGAAGGCAGAAAAACTAAAGTGCAACCACCTTTCAGAAAAAATAAAATAAAAACACCTACTTTCACTTGCCCCACATGCATGTCTGAGACAGTAATTTTAGAAAAATCTCTGTTCATTCTTAGGAAAATTTCTTTGAATTCCTGTTTTCTTTTTGTTCTTTGTTATCCAACTGCCAGAGAATTTTCACTTGTGAACTTCTAGATTTGGTGTCAACAACCTTTTGCTAACTATGTGCTGATATAGAGTTTTAAAATCATTCAGTGAGCCAACAGCATACATATTTTTATACAAGTCAAGGACAATATATACCTGTTTTACAATATAGTAATATATAGTATATATACTTTAGTATATAAAATTGAAACAGCTAAATATCTTCTTTGGTTTGTAGTAGGTTCGGATGTGGCGATGTCATTTGTGGCTGCATGCCACTGGAAATTGTTTGGTGTGCCACATGTGGTACACGTGCCGTAGCTTGCTGACCCCTGTGCTAGACTCTCTGTTGCTTTCTTATCTGTCTCTTCTTTGATGTCAATTTCTTTCTGTCCTTGATGTTAATTTGCCTTATTCAATTGCTGTCAAAAAGTCTTGTACATGATGTCAAATGGCTGCTGGTCCTTATCTACTGAACTGAATTCTATTCATGCAAAAAAAGAGGCTCACAGAAACTCCTTCCAATTTTTTACAAGGACTTGAATCCATGGCTCTCATTGGCCACAACATATGAAAAAATAATTTTACATGAACTTGAAATGGATCCTTAACAATTTTGGCAACTTTTAATTGCTGAACATAAAAAGATATACATATGTAACAATTTTTTACACAAACCATCTGGCCTTCTTAAGATTACACTCCTCTCAAAAGAATGTGTACAAAAAACAACCTTGTATAAAAAATATAGGTTATGTCTCTTTGGTAGATAACTCCTGCTGATAGCAGGTCAAACCTATTCATCTGATAATAATGGGTATGACCTAAAATTAGGTGCGAAATAGAATTCAGGCACCAATTTGTAGTGGCCGAGATGACCACGAATGGGACAGACGTATTATCACCCTACTCCAAGTACAGGCAATGCTGACCACAGGCTAATCTTAATAATACAAGGACAAGCAGTTAATGGAAGCAGAACATGAACAGCTTCACATAAGTGTATCATCTATTTCAAACAGACACATGTATTTGAGGAGTTGTTACATTTCCCACACAAGACGATTAAACATTTATTCACGACTAACATTTTTAAAGTAGTAAAAATAAGATTTTTATATACTTACAACTGTAACATAATAACATCATCGACTCCCAGAACTGAAATTTACTTCTTTAATAAAAATAGCAGTCAAAAGATGGTAATTGGCAGATTTTCAGACATTTTCTCATCTATGTTAGAGGCCAGTAGTCTTGGTGTTTTTAATATATCTGATGGGTTCCTGCCATACTAGTATTTCACAAGCTATAGGGCACTAAATGTTGGCAGCAAAAATGAGAGAAGGATAATTTCACAATGAATATTTTATTGAAAAATACGAATTTGACAGAATAATAAATTCTCCCCACATTCTCTTGATTCACAGTATATAAATACTAACATACCACAGGGCATAAAGTGGTATTGAAGTATTAAGGGATAATGACAAGGAAACACACATGTTATATTTAACAAAACAAGATAAGGAATTTATTTACAAATTTACACATTTGAATTTGTCAGTAGCTTGTTTCAGGAAAAGGAATCAGATATTTAAAGTTCGTAGTTTCGATGAATTGTCAAGAAGAGAAAATGTTCATATTAAATCATCAGACACAAATTAATATTCCAAAATGTATAAAACAAATTGAGAGAAAAGAGAGTTATTTTTATTTCGTATTCACCACAGTAATATTGAATGGAAAAAAATTGAGAACCTGTTATGTGTTTTAGATATAACAGTTTGTGATCACTATTTCTTCTTTCTCTCTTCATATTTATGGAGAAAAATTTTTTAAATATTTCAACTGGTCTCATTTTAACATAATCTAAAGAAGCTTTTTTAGAAAATTAAAAGGAAACCAAGTTTACAGATATTTTAAATTTATTTTTCAGCTATAGTAGCCATATCATATGCTGATTGATTTTCTTAGATTGCCACAAGTATTTAAAATAGGTTTGGTTTTTAAAATCTTTACATGTGAACTACATTTTCAACTGGAGGACATAAGGAGAGAATTGTCAACTTTTGACAAAAAAAAAACAGGTGTCACAATTGCAGTTAAACTAAAAAATATATTTTTGTGATGGTGCTATTCCTAGAATTTTCCCAAACTGTTCCTCATATTTATCTTCATTGAATACTTCTAGAGAGTCACCAGACTAGGAGAATCCGACTAGAGAATTCTGCTCTTAAAAGTGCTTTAAATCAAAGTATTAATGATGACTTAGCATATAAAATGCAGAAGAAATTCCATAATATTAATGATCTAGAAGGAAAATTAAATTTCCTTGATAGAAATTACTGGAGTTTTGTTAGGCAGCAAGAGACACTTATTATATTCAGCATCATCCACACCCAGTTATAAAATCTCGACCCCTTTTCTTCCTTTTTGACTCAGTCTATATATTAATACATTAGAAACAACTGGCTTGGTCAAAAAGATGCAAATAAATGCATGCTGTTCCCCAAATTTTGTCATAATGGAAATCATGAATTAGATAGTATCCAAAGTGCCCCATTTTCTACCTTACAGAAACTTCATGGCTTAGAATCTCAGTCAATTTTGAAATATTGTTATAAATTGACCTCAAAGGCACTTTCTCCTACTAATCTTGAAAGGCAAAATGTTAATTTAGTTCTGCAAATTTTTAATGAATACACTATTCAAGGATTATTGATCTTAGGAAATCCAAAACATTTGCCTAATTTTGCAGAAGTTGCAGAATATATAAACATATTTTATATCTGGTGGACAATAATGAATGTAAAAACACCATACAAAAGTTGTTGACGTAGAAATAAATACTGCAATCCACTTAGAATGAATGAAGAAAATTTTAGATTTCTCTCTGTATTCTGTGACTGGTTAGAATCTTGGAATAGCATTTCTGGAAGAAATGGCAGATTAACAAAGGAAACCTTCACTGCTTTGCATCATACAACCTATGCATTTCTAGAACTGACCAAGTATTGCATAAAAGAACTGAAAATGCTATACATATACATATACCAGGCAAATTTCAAACTGATCACTTTGAGGCAAGGTTTGGTCAATACCGGCAACTTAGTGGGGATCAGTATACTATCTTGATACGGCAAGTGTTTGAGTGTAAAAAAAATTAGAATGCAATCAGTTTTAAAATTGAGCTTACCATTTAATCAGCATTGCATTAAAATTGATTTAGAGAGTTTACAAGAAGCAAACTGGGATGAAGTGACAGAGAGGAAAAGTTATATATATATAAATATAGAATTGATGTTAAAGAGGATGATGTTAATAATTGTAGAGAAGTTCTACCTGTAATACAATACTTAGCAGGTTATTGCTATAATGCAGTTTTAAGAAAATTAAATGCAATAGTTGCAAAGATTTAATATCTGGAAGTGTTAGAGATAATGTGGAAGAAATACCTGAAATAAGCAGCTATTTTCAGGGGATTAATAGAGGGTCTCTCTTATATCCTAATGATAAAACTATAAATTTTGTTCTCTATAATTAAGTAGTCATTGATAAACTTATAAAAAATCATTCTTTTCTTCATTCAGTAAATCAAAGAAAATTAGCCATACATATAACATTTTGGCAGATTATGAGCTTCTTTTTGATGTTGACACTTGTGATGAGGGTCACAATATAGAAAAAATACAAAGAATGTTTTTCTGGAGCTCTACAAATGCTCTTTTAAATAATTTTTGTTCTATGGAAAATAATAATATTACAAGTAAAGCAAAAAAAGAAAACTTCAAACATCCAGCTAAATTTTGTATCTGTAATCTATTTTTCTGAAAGTATTATTTAATTTTTAAATCTATTTATTGTTTGTATCTTATTTGCTTGTTTGTAATTTATTTATTTATTATTTATATTTGATTTATTTATTCATCATTTAATTGTAATTTGTTTATTTAATTATTGTTTGTTCCCTAATTCATAATTCAGTTGTTACTGTATTTGAGTAATAATCTCTTAATGATTAAAAAATTGTAACTTTACAGAATAATTGTTAAAATTAAAATAAAAACATGCAAATTAAAACACTGTTGATTTATAAAAAAATTTCAAATGTGAAACAATTAAAATCATGAACGAATTTCGGTCTTAAAATTTTCTATCTGTAACCTATTTTTCTATAAGTATTTTGAATTTTAAATCTTTTTTGTATCAAATTTATTTCCTTTGTTAGTGCAAAAATAATGATGTAATAATGTCGTTTTTTGACGTATTTTTAACGTCAAAAAACGACATTATTACGTCATTATTTTTGCACCAACCTAATATTGTTTATTTATATTTTATTCATTTATTTATCATTTACTTGTAATTTGCTCGTCTGTTTAATAATTAAGTTGTTGCAGTCCGAGTGTATAGGAATAATAATCATTAATTATGATATTGTAACTTTCTAGAATTAAGATAAAAAAACATGCAAATTAAAACAGTACTGATTAAGATTAAAAAATGTTTTCAAATTTGGAACAAATAATGAATGAATTTCATTCTTTAAAATTTAATGAAATGTAACATGATGTTTAATTTCTTTACAATTCAGCAACATTTTTTTTTCTTATCAGTTATTTTTAAAAAATTAATATGCAATAAAGTACTAAAAATCCAATTCTGTTTCTTTCCTTTATAAATTTATTTTTGAAAAGTTTTCTAAAACTATTTTTTTCTTCCAATTATTATTTATGATTAACTGCCTGTTTCACTGTATGGACTACTTTTGTAACGTCACGTTACGGTTACTATCAAGCAGGCCTTCTCTTTTGGTGACCGCAGTTAGGCCCATAGCTTGTTGGGTTACAGTGGTAAGTCAACATATTATAACAAGGAGTATATAGGAAAGGAGACTGGAACAAGAGATGCACAACATAACAGGCTTAATAACCAAATGACATGCAATAGAAAAAAATATACAGCAAGTATAAAATTAACCCCTTTTTAGAGAGTTACTTAGAAAGGGAGATAACTGCATCCACAGGTTACTCTAACATTATACTCTCCAATTTGAAATAAATTAATATCATTTTATATCTAAATATATAATATTCATCTTCATTAAAAATAGAAATATTTCCAGGATTCAATATAAATTATAATTATCTTATTTGATAAAAATTATCATCATTTTCAGATTTAAATTTCAATTATGAATTAGTTTCATGATTGAATATAAACCACACTGTTGTATTCAATTTATTTTCAAGGTTTAAATATAAAATTTTATTTTTGCTAATGTAGTTATTAATATTTTCAGATTCAGCTATACAAGTTCAATCAATTTCATAAGATTTATGATTTCTTTCAGGTTTATATATAAAAAAAAAATACCTCCTCTTTTAAGTGATATTATCATTATATTCAAAATTTGATATAATTTTTTTCTAATTTGATGGTGTTATAGATAATCGTATGGTTGCAAGAAAGAAATACGACAACAACAGAAATAGATTTACGTGGTTTATTTCAACAGGAACGTGAAGGTTTGGGACAGCTCCCTTGTGGTAAAGTTCATAAGCCGGCTTCGGATCTAGGTCGATCTCTCATAGTAGTTCACACATGTTGACGCTGGCACTCCCTGCTGATAGCTGGTGTCGCTCAGGTCTCTACACTGGCCACCTGTTGACTAGTATTTAGTCCCCCACCACGAGGGTATCATGTGGCACAAGGCCGGTTTAACGTGGGATCTCCGAGCCCGTGGGCTCAGCCAAAAATATACCCTTTGAACCCGTATAAACGGGTTCAGGGTCGGTTTACCACCCCGAACGAGAATCCGCCCTTCGGCGTAGCCTCGTTCGGGTTCCTCCCCGCCCGAAGGCAGAGAGTTCAACCGTTCAGCCGGTCGTCCGACATCGACTGACCACCTGTTGACTGCCTGTTGAACTTCCGTGTGACCCCTTTTATAGCGTTTTTTATGGCTTAACAGGCTCGAAAAACGAAGCGAGTATAATTAGGAGGGAAGCATTTTTATTGGACGAAAAATAGAGCACTTTAAATATTATTTTATTTTTCGACCGGAACTCGAGTGTCGGGAACATTTGTAAACGAAGATAATGTTCATTTTGTGACGGGGCTTTGTCCCGTTCACATCCTGTTCTCGCTCTTGAGTATTTGCCTGTAAATCAGCCGAGATATGACTTATTTTATTTTATAACAAGGCTCCCCCAGATCTCGGTCTGATTTACAGTGAGTGTTATTCGTGTATATTTGGGTGATTAATTCATGATAAAGTCTCTGAAACGTGTGGGAAGTTGTCCTCGTGTTCTTCTTATTGGCATTTGTTTTCGTATGGAATTATTTGCAGAATTATGTGTCCCCGAAGGATGTGGAGGAGAATGATCCTGGTGACTGTTACACGGTGGAGGCAGAGGGATTGTATTAGAAAGATGTGATGGGCGTGGAGACAGTCGTCGGATATGTGCACGGCGAATCCAGATTGTATCAGCATCATCGTTTTGCACCTGACACATCATATTGTTCGTTTTTATAATGGTGTAATTTCCTATCCAGGGCAGATGAGAGGATTGGGCAACAGTTGAGTGTGGCCGATGAAGTAAAACCTTGTCGCCTACTTGTATTGGGTCCTTGTATGTGAGGCGATTTAAGTTAGTCTCAAGTTTGTGGTCAGCTTCGGCGTTGGCCAGGGTGACGTGGTGGTGAACCTGCTTTAACAGGGCATTAATTTGCATTCCATATGCTCCAGGATCGTCGCTTGTAATTTCTTTTCTGTGTAGTGTAGGTAGGCCGATGTTGGGGTGACGGCCGGTAATGGCATAGTGCGGGGAGACATCGGTGACGCTGTTGGTCGTGGCATTCATGGACGAGACGACAGATTCTAGAACGTCTGTCCATTCACAGTTCCTGTCTTAGCATAACATATAAAGTGCGTTCTTCATCGTGTGATGTTGTCTCTCGATATTTCCTGAGCTTTGCGGGCGCCAAGGACAGTGAAGTTCTTGCGTGATTGACATCTGGTTACAGAATTGTCGATAGACTTCTCCAGTGAAGTGTGTGCCTCGATCAGAGGATACTATGCGTGGAATCTCTCTGTGTCGAAGGAAGAACTGGTACAATCCGCGGGCGGCGTCGATAGCACGGTCTCTCGCGCATGGTATGGCGGTAAAGTGTCGGCTGAAGCATGTAGCGTTTTCCCTTTGAGTTGGGCATTGTGACAAAGTCTATAAAGACGAGATCGAATGGTCTCTTTCCTCGTTTGCAGTGGCCAATGGGCCAGTTGGTACGTCTACCGTAGTTGCCCTTGCACTTAGCACACGTGTCGCAAGAATCGACATAGGCTTTGATGTCGCGGTTTTTGAATTCCCACCAGTAGCTGGAAAGGAGTTCTCGCATGCGGGTAACACCTGAGTGGTTGTGCCTGGTAGTGGTATCTGGGTCGTAGTTTGTATGGTACAACCAATCTCGGAGAGTGTTTACTGTCTCTTATCATCAAAACAGAGGTGTCTGGTTCTAGAAAAAAATTGGTGCAAATGTTTTTTGAAAAGCGTAGCTCGGTGGTCGTCAGGATCGATATGAGGTTCGCTTGGAGTGAGTGACTGGAGGGCGCTGATGATCTTTGCCAGGGCGTCGTCCTTCTGTTGTTCATCTGCGATGCCGAGGTGGTTGCAGATTCTCTCAGTAGGGATGGTGGTGGTGGAGTGATAGGCGAAGAATGCGTTGGTGACGCACTTGTGGGTGCGGGCGTTTCGTGGTGTGTGAGTTTTGGGAATGAGCTGTAAACCGTTAAACTCGCCGAGATGGGATGTATACGCGGAGGTCTGAGCCGCTTACCTCGAATGTCTTGCCTGCCGGTGTAGGGTCGTTCGGGGCTTTCGTTTTCTTATGTCCGCAACCTCTGCTGAGCATGTCAGCCCATACATTTGATTCGCCTTCAACATATTCCAAGACGAATTTATAATATGAAATTTCTTCTTGCCATCGTCGTATTTTGGCATTATTGAACTCTCGTTGGTCCAGATATGTCAGCGATCTGTGGTCGGTGAAGATGACGATGGGGCGGTTGCGAAGGAAATAATCAAATTTCAATATTGCCCACTTTATTGCATATGCCTCTCGTTCCGTCGTGGACCAGTTCTGTTCCGTGGAGTTCAATGTATGGGAAGCGACCGCTATGATATCTTTTTTTCCATTGTCGGCTTCTTGCATTAGGATTGCTCCGCATGCGACGTCACTGGCGTCGGTGGTGAGTATAAAAAGTTTGGAGAAATCTGGAAACGAGATGACGGGTGGCGAAGAGAGACGGTCCTTGATTTTTTTGAAGGCTCTGTCGGCATTTTGCGTCCAGACAAACGGTTTATTAACCTTGTTGAGTTCGTGTATGGGACCCATAAGATTTGAAAACATATCTGATCTGATTTGTTCGTGAAGACGTGTCTCTAGGAATTGTCTGATCCATACTAAACGGCCGATAAGGCTTTGTAATTCCCTTTTTGATGTTGGAGGTTTCATTTCCCTGATGGCACGAACGTATTCTGGATCAGCCTTGAATCCTTTGCTGTTTACTATGCGTCCGAGGAATTTTGCCTCTGGTGCGAGGAAGGAACATTTATCGGGATTCAGCTTGAGTCCGAATTTTCGGAGGGCAGTAAAGAATTGTTCGGGGGAGAGTATGTACTCACTAAATGTCCTAGCGTGGACCAGGTTGTCGTCGATATAGGAGGAAATGTTGTCACGGGATGTGACCGTGGCTAGGGCGTCTGCTATGCAACGGGAGAAGATTTGTCCGGCAGATGTGAGGCCGAAGGCCAGGCGCGTATATTGATAGCATTGGTCCTTCCATGTAAATGCTGTTTTGTATCAGTCTCACTTGTCGACTTCAATTTGCCAGTAGCCTCTGCGTAGATCGAGGGTAGTAAAATATCTCTTGCCTTTGCCGATTTTGTTGAACAAGTGGTCGATCCTTGGCATTGGGTAAGGGTCAAGATCGACTAAGACCTTGTTGAGAGTTCTTTTAAAGTTAACAACGACGCGAATCGATCCGTTTTTCTTGCGTACGGCAAATACGGGGCTATTGAAGCCTTTGGGGTCGCTGCAGTTTTCAATGATACCTTCATCAGCCATACGCTTAATTTCGGTATCTACGTCTGCTTCCAAAGCCTGGGCTATCGGGTGTTGTTTCTGGCTGCGAGACTGGCCGTTGGTTGGTATGCGGATGGGTCGGATGAATGTGCCTTTGCTGCTGCTTTCTGTGCCGATAATGTCAGCGTAGCGAATGAGTAAGTTTGCAGTGGCTTCTAGTTCGTCTCGGTTAGGGTGGTTTGGTAGCGATAACCCCGTGTTATGCTTTAGCCAGGTTAGCTTTTGATCCAGTGTATGGATGTTGGGCTGTAGTTCCATAGTAGGCTGGTTTTGGATGATGTCCGCTTGGGAGCCATATGCTGAATCGTTGGTTGACGATGACGGTGATATGATTGCGGCTGTGTGTGTTGTGTATCCTGAGGAAAGTGTGCGTCTGAATTCTATAGTCGCATTTTGGTTGTCAATTAGATAGGAATCGAGTGTGTTGTGACGTAGGATATTTTGGCCGATCAGGATTGGTGTGGTTTGGGTAGTTACCAGCACGTTAACTTTTTTGAATGTGGGTGAGTCTCGACTGCCGATGGTGATGTCGCAAGTTAGTTCACCGAGGGCGGTGGTGCTGCCGTTGATTCCTTTTACGTCGGAGTGGGTCATGAGTTTCTTGGCTTCTCTGGGTAACTGGGATATTGGCACGATGCAGGTGGAGCATCCAGGGTCTAGCATTGCGACGCCAGAGAAGGTGATGTCCCTGAAGTTGAAGGTGGACTGGACGAGCGGTGAATGGTAAGCGAGTCCTTGAAAATTGAAGGTGTGATGGTTGACGTAGGGGCATGGTGAACGAGGCATCACATCTCGTCCTGCCCGAAGCGAAAATCCTGTTCCACATCATTTATGGCTTGTGTATTATCATTCGTTGCGGCGATGTGGGCCTGTGCCCGAGTGCGAGGTGGGTGGCGATATAGGCAGTTGCGTCCATGGAGACAGGGGCGACCTCTGAGGTAGTTCTTGCACACGCTGATTCGTGGTATGTGCTGATACTTTCTGCGTGTCGGATGGTGGCTATGTTCGGGAGAGTTGGTGAGACCCGTCTGCTGTGGGTTTGGTTGGCTGCTGTGTCAGGGTGGCGCGTTTCTTTGGTTTGACCGCTGTGGTTTCTGTGTGAAATACAGTGTTGTGCGAAGTCGTGTCGTTGGATTTTACGCAGCGATCAAGGTATATTTGAGCTTCGGAGGCTATGCCAATGGCTGAATAGTGGTTGTCCATTGTCTTGACGAGATGTGGGTAAAGATTTGAGTTCCAACTTTTCACCTTTTCGCTCATTAGCATAGCGCCGATGATGGAAATAAGTCCGTCGACTGTTAAGTCTGTATTTTTGTCTTTTTTGTGTTTGTTTTTTATGTGGACGGCTGCCTCTCTAAGGGTGTTTTCGAGTCGACCCGCGAAGTCTGTTAATTTTTCACCGTCTCGCCGTTCCAGATCCCAGGCTCGACTGAGGTGTTGGAAGTTAGTCATCTGGCTTCCGTGGGCTGCTAATAAGTATTCCTTCAGTTGTTCGAAGGTGGAGATGTCCTTTTTTGAGTCAACCATCTGCTGAAAGATACTTTGGTCCAGTGAATCTTTAGCAGACTTGACGAATTCGCATTCCAGGCTGGGATAGGTACTGAGTTCTGGTGTGACGTGGATTGTGTATGCTTTGTTTAGGGCCGTGATGAATCGGTTGACGTCGTGTCCAGGGTGAAAAGTTCTCTCTAGCTTCAATATGTCGCGTATGGTTTGTTGGCGCATCATTAAGTTGTAATCGCCGTTTGTTTGAGCGGTGGGAGGTGTTGAAGTAGTTGATTTTAGGGCAGTCAGCATGTCGTTTATGTTGGCTTGAATTTCGTGTATCGTAGCTTCGGAAGGCTGTGTTGGTCCCGTTTTCAAGTTGAATAGTAGTGTTTTCTGTTCCTTGATGAGAGTAAATAGTTCGGCTCGGGTGAAGCTCGTGTAGTCGGCCATATTTCTCTTGCTGTACGCTTCTGACACCAGTGTTATAGATAAGCGTATGGTTGCAAGAAAGAAATACGACAACAGCAGAAATAGATTTACGTGGTTTATTTCAACAGGAACGTGAGGGTTACGGACAGCTTCCTTGTGGTAAATTTCATAAGCCGGCTTCGGATCTAGGTCGATCTCTCATAGTAGTTCACACATGTTGACGCTGGCACTCCCTGCTGATAGCTGGTGTCGTTCGGTCTGACCGTGACAGGTCTCTACACTGGCCACCTGTTGACTGCCTGTTGAACTTCCGTGTGACCCCTTTTATAGCGTTTTTTTATGGCTTGACAGGCTCGAAAAACGAAGCTAGTATAATTAGGCGGGGAGCATTTTTATTGGACGAAAAATAGAGCACTTTAAATATTATTTTATTTTTCGACCGGAACTCGAGTGTCGGGAACATTTGTAAACGAAGATAATGTTCATTTTGTGACGGGGCTTTGTCCCGTTCACATCCTGTTCTCGCTCTTGAGTATTTGCCTGTAAATCAGCCGAGATATGACTTATTTTATTTTATAATAATGGGAATTGTCATTAATTTCTATTTTACCTATTATCTTTCTGCATTGATAGGCATTATTGTAACTTTCTGCATTCCTTATATCCATTCTATTTTTGATGGAAAATATTATTTACCTGCTTTCAAGATAAAATTTCCATTTTCATAAGAATTGTCATTACATTGTGCTTTACAAATACCCTCTATATTTTAAACATTAATATAATTATTTTCTGCTTTGTATGTATACTTTCTGTTTGCTGCAACATATCAACACTCTCTGCCATACACATCTCCACTCTGATAGAAATCATTTCTTTCTGCTTCATGTATCTCCTTTAGTTTTTTGATTGGAATTTTCAATACTTTCTGTCACTCATATGATACAAATTATCATTACTTTCTTCTATATCATTTCTACTTTGATATATGCAGCCATTACTTTCTTCTTGACATATATCCTTTTTATTGTTTGTGGAATTAAGTAATGCTTACATAGAAAACAATATTGCATTGTCACTATGAATTTCATGCTTTCATGATTATTTGACATGGTATTTCCGCTTTTAGTGCAGGCAAAATATTCTTGCTCACTATTTGAAAATGGGGAAGGAGATTAACCAGTTTTGCCACCATTTTTAATCTGATTTTCAGTTAGCTTGATTTTTTATTTTACTCTCTCTCTCTCTCTCTCTCTCTCTGTTGTCACCCTAAAGGAAAATTCTGACTTATGATTGATTCACTTCAAACTGATATTTTTTCTTCTTGTGTTCACACTAAAAGACATTGCAAGTATTGAATTGATATTTTGGGTTCAAAATATTTTCTTTTTTGAAAAAGTAAGTAATTTTTGTTGTTGAAAAATACCACACTTTTAAATGTTAAACTACACTGTCATGATTCACATTTTTTATGATTGAATTGTGCTTATGTAAAAATTTATCTAGCTCACCTGAAGAGTTTTCCTTCTCTTAGATTCATTGCCACCAAAGGTCTATCCTAATCAACAGCTGGAGTGGAGACGTGCAAAAGCAAAGACGTAGTAAGGATCTGAAATAGCTTTCAATGCTAATAGACCTTGTACTAGTCAGACATTGAGAACAACTAAAAAAGGCCTGAAACTTTGATCCATTGGCTAGATCAGTTTCAGACTTAGGAATGCTGACAGATATTGTACTAGTCAGAGCTGTGTACAGGTGAAGCTTAGCTTAATTTTCACATATGGGCAAAAACACTCGCAGATTTTCTGAGATAAAACTAAGTCTTAAAGCAAACGTTTAAAAGACTTTTTAGCTTTGAGGATGGTTCGCTACAAATGTGCTTGGCCTGGTGAATCTGAGCTGTGAATATTAGAACTGGTAGAACTAAGGAATGTAGCTCATCTGAACATTTTCCATGGAAATAGAAAGCAAAGACTAGCTCAGAGAACAAAGAAAATTGTTAGATAATTAAAGAAATACTTGGTTTACTTCTATCAGGAAGTAATCTTGAACCTGACAAAAACAGACTTAGAAACACAGAGTATCAAACAAGAACAAAAGGATGATATTGCCAGGCTATATGCTAATAGAAAAACAAGTAGAAGAGGGTTAGTTGGCATTAAGGACTGCATTAACTTTGGAGTCAAGAAACTCATATTACACATCACGCTGGTGTCACCAATTTTGCTGTGGATTTGTATCAACCCAAAACAGAGAAAAATGTGAGAAAAAGTTTTAAATATAGAAATATGAAATATTTTTTATTTTCGTGTTTTTACAACTAAATTTTTGTCTATATTTCTGAGATGAGGTATTATGTACATTATTTAAATTATTCGGACTATTGTCCTCATCTTTGTCGCCATATTTATCACAACGTTTTGGCCGTTGTATGCTCTGGCCTTCTTCAGGTGGTTGGAATGTCGAGCTGAACCCTTTATTTCATACCCAGATGTCCTCAAGGACACATGGCACAGTGTAAAGATAAAGCCGTTGGTTAGATCCAGTGACAGGACCCAAAGAGTGAGTTCAATACCCGGTTAAGGCAGTGGAGAACTTTCGGTGGGAAATTAACAGGAGATAAATAATAACTGACATCCTTCAAACATGGCACGTGGAACTAGAACAGTCTACCCGCAGTGAGCAAAATAAAAGGGGTTCAGTTCGACATTCCAATCACCTGAAGAAGGTTAATGTTCTGTGTTTGTAGTTTGTTAAGATGAAAAGAAATGTGATTTATACGCATGTATGTGTAAAAAAATGAAACCAGGGATAAAATGAGGAGGAAAGTGTAAGTGTCACATAGCTTGGTGGGGAAGATGGGTGAATGAGTAAGGGAATCTCTTTTAAGTTGCTGTTGTGAACTGTTGCAGTATGTTGCTGTCCTTCCTCCTTACTGGCTTGTCTGGTTTATAAACTTTGCTTATATACTCATCAAAGTGATCATGAAGCATTTTTTTTTATTGTCAGTGGGAAAATGACCCGTTAGTTGAAAAATGTTAAATATTTATTTTCAAAAGACTAATTTATTAACTAGTAGGATGCTTGAACCCTCTGGCTCAGAAACGGTTTTTTTGCCATTTTATAACTGGCTGTCAAAGATGGTGTCTTATTGATCAAGAATCATATCAATTACCTCAACAATGACACGGATAGTTTACAATTTTAAGTGCCACGTATCCTAGATTTCAATTTCAAGATCTTTATATCTACTTAATTTAAGCTCTTTTTACAGATATATATTTCGATTAGATTATTGTTGGTGCAAGGGTCTTGTGCCCTCTTTGAATCTATGATACAAGGCCCCCTCACTCTACTACATCTCAATTTTCATAAGGTAATATTCATATAAAATACAAATTTTATTCTAACCTAATTATGTACAATAATTGGCCTGTTTATATACATAAAAAAAATCTAAATTATTTTTGAAATACTGGGGGGGGGTCACAAAATTGTAGTAAGCTTTTCTATTCTCTGAATAGTTTTCAAAGAATAAGTACAATTTTCGAAGCAAAGTCTGTGATAACAGCAAAGAAAAGAACAATCACACCAGCTGAAGAATTTTCTTTGATGTGAGAGCGACTTTGATGTTCCCTTCAATTCTCGTCTGATGGTCATCAAATTTCATCTGTGTTGTTTTTCTTCCTGGACCGGGGCGACCTGGGTTCATGCAGCAGCTGTTCGTCGACTCCTTGAGTTCAATCCAAAGCCTCCAATTTATTCATCCACGTAGGCTCCAAATTAATTTCTCTGAATTTGGAGGGAAGCCCTCTGATTCGTTACGAACAAAAAAACAAATGCAGCCGATTTCACACGACACAATGTACCAAAAATATTTTTGAAATTCAAAAGTTTAGGCAAGAGCCCAACGCTTCATCTGTTTTCTCTCAGAAAAGCAGACAATGCATGCTGAAGCAGCTTAAATTTCTTATATATTAGAATTTGTCTTAACTTTAACGCAACTGCAAAATAAAAAATATCGTATGAAATTTCTGTTAAAAATTTAGCTTTTTTATTAAGTGTATTAAAGGAATATTTTGCTTATTGCAAATATTAAATTTAATGATTGAAATTAAAACTAAAATAAAAGCTCCAAGAAAGATTTTTCATTTTGAAAAATTAATTTTAAAACTTTGTGACACTATTTAGGTTGCTAGAAAGAAAGAAGAAAAAAAGAAAAAGAAAAAGGCGAGAATTAAATTTAGGTGATAAGAAGCAATCACGAACAGGACACTAAGCGATGTTATTTTTCTAACAGGGAAAAGTGATAAAGATTTTATTTTCATTAGCGAAGAAAGTAGGATCTCGTATCTGTCGCGTTTGATTTATGACGGCGCACCGAGTATGGCAATGGTGAAAATTTCAGGTCGGTCAGGCAGCCTACGAAACAGAAACTGAGAGATAATATTAATTAGGTCATGCACTAGGTCACGGGAAAAATGTCCACTGGACCACCAGGAAGAAAAGATTGACCATTAGCTATCTACAGAGATGTCGTTTGGAAAAGGCACCTGTTTCGTGTCAGGAGCTGGCTATGATAAGAAAATTACTTTTATCGAAACGAATAATTGGCTGTAGCGCAATACGTTCAATTGACCACCCACTTGTTTGGCGAAGGTCCCGAGTGATGAATTCCAGGTGACATTCAGATAAAATTGAGATTAAGGGACCACACTGCGAGTCTAAGGACTTGTTGTCGAGATGAAGAAAGAGAAAGAAAAGAAAAAGAAAAAAAAGGGAAGATAATTTTTTTTTCTTTGCGCAAGATTTTTTAAACCGAGGCTAGTTTGGCCGCACCCACACCGCTGAGCGCCCATTGGCTGAATGGTGGCGTGAGCGTTAGGCGAAGGTAATCATGTGAAGTAGGAGGGGAGGCCTGTTGACACCCCCTGAAGGGATCGGTATGAGATGCCACTGTGAGAGAGAGGGGAAACCCGTTGACACCCTTTGAGGGTATGGTAAGATACTAATATAAGAACAGAAGAAGGTGGGAGGACGAAAAACTTCCAAAAATGGAAATTAATAATTCTTTCTGGCCGAAAACAAAGAAAACCTTTTTTAGACTTGTCAAGGAACCTCAAACCCCGACAGGCACACCCCGGTTTTGGTCGGCGTCCATATAAGCAGAGTCGCAACGAGTAAGACGGCAAGTTGGAGTTGGCAGTTGGGGTTGGAGACAGACAGGCAAGCAGTTGCAGTGAGCTGAGAGCTCTGAGGACCCGCCTCGCAAAAAGATGACAAAGATTCCACGCAATTCTCGACTTCAACTTCTAACCAAGAACAATTTTTTTTTGAAGAACGACTTAGACTCACACCACCAAAACAAGTTTTACGAATATCGCCTGAAGATACACCAAAACCAGTTTCTTAAAAGAACAAATTAAGATGTTAAGACTCGCCTAGCAAACACAAAGTGTCACGAATCCATATAAGCCGGTTGGTAGAAAGACGCAGTCCTGTATTCAGAAACCAGATATAAAATATTGTTATCCTTTTTTAGCACATCTAAACTTTTCGAGTTATTACTTTATTTTCTTTTACATATACTTGTGCGGTGTTACCCTTGTCCGGACTCAGCTTGCATTACGACTGATTGATTTTGTCTACCTAAGATCAAATCACAACGTGGGTAGGTTAGACTAGAAATCAAAACAGTTACTTCGGTAACCAGACGTTGGAGGCGAGCTGGGAACGACAAGGCTGATACCGAATCTAACCAGATTCCCATCCGAATCAGTAAAAGGTTAGAACGTCACATTTGGTGCCGCGACCAATACCAAGTCACATTGGTCGTCACAGGACAGGATAGGACGGCGACGGCGCGAGACAGACGGGGTGACGTCACAATTGGCGCCATGGACAGGACAGCACGGCGGTGCGGCCAGGCAGACGTCACATTTGGCGCAGCGACACCGGGGTACGTCACAACTTTAGGTATCACGTTTCTGTGAAGGTACCTATGTTATTATTTTACTTATTTAGGATTAATGAATGTTTCTTTAAGAAAGTATATCGGTTGTAATAAAAGAATATATCAGTAACTTTATTGCATGCTATTGGTTTATAAATATTTTGTAGGTGTATTTTAATGTTTATGCAGCTATTGCTGGCTGAAAATGCTTCTCATGCTTAAAATTAATAAGTTTATAATTAAGTTAATAATTAACATAATAATTAGTTTTATTGTTTGAAATATGTTGCATATTTTATTAGATATTTTAGTGGACACAACAGAGGCATAAAACTTTGCTTCATTGGGTAGTTCCTATTGCAAACGTGGTTAGGTTGTTGGCGATTAATGAATGTGTTTGGTTAAATCAGAAGGAATTTTTAGGTGGCGTGTTCGTTAACATTCATCCACAATAAATTATAAACAAATATTTAGAACAGGTCATGCAAAGCAGAGTTAAAAACAAAGACAAGTAAAATACACAACAATACGGTAATTTATATACAATTTAAATATATACAAATAAGTTATGAATTGGTGATTTGTTGTATATTGATAATAAGACATGTAGTTTGTTGTTGAGTATGTTTGAATGCTTAAATCAGTGTTTTAAATATTTGTTGTAAGAATTAAACAGTTTGCTGTTCAACGTACAAAAGTCTTCGATTTTACAGTTCAAACGTTAATGTGTGTATACGAGTATTATGTAAAATATTCTTAAGTTGTACGAAGTTGTGTACCTTGAACTGTTAAGTGTTAAATGTTTTTTTTTGTTTGTTACTGTTACGAATATGTAGTGAATATATATTTCACTTTCTCAAGTAAATGAATTTCTGAGAAGTTTGTTTAAGAGAGATTGAGTATGCCAAAAGGTTGTTGAGTCAGAGGTTAATTCGCGCGGGAAAGTCAAAGTTTAAACTGGTGTGGAATTGGTTGGCATCTCTCTGAGTGTGGAATTCTGACTGGTAAGTTGGTTTGAATTTCTTTCTTTTATAGGTTCTGGAAAGGAAAGATAGGCTCAAACACATTTGAGAGCCAAAGGCATTTTTCACGTGCATACTTAGTTTTTTAAGGCTGTTAGCCAATGAAAAATTGAGTTTGTCAGAACTAGTGTTTTGATTGGATAACAGGTGTGTGGGTGTAAGAATGGATTCAAATTAATCACAAATAACATTGGATCTTATTGCTTGATGGTAAATCATTGTTAAAATAATAAACATTGACTCCTGTGTAGAATATTGGTTAGCTTGCCAGTGGTCTGACACACAAGTAGGCAAGTGTAGCCAAAGCTAAAACAATATTTATTATTGTAAAAAATACAACGAATGTGGCACAAGGCCAAAAAGGGGGGTGGAAGAAAAGGACGGTCATCACTTGTCTTAATATAAAACTTAGCTAGCCACAACCACTGACCCTATCATACAAAACAATATTCCTATCACCAAAACAACACATTTATCCATACCTTCCATACTACATCTACCAAAATACCTCTTTTTCTCAATGAAAATCATAAATAATCTCCTTATGTACAAATATTGTCTGTGCGGGGAGGGGCATAAAAACAACAGCCAAAGCTAAAACTGACTTGAGTCATTTCATGGAGAAATATATGGGTGAATAAAGACAACTCATGCAAATGTATTGGGCAGGTCCATTCTAGCAAAATGGACAAACCTAACTAGTGTATTAGGCACTCTCCTATAAAATAAGGTAAAATCAGCTGGCTTGCTTAGGAAACAAAAGTTTTTACTCCTTTTTTCTTGTCTGGGACTTCGTTTGTTAACACCTGAGGTGCCTGAGGTGTCTTGTTTGATTCTTGGGTGTTGGTCTAGCTGTTGGAAAAAAAAAAGAAAAGGAACGCCAAGTTTTGCAAGTTTTCTTTAAAAGTTTTTCATTTTTTGTTTCAAAGCCTTTGTTTTTCTTTTGTTTATTTGTATCTGTGTTTAGTTTTTCTTTTTGTTATTTGCTTTCTTACTTTTTTGCCCCTCCTCACGGTTTTTGTTTGCTCTTTTGTTTAAATTTATCTTTTCTTTGCCCACCGTTTTTTCTTTCTGCATTTTATATTTTGGTTTTAGTCATTTAAAAAATACAAGAGACATTCGTTCTGTCGTGGTGGTTGTCGCAGGCCACCATGAATGAGAACGACAAAAATACAACACCGCCGGTGTCGGTAGAAAATTCAGCCTGGTCTGAGAATAGGCCAAGGCCAAAAAAAGATGCTGAGTATTACGCAGCGCAAAGGAAGAACTTTGAAGGTTCGTTCAAGGAAAATGAATTCCTGACCATACCCGAAGCCCTTGAAGCTGTGGAAAGTAAAATTATTTCCCTGCTGACATCAGACGTCAAAAGTCGGAAATTAACAGGAGTCAGCAGAGAGACAATGGAGGAGGTCCTCAAGACCTTGAAGATCTATCCACAGGTTCTCGCGAGGAGGTCGAATGCATTATGGGACCTTCTCCTACCATCAGAGCAAGAGGCCAAGCAGCTGGCAGGCATTGTATTAGTAACCAAGAACTTAAAACTGCAAACTGAATATATGGGCACCCGTAGGACTAAAATAACAGTCCACGGCGTGCCCGTAGACATCTCAAACGATCGAATGGGTGCTTTCTTCGCCCAGTACGGGAAAGTCGAGGAAGTGAAGGCGATAGTGGGCAAATCTGGTATCGCCACAGGTGATGTGGAGCTGCAAGTAACTCTTAACCAAGAAGAGTTCCCAACACATTAGTTTGCAGAAAAAGGAGGATGTGGGTCGTTGTGGAGGGTAGGCGGCCGAATTGTTGGGTGTGTGGTGTCATGGGACACATGGCGAAAGATTGCCCGACAAAAAAGGCCCAGCCTGTGACCCTGCCCACGCCAGAAGCAACAGTAGTTCCGGTAAACAAGGAAAAATCGGAAGTGGGAAAAAGCGCTGAGGGCGCCTGGAAGGAGGTGGGAAGTGGAAGGAAGGGGAAGGGTGCACCAGCTCTCCCCCAAAAGAGTGCACCAGCTCCCCCCCCCCAAAAAAATGAAAAGCAGCAACCACCACCAAAGCAGCAGGCAGAAAAGGAAGAGAAGAAGGAGGGGGAAAAACTGGAAAAGCCGGAAGGGGCGAAAAAGCAGTCGCCCAAGAAACAACACCAGCAAACTCAACAGAAGCAGCAGCAGCCTCAGGCGGAGGAGGGAATGGAGGTCGATAAAATGCTTCCGCCTAGAACACCCTCTCTGAAGAGAAGCAGAGAAGAGGAGGAGGAAGAGGAAGGCACAGAAAGAAGCAGACACTCTGGGCGTAGTAGGAAGGAGGAGCGCATGGAAAAAACCAGGACCAGCTCCGTCCCTGCTGACCCAAAAGAAACAGTGGAGACCCCCAAAATTAGGAGTCTCCCCCCTTCCCCTTCGCGTGCTTCACGTGAACCGTCCCCCTCTCCCTCAAACACTTCCCGGGGTTCGTCCCCGCAGCGATCTTCAGTTCCCCAGCCCCATGATTCCAAAACCACCAGGAAGAAAAAGAAAAAACTCTTTGCGGGACCGGAAGAAATTTGTAGGGTGGAGGGGGAAGAGTATAAAAAGAGCCAGTCCGGCAGAAAAAGAGTCCAATTCGGACTTTTGTACAAAAAAGCCTGTGTAGGGGGGAAATCGGTTGAAGATCCCCACAACTTTCCAGGTGCCCCGGGGGTTCTTACCTGTATAAGGGAAACCGGAGGCCCTTTAAAGGTCTGGAATCATGTGACGGAGGCTAAAGAAGCCTTCACTAATATTAGAATGGCGGAAATTGATTCGCCTTACTTGAAGAAAATGCGCCAATACTGTGCTGGGAGGGTCCCTGTTATTCTCCACCCCTCACTATATAGGTGTCTTAAATTAACGTACCCCACGGACGTCGGCGGGATTGTCCTAGATGGACATATGACGTCAGAGCTAGGTATAGGGAGCCTAGGACATTCCGTCGGGGTCCTAACTGACTCGGATTTCCTTCCCGTATGTGAGTAGGTTAATTCTGTCTTTTCTTTTACAGGTCTTAGAAGATGTCAATCAAGATAGCTACTTTGAATGTGAGGGGCTTAAGGGATCGGGGTAAGGCGGCCCGCCTGCTCCGGGACCTTCTGTTCCTGGATGTGGATGTCGCCGCGATAGAAGAGACCCACTTTGTTTGCAGTTCCGATGCGTGTGTGCTGGAGGATGACTTTGTCGTCTATTCAGCATATGGGGACCGTTCTGCTAGAGGAGTTTCTTTGCTTGTCAGGCGTACTCTTGATGCGAAGGTGGACCTTGTGCATACCGATGCCGAGGGCCGGTTGATTGTGGCCGATATTGCCGTGAAAAGTGGTTCGTTCCGAGTCGTTGCGGTTTATGCGCCCAACGACCGGGAGGAGCGGGTTTCGTTTTTTCGGCGGTTGGGGCCGTTCCTAGTGGATTCAACGCGCCTAGTTTAATGGGGGACTGGAATGCCATCCTGGACCCCAAGTTAGACAGGGGGCGGGGAGCTAGCGGGAGAAGGGGCGATCGCAGCCTGGTTGATCTGATCGACGATTATGGTCTCGTCGATAGATACCGGGTCGATCATCCCGGGGGGAAAATGTGGACGTGGGCTCTTAATTGGCCTTTTGACAAGGTAGTTAGTTACCTTGACAGAATGTTAGTTAGAAGAGCCGACATAGATCTACTAGATTGCCGTACGTTCCACTGGGTAGGCTATTCGGACCACAAACTCGTTGTTCCCGGGTGGCGTTAGACAATAGGCCTAGAATGGCTGGGTACTGGAAGTTCAATCTATCCTTACTGGACAGGGAGGACTTCCGGGAACAGCTAATTAAACTAGTGCAGCGGGAGCTAGTGGGGGCGGTTATCGGGAATAGGTGGTGGGAAAACCTTAAATGTAGGATTAGGTCCTTCACCACTGATTTCAGCAAACGGTTCGCTCTAGATAGAGCTGATAAGGTGAGGACACTTAAGTCTAGTTATTCCCGGGCGGTGGCTGGGGCGGGGTCCCCTAGAGATAGCCTTAGCTAAGGAGGCCCTGGATCGTTCGAATAGCGAGCGGTACATGGGCCAGGTAATTAGACATAAGTTAAGCAAGATGTCTCCCGAAGCTGTGAATTTGGGCGCAGATCTGCGCAGGGAAGAGGTCCGTCGAGGTGGCGATCGTTACATTCCTGAAGTCACATCCCCGGAGGGGCGTACTCTTCGGGCGACTGATGACATGTGCGAGGCGTTTCGGCGCCATTTCGAGAGCCGGTTTACCAAGGAGCTATTTGGCTTACTTTCCTCGGCTTTCGCCGACTGAAGTGGCTAGCTGCGAGGGAGAGATCACGGAGGGCAAAGTCTACGCGGTATTGAAGAAGCTCGGCAGAGGCAAGTCGCCCGGTCTGGATGGTTTGCCCTATGAATTGTACTTGAGGCTGTCGCCCATCTTTGTTCCGATTTTGACTGCAGTGTTACAACTGGTTTCGGTCGGGTCCATCCTCAACCGGATCACCAGGGGCGTGATCACTCTGTTGAAAAAGGGCAAAGGTGGCGGGGGGAAGCTAGATGATTACAGGCCCATAACTCTGCTAAACACAGAGTTAAAGATTATGGCCAAGATCCTTCAGGAGCGTTTGCAGTCAGTTGCCGAGTCTCTGTTGGGACCTGAGCAGACTTGTTCTGTGAGGGGCCGAACAATTCAGAGCAATCTGCATCTGATCCGCACGATCATAGAGGGTGTAAAAGACGACGAAGAAGCCGCGCTGATCAATTTGGATCAGTCCAAGGCATTTGATAGGGTCGACCATCGCTACCTTGCTACAGGCCGCTGGATTCGCACCCAACTTCTGCCGCTGGATTAGCCTCCTGTATCGCTCCCCCAGTGCTGTGGTACAGGTGAACGGAAGGTTGTCGGACGCGTTCGTGCTGTCTAGGTCGGTTCGTCAGGGTTGTCCGCTGTCGCCTCTCCTTTATGCTTTGGCGTTGGAGCCTCTCCTTCGCCGGCTGAAGGACGAGACTGGCAGTCCGGCCCTACGTGGAATCGCCGTTCCTGGAGGGTTTCGAGCCAGGTTTTCCGCGTACGCCGATGACGTATCTGCTTTCGTGTCGTCCCGCAGCAACATTGAGGCGGTACAGAAGGCGCTTGATCGGTACGAGAAGGTGACAGGGGCCAAGATAAACCGCGACATGTCGTCCGGCTTGCGGTTAGGTGCCTGGAAGGGGGTCGCTTCGGTTGGACGGACGGTCCTGTCCGCATTCTTTGAGTGCGGTTCGGGCCTGACCTCCAGCTGTAGAAGAATTGGTCTGAAGTACTTGCAAAGGTCGGTTTTGCCGGTCAGACTTGGAATCGACGGCGGTTGTCCGTGAAGGGCAGGGCGGAGGTCTGTGGTACATACATTTTCCCCCTGATTCTTTATCGATTGTCAGTACTTCCTCTCTGTGAGACCCATCGGAAGGCGCTCGAGCAATCGCTATCCTCCATTTTATGGAGGGGACGCGTGAACAGGGTCGACAGACGAGTCTGCATTAAACGTCCGTGTCATGGGGGGCTGGGAATGCCGCATCTGTTGAATCACATCCGTGCCTCTAGGTTGGCTTTCCTACGCCGCGCATTGACTGGAAGAAATCCGATTCTGGAGGGGATTGTTAGGGACGCCTTCCCTAGCCTTACCATCAGTCCCCCCATCTCGAGGGTTGAGCGCCGTCGTAAACCCCGGGACGAGTCGGATTTTCTTCGCGAGTGTCGGTCGGCCTTGAGGGCCATTCCCTGGTCCAGTGACCTTTCACGGCCTAGGAAGGTCTTCTATCGTGGTTTAGTGGAGGGACCCGCGAAGGATTCCCTACGATATACGCTCGGCTTGTCGGAGGAGGAGTATCGCTCCTACTGGTCTTGGGCGCCAGCGGCGGATTACCTCAGTAACCCTGAGTTTTCGCTTACCTGGCGATTGGCTCGGAATCGGCTGCCTCTCAACGACAAGTCTTTCATATGGGGTTTGGCGGTATTCCGGGGTGAAACGAATGGTGTTTCTGACGCTGCTGGCCACGGCTCGAATGGTGATTTGGACGTCGCGAAAGGAGGAAGTCTTGCGGGGCAACCGTCTTTCTCATCAGCATCTAATCCAATTCTTTAAGCATCAGCTCAAGATGAAGATTAGATGTTATAGAAAACGGTTGCATTCGACAGTGTTTAGCGAAAGGTGGGTAAAAGAGGCGAGCTTGGTTCGTGTGACCGGGACTAGCCTTGATTTTCTCTTCTAGGTCAACCTATTGCACATCGCGGTGGCTTCCTGTGGAACCCTCCTCTTGGTTAGGTTAGACAAGCTTCAGTGTACCTAGTTAATGTGAGTAAGTGTTGTTCCTGGCCTGTTACGCGTCTACTCTTTGGTTATGTTCTAAGTTGAGATTCCCAACCTCCCCAGTTTGTTTTGGCCCCCTTTTATCTCGACTGGGTCAGCTTTATATTTTCCCATTCCCGCATAATATTTTAGCCTTCTTCCCACTCCCTTAGCGAGAGTTGCCTCTTGATTTTGTCCTTGGGGCAGAATACAGCGGCCTCTCTATTTTTGAGGGTTGGACGGTTCCCTACTAACATCTGTTATGTTTAGTTTGTATTTTGTGTTACCTTTTAGTTATTATTGAGTTCATCTCCCCTCCCCCTTCATTCTATCATTATTAGAATTTTATGTATAGCATGTGTTTCATCAACAAATTTTTATGGTGTGGGGCGCGTTTTGGTAGGTTCCCCTAGAGAGGATGTGGTATTATGGTGGTTGGAGGTTTGTTTGGGGATGGACAAGTTCTTGTGGTGAATGGGTAAATTGTAATGTATGAATGGGTCGTGAATCTGATTAGCTAGGTATAGGATAGTTAGTTTGGACCAGCCTTTACCCCTCCCCTTCATCGGCCACGTGCCACAATTTTGTATTTTACAAAATAAATCCCCTCCTTTTTTCTTGTCCGACCGTGGTAGACTTTTTTTTTTGTCTGTCAGTGGAATTTGACATTGAACTTTTTGACTGCCTAAATTTAGTTAAGTTTTTGATTTATTTTACCGTTTTTCTAACGTTGCTTTTTGACTTTTTGTTAAATTTTTCATTTTTCTAACGTTCCTTTTTTTTTTGACATTTGTTTAAATTTTTGATTTTTTCCGTTTCAGTTCCATACCCTCTTTTATTTACCGTTACTGCATTTTTTGCTTTTATTTATTCCTTTTTTATTTAACGTTTTCATTTTCTTGTACGTTTTATTTTTCATTTTTTAAATCTATTTTCTTTCTGTGCGCACACTCCGGAGTCTATCTGTTTATTTTTCGTCTTTACATTTCTCGTTCGACCTTTTTTTTCCTTTGTTTATTTATTATGTGTTAATTATTTCTGTGTTTTTCTTTTAAATATCCCTTATAGTTTTGCGTTTTATCGGTTAAATAAGTATGTATAATATTTGTTTGTAAATTTTGTATTTAATTTGTAAATTTCTGTGTTTTTTTTTTTACTTATTTAACGTTTTTGTTTTTGGGTTGACCGTTTTTTATCGGCAGCCATATTGTAAATTGTCACGTTTTTAGTTTCGAATTTTATTTTGTATAGCGATTTTTCTTAATTTTCCGTTTAAAATTTTTCTTTTTATTGTGTAATTTGTTGCTTTCTTGTCTGTTGCCCTTTTAATTTTTTTGTTCTTTCTTCGTTTTTGTGAATCTTGTTCACTTTTTCTCGTCTGTCCATTTGTTTTGCGTTTTCGTTTTCTGTTTAAAATTTGTTTTTCCTTTAGGAGAAACTTGTTTCCTTTTTCGTCTTTTTAATTTTTTATACGTCCCACAGTTTTATTTTCGTCTGTCGACCTTTGTTTTTTTATTTAAATTTGTTGTTTCGTTGACAAGCGAAACTTTATTTATTTTTTACCCCCCCCCTTTTTTTCCTCCCCCGTGAACTTTAACCTTATTTTTTTGTTATATTTGCCTATGGGCCACATTTATTACCCCTCACCCTCCTTGTAAAAATGGAAAAAAAAGAATTCCGTCTTTCTTAATGATAAAGAAGAAACCAGTAATGGCCAATTTTAAAAAATCGGTCAAGAAACATGTTTTCTCAATTAAAAAGGATCCAACTGATAAAGATAGCATAGAAGAATACCCAGAGTTATCGAAGATTCCGACAAACGAAGAAATTGTAGAGGCATTGAAAAAAGCTTCTAAATCTTCGGTGGCCGAAAAGAGTCACAATGAAGAACCTAGAAACAGCACAAGTGAAAATGCAGAGGCCGGGGAATCGCCCTCTTGTTGGAAGTCCCCACCGAAAGTTGTGATCAATATAGCGGAGTTCATGGAGCGATCCAGGAGTTACGCTCACCTTGTCGTAGAAGGTGGACTCTCGAAGGACCCATTGAACTGAAGAAGATTGATAAAAGAATGTCGGTCTTTGTCGTCGACAAGCGTACGCGCAAAATTTGTCGCTCGACTAAAGACACAGTGGTGAAATCCCTGCAGTCCCTGGGGTTTAGCCCTCTAAGAATCGTTAAGGGGGCTAAATTCTTCATGTGGGACGTATTGCTGCCCACCGCAGAAGATTGTGTAAGGGCCTCAACAAGAGACCTTATAACGAAGGACCTCATCTTGAGGACAGAATACGAAGGCAAGAGAAGGACCGTGGTGCAATATACGAGGTCCCTCCTCAGGGTATCTGGGAACACCTGGTGGCATTCTTGTCGCAGTATGGCGACATACTGGGTGCTTCCTGCGATAGCTTCACCGGGGGATGGAGCTTCGAGATTATGTTGAATGAAAAGGCCTTCTGCTCCATCCCCAACTGTCTGGATGTTGGACGCCTGAAGCTGCCGGTCATTGTGACCGGTCACAAGCCGGTATGTTGGAAGTGCGGAGAGACTGGTCACCTCTCCTCTTCCTGCCCAGAGAAGAAGGCCTCTGGAAGTCATGCTCCGGTTGACCAAAATACCCCTCTGACCGCGTCTTTAGATTCCGCCACGCCTGTAATGGGCATGCCAGCTTCCAGGACCGATGGGGTAAAACCTCCGGTTGGGTCTACTTCAAAGCCCCTATTCCCCAAAGAGCTTTTTCCTGCTGCTGCTAGTGCAGTTGTGGAGAGGGGAGAGGGGGAATGGCAGGTTGCTGGCAGGGTTAGAGGGAAGCGCCAGACAGCGGGTCCTCAGTTCCCTGAAGCCCATGGGACAAATGACACTGACAGTCCCACTCCCTCTGTCAACAGTAAGGGCGACGCCCCGGTCTTTGGACCATCCTTAAGAGATCAACAGAGAAAGTATGATCCGGGGTTTGAGAAAACAGAGAAAATAAAATTACTAAAAGAGAAACTGGAAAAACAAAAATCTTTTTCTGCCCAACATACCCCACATCCGTCAACCCCCCACAATAGAGATCCCAGCCCTAAAAAGACCTCGCCCTTGAAAAAAGCAACCGCATCAATATCTACCAGTCAATCCCCACACCCTTCAACCCCTCTCAGTAGAGAACCCAGCCCCCAAAAGTCCTCCCCTTCGAAAAAGGCAACTCCCTCTACATCCTCTGCCCATCAACCCCCACACCCTTCAAATGCTCCCAGTAGGGAATCAAGCCCTACAAAGACCTCTCCAACGAAAAAGGACACTCCCTCCACAACTTCCGCCCAAAATTATCATCCCTCAACTCCTCTTAGTAGGGACCCTAGCCCTTTAAGGCAAATTTTACACCCAACTTCCCCCACTAAAACTCCTGACATGCCCCCACCCACCAACAAAAGGCAAAGGAGTCCCACTCAAGACTCCAAGGAAAAAAAAAAAGAAACACAAATATATTTTCAACACAGGAGAGGAGGTGTGGTACATTTCTCCAGTCCAAGCGGAAAAAGCGAGAGATTATGGGAGCAGAATTACAAATTTAAAATACCTCCTGTCAATAAAACAATTTGCGGACAAAGAGGACCCAAAAAACTTCCCAGAAGCGCAAAGAGTTTTAACTGTAATAAGAACTGGGACGGGGGCTAGACTCATTTGGGCTATGGTGGACGAGGCAATTGCCTCCTTCAAAATGTCCCCGCCTATTGCTATTGTCGAAAATGACAAGTTGAAGAAACTAAAACAATTTTGTGTCGGGAGGGTCCCTGTTTTTGTTCACCCCTCCCTATATAGAGCACTAAAGTTGACCTTTCCATGGGATATTGGCGGTCTCTCGCAAGACGGCTCCGTCAACAATGAGATGGGCCACGGGTCGATGGGAGAGGCTGTATCCTCACCCCGACAATGTTCAAATCAGCGTCCCAACCCAAATTAGGTCTGATAATGGCTCTCTGGTTAGCAAGTCTAAATGTCCGGGGCCTGAGGTCGGAGTCTCGAAGGGTGAGGCTCGATCGCGATCTTCAGCGCCTCGGGGTGGATGTATGTTGCGTACAGGAGACCCGTTTTTTATCTCGCGAGTATGAAGACATTCTGTCTAAGAGGTTCGTCCTCTATTCAGCATGTTTTGATGGACGCTCGAGGGATGTTTCCTGGCTGGTGAGCAAGTCTCTGGATGCGGTGTGTACTCTTGTCTTCGCGGATCCGGCGGGCAGGCTTTGCGTGCTGGATATTACCATAAAGGATAAGGCTCTTCGTCTCATTGGGGTTTATGCGCCCAATGACCACACGCCGCAGCCTGGTTTGTTTCGACAGATCGAGCCGTTTTTGACGACTTCTCGTTCGGTAGTTCTAGCGGGTGATTGGAATGCCGTCCTTGATCCCAATATAGATCGCATAGGGCAAAAAGCGGGTACTTACAATCCGGAAGTGAAATCGTTTCGGGCCTTTATCGACGGGTTTGATCTCGTCGATAAGTACCGAAATGAGCACCCCCGGGAGGTAGCATGGACTTGGACTAGGGGCGGGAATTGTCGGGGGCTGTGGTTGGGAATAAGTGGTGGGGTGATTTGAAATCCAAACTTAGGTCTTTTGCTGCTGATTTTAGTCGACGACTCAATCTAGCAGGGCTAGCAGCGCAAAAGTCTCTAGAGGCCAAGGTAGATCGGGCGATCAAACCCCGTGATAGTGGGGACGTAGCCTTAGCTATGGTGGAGCTGGCCTCCTTGTTTATCAAGAAGGATCAAGCTCTAGTAGTTAGGTTCTAGGATAAAAAGAATGTCTTGCGAGGCTACGAATATGGCCGCTTCATTGCGTTCAGAGGAAGCTCGTAGGGCATCTAGTCGGCATATCGCGAGCATCACATTGCCAGACAAGCGGACTGTGACTACAGACGCGGGCATTTGCGAGGCTTTTCGTGACTACTTTCAGGAGCTTTTTACCAGGGAGCCCGGTCTGAGCCCTGCTCAGTTCGACGCCTATTTAGCCGACTTTCCCCGCCTTAAGGCGTCTGAAGCGGCTGGGTGCGAGGGTCCCATAACAGAGTCTGAGATCTGAGATGCGCTGAAGCAGGTTGGCCTGGACAAGACTCCGGGATTAGATGGTCTTCCCTATGAAATGTACTTGAGGCAGTCGCCCGTCTTTGTCCCCTTGCTGGCACTGATTTTCAACAACTGGATGAGGCAGCGGTCTATTCCTCAACGCTTCACCAGGGGTGTGATCAAGTTGCTTCCCAAGAAGAAAGACGGTGGGGATGGGGTAGATAATTATCGGCCTTTGACGATGTTAAATATATAGTTGAAGATTTTAGCCAAGGTCTTAGCTGACCGTTTCAGGACAACCTTCATTTGGTATGCTTGATCATCGAGAAAGTCGACAGTGATGCCGCGCTGATCAATTTAGATCAGTCCAAGGCTTTCGATAGGGTTGACCATCGGTTTCCTGCTGGCTGTCCTTTCGGCCGCCGGTTTCGGGCCGGACTTTCACACTTGGATCCGACTGCTTTATGCGTCCCCCGGTGCGCTGGTAGAAGTGAATGGGGTAAGATCGAAACCTTTCATTTTGTCTCGCTCCATTCGTCAAGGTTGTCCGCTGTCTCCATGGCTTTACGTTCTTGCGTTGGAACCTTTCCTGCGTAAGTTGAAGACGAATCCGGTCCTTCGCGGAATTTCCTTACCTGGTGCTACCACCTCGGCCAGGTACTCCGCCTATGCTGATGACGTTTCGGTTCTGGTGTTGAGTAGGGCCGAAATTAACGAAGTCAGCAAAGAAATCAATGGTTATGAGATGGTGACAGGGGCCAAGATCAACCGCGATAAGTCTGTTGGCTTGCGGTTGGGTTCGTGGAAGGGAGTTTCTCTTCCTGGACCTTTCTTCTGGACGGTCAAGATACTCGGCGTCTGGTTCGGTCCCGACCTCCTGTTGGAAATGAATTGGTCGGAGGTGCAAGAGAAGGCCGAGCTCACAGTACGTCTGTGGACTCGGAGGAATCTTTCCTTGAAGGGGAGGGCGGAAGTATGTGCCTCGCATATCTACCCGATTCTCCTTTACCGACTCTCCGTGCTTCCACTCCCGTCCAACACTTTATTGGCTTTTGTAAGGCTCTTGTTCTCCTTCTTGTGGGGAGGCAGAGCCGCCATGGTTAGTCACGCTTTGTTTAATTCCCCATCCCTCCCATCGTTAGGTGGTTAGTGATATCAGTTCTCTGGTGGGTGCGGGGCGCCTTTCGTTTCGAGTGTGTCTTTCGTATTTGTTGTTGTGTTTGATTGAGTGTGTGTTTGTAGCGAGTGCATGGATTGTACGAATGTTTTATATATTTTTTTTTAAGTTCCGCATTGATTTCGTCCAGTTAACTGATTTTTCTACCACAGTTAGGGCTGTGGAGGGTTTTACTAACAAAATTTTTGTTTAGTTTCTTGTATATAGATTTTTATTCATTGTAAATATTCATTAGGGTTTTTAGATGTTATTTTATTCCCCTCCCCCCACAGACAATGAATTGTATATATGGGGACTAGTTAGAACTTCATAGAGTCTCTGAAGCATTTTGGTGGATGTAGTAAGAATGGTATGTAATGGATGTGTTGTTTTGGTGAAAGGAACATTGTTTGTATGTTTGGGTCAGTGATTGCGGCTAGCTAAGTTTAAAGTTAAGACAAAAGATGACCATCCTTTCCTCCTTTCGGCCTTGTGCCACATTTGTCCATAGTACAATAAATAATTACAAGGAAACAGAAGAAGGCAGCCATGTTGACAGGTAAGTCACTTGACTTCTACATCCTGTTTTAATCAATTTGTTTTTCATTTCTTTTATTACATATTTTCTATTTTCTAGATATATTGCATTGAGTTTTCTATCCTGATCTCTTCTCTGGTCTACCAGTTCTTTTCTTTCTTTAACCATTCCATTTGTTTTATATTTGTACCAAATCTTACACACAGCTGTCTGGGAGCAGCCAATATTTTTTGTGACACTCCATTGTGGATTGCCTTCTTGAATGAGTTTTCTAAAACTTTTCATTGTTTCAATTGACAGTTCTGTTGGAGACATGTTTTCTTTCTATTCATTATGCCAAACTGCTTGTTGAAATCTGCCTGAACACTCTTTTAACTGTAGTTCAATTTATATATATTTGCTGGTATTTGCTTTAGAAATGCAAATTTCAAGATCATTTCATATTTTCCTCTGCATGACCTGGAAAAAAATGATGCCATTAATTTAAAGAATAGGGATGTTGAGTTCAATCCTAATCTTTGCCATTCAAGGACATGACAAATTTTTCATGAGACAAAAATTGACAGATTTCTTGTTTTATATGCTCTTCTGGACATCACTTTTGGAAAAGTTCAATGCAGAAAAAAAAAAAAATAAAATAAGAAAAATATAAAAAATAAAATAAAAATGACATTAAAATAACTACATAGTGAACAATATTGACAAGCGATTAAAAAAGGCCAATAGAGTAAAAATATTTACTTCTTCAATTTGTTGTATTGAAAACAAATCATAGGAAGATAAAATCATTTAAAAATTTCATTTAGATTGCTGAAAATTAAAAAATATATTCTTTATCTGTCCCATAATTGTTTCTGCATTCACATACATCTTTTATATAGAAAATGTAACTATTATGGGATAGATACTGTTTCTTGTGAGCCAGTGTATGCATTGAGAGGTTGAAGTATTGTGGGAAAATGATGAGGAAATACATGTGTTATATTCAACGAAACAAGATAAAGAATTTATTTACACATTTGAAGTTGTCTGTAACTTGTTTCAGGAAAAGGAATTAAATATTTAAAATTTGTAGTTTCAATGAATTGTCAAGAAGAGAAAACGTTCATATTAAATCATCGGACACAAAGTATGTTTTTCACATAAAAGTTATACGGCTAAATTCAACATGAATGAAAAGATATATTTTAAGGTACTTAGCTTTGGAGTTGAATAGAGTTCTTTGAAATTCCCCTGCTCTCATTAAAGACTGATAATATATCAGCATGTAATTTGACACCAGTGTTATTCAGACACGTGGAACTCTGGTTTTTCTGACTTGTGCTTCTTTCTGCTTTTTCTCTCTCTATGCCTTGATTCAACTTTCTCTGCCCATTTATATCAAAAAGCAATTTTACATAGGATTGTTACTTTTTCTATTAGTCAAAATAAATTTTTGCGTAGGCACATGAATTTAATAACAGTGGAGAAAAGAGTATTCGTATTCACCACAAGATAAACACATGTGTCTCCTGAAATGCCCACAACAAACATGGAAGACTCTGGATGTGAGTCCATGTACAGAAATGGCAAGAACCAATTTATATATATGCACTAACAAATGATAATGTATTAACAACAAGTGTTAAAATTGACAAAGACAAAGATGTGCATGGCACATGAATGTGAAAACTGTTTTGGTTGAAAATATGTGTAGTGAGTGAATGTGCATACGTACGTATGTGTGTGTATGTATTGTCCATGTGTTTCCTAAAAGGGAAGCATGTTCTCTGCAAGAGATTTACATGTTGACGTGTAAGGTGAGAAGAGAGCGAGAAAACATATCACCACGTATTTAAAGTCCAGAAATTAGGAGGAGGTAACCTGACATGATCTTTAATTTTGTTTGGTTTTTGGAATTTAAACAAAATCTTGGTTTTAATTTTTTTTACCTTAATTCATATTATACTTGATACTTTTACACATTTTTTAATACTTGCAATAAAATGAGGCAGATTAAAATAAAAAGAATCAACAAAGAGTAAACAAGACATTTTATAGTTTTCATACATAGATGTATAATTTGACAGCATGTTTGTAGCTAGTACTAACATTGATGAACACAAGCAACACCACCCATATTCCAGAAATTGTCTCATTTTGGTCACCGGATCAATTTAGACAAATACATCTTTGGTTCCTCCAGCATCAATTTCCTTGGGAATAACATTGATACTGACAGTTTCTCACCTCTACCTGAGAAGATCGAAACCATTCAAGTCTTCCCTATGCCAACATCTGATAGAAAAGTAAGCTGCTTCATCATCTTTAAATTTTTACTGAAGATCTTTACCGAACTGTACATTGATACTTCAGTTAACAAACCACATCCAGAAAAAAACCCCCCAAAAAACAAAAGCATTATTCTCAAACCAGGCAATTAAATCCACACTCACCAATTTTATTAAAGTGTCATACATTGACAATGATCTGGAAACGAAAATCCTGCCAATCACAGATGTATCTAGCATAGCCCTAAATGCAGTCATTGAACAAGAAGTAAATTTCCAACATAATCCAATCGGTTTCTTCTCAATCAAACTGACATCAACAAAATCGAGATACAGTACTTTCTCCCAAGAGTTGCTAGCAATCTACCAAGCAATAAAACATTTCTACAGACATTTCATGTATACCACATACGCATATATTTTGTGTACACCACATTTTGTATTCACAGCCGCTATTGACTGACATCGATAGATTTTCTTGGTAGCTAACTACTATAGCAATCAAAAAGCCACAGCCAACACAACCTCCAAGGCAAGGACAATATTTCAAGGGAAGCTCAAATCCTGATTCCAACCCAACTTCTCAGTTTATACAAGAATTCTGCAACAGTTACAATATATGCAACACTCAGCACACCAAATTCCAACACTTACATTCCATCAGAACTTAACAACTGCAAGTATTCCATATGAAATGTGACGCAATAAAAGTTGCCATTAAAGTTATCAGCCAATCTGGTAAATACTTCATATTTGTTCAGTTTCATATCCGAAACGTAAAGAATGAATTGATTTATTTTAAATACTTCAAATACCGCAGCATATGGTATGTTACAAGCAAACTAGTATAACAGATAAAACCTAGAATAGGCAGTGCTAGGGGTATTTTTACCCAACACCATAAGTTGCTAGAAAACAAATATTAGCCTAAAACTTATATCATGTTCTTACATACAACCTCACAGACGGCAGGCTGAAGTCTCGCTGCCAAATAGGCAACAATTCTCCAAATTTATGGAGATTTGGTAGGCTCCAATGGATCGGGGACTTTTCTCTCTAAAAGCATTGTACAAATTTCCTGGCGACTCTATTGGTCAGAAAACACGTTCTTATCTCTAATAAGAATCAGGGATGTGGGAGCTGGGTTTGAAAGTAATGAAAACAGGTTGGAGTGAACAAACTGTGAGGCTTCCCCCAGACTTTATGGCACCATGGAAAGAATAATGGTGGTGGAATTCCTTTTTATATTTTCCAGTTCTCCCATTAGTCAGAAAATATATTCTTATCTCTGATAAGAATCAAGGCCTTAGGAGCTGGTTTTGAAAGTAAAAAGAGGTTGGAGTGTGGATAGAAAAAATAGCAAGAATGTGAACTTGTAAAATATTGTTCTCAAATTAAATTCCAACACACATCAGCCATTTTTGACAACTTTGTAAACAAAAGTGAAATTCTCTATTTAAAAATCTTGTAAAATTTAATTATACTTTTTCAAAAGTTATTTTAGGAAAATTAGAAAATTTTAAATATACTTAATGTAATTTGAAACAAACATTACTTAATTTTTTATCAGAAAAAATTTAGTTGGAAATAAGAGATGCATTTCTAAACATGGTAATTGGTTTTGGTTTGGACGTATGAATTGACATTTATGCCAATGTATCGACAACTAAAAATAATTCCTAAAAATTAAATGCTTTCAAAAGTTTGATATTTTATTGACTTTTTAGGTACTTTTTTTTAACAAAGATATGCCCAAAGCCGGCACTGTTTCCATTCCTAAAATTGCATCTAAAAAAGAAAAAAATAATAATTGCAGTATATTTCTCACTGAAAAAGAAAATATTTAGTGAAATATGTAAAAAAAAAAAAAGAAAATTAAAAATTTTGAAAATGTGACGATGATAGTCAGTCAGAGAATTTGATACAAAATCAACGCAATTTATGTAATTTTTTGCAAAAATGTATTGCTGGTATTAAAACCTATTTTTACATTTTCATAGTGTTTTGACCCTAGTTTAGGGGGATTAACTATTTGCCCATATCTGGGACTCTAACAGGTGTTAACACTCTGGGTCAGGGTGAACCTGGGAACACCAGCAATATCTGTACAACCAGATATTCTTTAATTTCCTTCCACTTTGACTAGCATCTTCATCTTTATTGTTTTTAGCCTGATGTTTTGACCTTCTATTTAGTCTTGTATTTTGCATCTTTCATGCAGTTTTGAATCATACTTTTTATTTAAATAAAGTTTATTGCAAACCTTATTATGTAAAATTTGTTGATTCGAGAAAGTTAAATATATATCTATATATATTTATGCACATGTATAAATCATAAATGTATGTATGAAGTTATATTACATTGCCCTCATAAAAATATGTGATCGCAATTTCTTTGTTCTTCATATTTATAGAGAAGATATTTTTAAATATTTTAGTTTTCTACTTTTTAAAATATTTTAAATATATTCTTTGAGAATTGAAAGGAAACCAAGATTGAATGACAGATTGAATTTTTGCTTATTTTTCAGATATGGGAATCAGTTGAGAGCAGATACTTAGTGTCTTGAGTGTCATTTGTGAAGAGGAAGAATTACTTGTTACAGTTAGAGAATCTGGAAAAGGGGCTCTTAAGGCTGAGGTCGCTACATTTTTGGGTGGATTAATAGCAGGAAGTGCTGGTCTTTTAGCAGGTGAGACATTTTAACAATACCTCTTTACAAGTTTTCATGAATATTTTTGGAATGTTGAAATTTTTCATGATAAATATCAAATAATTCTTTGATCTAAAATAATGTTAAAGCTGAGGACAAAATAATGTTTAATATTGTTTAAGTGGTAAAATCTGTTTTCTTTAGAAGTTGTTTTGTTTATGCTAGAATACAAAACTGAACAAATATGAACATTCAAGAATCTGAGGAAAATTTCCACTTATAAGGCACTATTTGGTTTTGCATGATCAGCAAGATCTTTCATGGACAAGTTGGTCTAAGGCATGTCGAATCTAACAGGGGTTTTTCCAACTTGTGGGACACAGGTTTGAATCCTGCCAGATAGCACATCTTTTCTTCAATAAGATTTCTTGAATATTCTATCCAGTAGATAAAAAATAAATAAATATACTGTTTTTAAATAAATGGAGCATCTACTCAAATACAGGTATCCACTGAATATATATATATATATATATATATATATATATATATATATATATATATATATATATGAATACTTTGATTAAATGATTTTTAAGAAAATTTCAAAAGCAAAGCCTTTAAAATTTTCTTAAAAATCATTTAATCACCAGTTACTTAACATCACCTGAAGAAGTACAATCAAAGTATTGAAGCATGAAATCTTTTGTGTTGTGATTTTCAACATTTTTATTATAATCTCTTATAATAAAAATAATAATATATAGCTCTACTTTGTATTGAGCACTTTTTTAAAAGTAAATGCTATGAACAGTGGAATTTTACTCCATCAGTTTTTTTTCTCATATATATATATATATATATATATATATTGATGCATGTTTCATTAAATAATATAGACACGTTTTGTCTATTTATTTTAAGTTGGCCACACCACAAACTCACTATCACGATGCTTAACTCTACATTTGAATGATAATTCTAACATTTTTAGGCATTTAAAACAACATGCCTGGCCAGATACACAATTTCAGAAAATCCTTGTTGAAAACACAACTATACTTAAACATGAAAACAATAAACAAAAATTAAAAATTCTTGAAGCTATATACATAAAACAGTTGAAACCTAACCTAAACAAAATAAACTACGAAATCCCACAAATATTCTTAAATGCCTATAATTGATAACAGAAGCCATTGGTTTATACCAATGGCTTCCCATACTTAATACTTCTCGTTTTCACCCTCACGTGGTCATGTGTGACGTCACGAGCTGCAACACGATTTTTGCTTCTGCATCTCATATACACGAGTTTGTTGTTGCTTTGAAATTTTTCATGCAACAAAAACAGACTAGAGTGGTTTTATCACTGAAAAATAATCCCTTCCCATCTATGGACAATTGGCTTTATGGATCACCCCTTTCCCCTATTAATCCATCAATGACAGGTTTGTATATGTCTTTGCTTGATCCAGCTTCTAATGCTCTGGAGGGAAGGGCTGGGAGAAAGAAACGTGGCTCTTGGGGCACAATCCGTTGGATTTCATATACTTGGATGAGTATTGCCATAGAATTTATTGAGTAGCAGCACTATATAGAGTTTAGTAAGTTTCTTCTTCATCACCAAAACCCGTTAGTTGAGTGCTATGACACTTACGTAACAACCAGGGTTAGATTCTCAGTAGTGGATGTGTACTGCTGACGAGTCCCAGTGCTTTCTGCATTCTGTTGAGGATTCTTCTAGGCTCGATGATTTACTATAAATGATTATTAAACCAACCCCCCACCAAATTTCTATCATTTTATATATATAAATATAATGAGAGAGAGAGAGAGAGATGGGCAAACAGAGATAGATATATTTCAAGTTTGTGTGTATGTTTATGAGAGTGAACAAAAGAGCCATGAAGAAAATTATTTGATCTCTGTAAAAAAATTTCCCTTTTTTTTTTCTTTATGAAAACCAGGTGGTATTGTTGGTATCACATTAGCGTATGCTACGTCTTCTGATTTCAAATCAGTGAGTCAGGTGCTAAAAGAACTGCCATAAGAGAAAAAAGATCGTCTACTTGAGAAATTTTCTGAAAGCCACTGATGCCAGCATGCTTTTGTCTCTTATAAAAAGAGACAAAACTGTTTACCAGAACGCCATCGACATCATTAAAGATTTTGTTACATCAGATCTGAACATGGATATCAAATCTTAAATGAATATCTGCTATCAAATAAATATCTAGTGATTACTTTCCTTGTATGATTTTTAAACAATGCTTGTGAAAAATGTTTTTTCTTTTATTACTTACACCTGAAATATTACCACCAAACATCCATACTGTACATATTTTATGTGTACAATTATAATAATTGAATTTTGAACATTTTCCAATCAATTTTTTTTAATAATTTCATTAAAAATAAACAAAAATAATGCTGGATCTTATTGCTTGATGGTAAATGCATTGTAACATTGTTAAAATAATAAAAACAAATTTACCAATTACTGTGTTGTTTTTATTTACTAAACTTAGTTTAACACAAGACTACATATGTCAAATAGTGACTATTAAACTTAAGTGAAGTAAGAATTCACTTAAGAATGTTTTATTAAATTCAAATGAAAAAGTTTAATTTTTTTCAGTCTATTTTTAATGTTTACATTACTCATCTGGATGAAAATAAACGATAAATTACATGTTTTTCTTCTGTCTTAACCCTTTCATTCATTGACATTTAGATGTTTATAATGCATAGAAATAAAATTTAAAATATTTCTTCTCTTCAATATTTCTTCAATAATGCAAAATAATTATTAAATTTTATGGATTTATTTAATCATTCTAATGTTTTTGGTCATCTATTTTTTTGGAAGTTGTATATTTATTCTTATAACTTGATCAAAATAAGTTTATTGAGCTTTATATTTTGGAATTATATAATTTATCTTTATATCCTTATTTTTCCTTGATAAAATGTTCAATGAAGCTTGAAAATAAAAAGTTATTTTACATTTAGACTTTTTTTTTAACATCATTCTGATCTTTATGCTTGCTACTGTATACAGTTGAGGACAGAATTATGCACTCCTTCCATAATTACAAATAAAGCTGTAATACCTCAAATTTTCATGGAAACTTCATGCAAATTTTTTCACAAAGGATGAGATAATGTGCAGTGATGCCTACAACAAAATTTTTATTTTAATGTCAAACAATGCAAAAAACACCAATAACCTTTAACATGGGACAAATTTTTAGGCCTCTTGCCTCAATAATCAATTGTGTCACCTTCATTCTTGATTATTGACTTAAATCATATTTTTATAGTTCCTTACAGAATCACTATACACACTGATATGAATTTTGTTCCCTTCTTCCTTGGCAAAAGCTTCTAGTTTCTCCAAATTCAAAGGACTTCATTCTCTTACTTTTTTCTTCAACTATGCCCATAAATTTTCAATGGAGTTTAGGTCAGGACTTTGTGCAGAGTACACTAATACCTTAATTTTGCTGTCATCTAAGTATTTTGTAACAATTCATGCCATGTGTTTCAAGTTTTTGTCATGTTGGAACATCCAGTGATGCCCCAAAGACAGCTTTTATGTACTTTGTTTAATATTATTTTTAAGAATAGCCAAATACAGTTCTTTATCCACAATGCCCAATGTTCTTACTAGTTCTCATGGTTCAGAAGCAGCAAAACATCCCAAGAGCAGAATGCTCTCACCACTGTGCTTAATTATAGGGAGGGCATTTTTTGGTTTGTGAGCTTCATTCAGCCATACATAACGGGAGTTCATGTGACCAAATAATTCTAGTTTGGTTTCATCTGACCATAAAACAGAGTTCCAATACTTACTTCTATGTTCTAGATGGCTTCTAGCAGAAGCTAATCTGCATCTTAGCTATTTAGCCTTAAGCAAAGGAGTTTTCCCTGAGTGACTAGCTCAAAGTCCTGCTTAATGAAAGCATCTCATGGCTGTCTTCATCAATACATTCAACCTTGATATCTTTACTTCATTGACAATGTTCTTTGCCATTAAGTGAAGATTCTTCAAGACATCTCTAACAATTTTCCATTCCATTCTCTCAGAAATTAACCATTTTCTGACAGTCCTTAATTTATTCTCAACACAATGAGTCTTATTGTACTTCTTGATAATGTTGCGAATTGTCAATCTAGGAACATTTAAATGCTTGAAAAGTGTTGTATATCAATCACATTGTTTGTATGTATCAACTATCTTTGTTCGGAGCTCTGTCAAATCCAACTGTCTTCACCATAGTTGTAGAAGGAATGAGTTACCATGGTATGTGGCACTCACATATTGTCTTCTTGATTACCTTTTAGAATGTTATAGAATCATGTCAATACTATTTCATTTTCAAACATTGTTTGTATTAAATATCAAATTAAGAAAAAAAAACATTAGAATTGCCATAAAGCAATATTATTTCATAATTTCCATAAGGAGTTGAAAAATAATTTTGGACTGCACCAATTTTTAGAAAAATCTCTATGAATATAATAGATCAAAATTTCTAAAAATGTCACAAATTATTCAAAACTAAATAAAGAATCAACTATTTATGGTAAATTCAGTAAGCATTGGCAAATATTTGTATTTCATTAGAAAATATGCAAATAATTCTGTCCACAAATGTATATTTGCATATAAAAAATTAAATTTCTATCTCTAAATATATTATATTAATATCGGACATGGAAGTACTGCCAATCACAATGAATGCATCTCCCCCTCAGAAAAGTGCCATGCCGTGAGAGATTACTAGGCCTTAAACTCACACTTGGCTGCAAGTGGAAGATGCAGGTAAAATGGTTGGCTCACTGTACCACTCCAGTAAGTACCCGACTCCATGCTCTCCTCTACCCTTACAAGAGACAGATCAAGCCAAGAATGGAGTACCATTGTCATATTTGGGCAGGAGCTGCACAGACCACACTTTTCAGTCTTGATAGAATCCAAAAGCATCCCTGACTTCTTGTGGGTGACAAATTATTATTCGCCTTGCAACCTCTTTCTCAGAGGCAGGATGTGACAAGCCTCTCACTGCTCTATCCCTACTTTCATAGAAAGTGCTTGGACAAACTATATTCCTTGGTTCCATCAGGCCTAACCATCTTGGCAAGAACCTGCCATGTTATAGACGTAGTAGTAAACCAACCACATTCCCTCTGTATTCCATGAGTGAGAAGTCAGTTCAACTCAAACAGCTTCTTTCTGCAAACAACTGCTGTGTGGAACTAACTTCCAAGAGGATGTTTCCCTGGTTACAATTTTAACCTGTTCAAGTCTAGGATCAAATACTACCTTCCCCTTCTATCCATATAAATTACCCCTCCTAATATAAATCTATATTGTGGTCCCCAGGCCTGAATCTTACTGTAAAAAAATACACACACGTGTGTGTGTATTTTAATGTATATTTGAGCAGCAACCTTTCTTTTAAACATCTTTCATTAATTACTGCAGACAAGGAAGATTTGAATCATTTTTAATTTAGTTTTCCAGCATCCTTACATTTATCCGTTTTGTAAAAGTAAGGGAGTACAGAAATTTTCCATAATTTTCATTGTCCCAAGTGGTTTTGGCCTTGACTTTAGACATTTGCAAGAGGGTTTGTTTTCGGTGTCGTTATTTTTCCTTATGTTTTGGCTATTTAAGTTGTATTTTATTTTTGTGTTGTTTTGGATAGGAAAGTTAATTCTGACTTTCTGTGTGTTGAGCATGGATGGAATTCCCATGACCATCTTTCTATTAAAAATAAACAAAAAAAGAAAAAAAAAACCCCAACTTTTAACACTCCTTTCCATTGCTAAATAAGGTGAGATTGATAGTAGGAGAGAGATGTTTTATATACAGGGCCACTCTATGTTTCTGGTAATGTCATTTATATAGAATTTTAGTGTTTTTGACCATAATTTTTCTTAAGATTAATATAATTATATAAGTAAACTATGAAAAAAATGTTGTCTTTCATTAAGAATGAAGAGAGAAAACTTTATCTTATGAGCAAAACAGAGCACATTCACAATTTGCAGTTTTAAATAAGATGTTTCTTTAGGCTGAGTAAAAATTTCTGAAAACGTGTACTTGTGTATAATATAACCCAACTCTTTTTTGGGCTTTAATTTTTGTCCAAAATGTCTCGCATTATACACAAGAAAATATACCACATACACACACATTCCATTAAGTAAGAAGTTCCACTAAGATAGCTTTTTCCTGAGAACTGTTACTTTGAAAAACAGAATCCTAAGATATGTCCATCCAGCAACTTCATTTAGTAACCCTCTATCTTGAGTGGCTCTTAGGCCTTGTATTGGGCATACATTTAGTAGAATAATAAAAAAAAAAAAAAAAAAAAAAAAGAGTTATCATGATAATTACATTTTTTCCATGAATTTCATATAAAATATACAATATAAATTTTCTCTGTAGCAAATTTCTTAGATGAAGCATAATTCCTCATTATTCATTTTTGACGAGATTTTCATTTTAGTTTTTATCACAATTTTCAAGTTGCTTTGATATTCTTTAACTATTAAGAGGAATGACCAGAAAATGAAAGATGTGAACTCTTATCCTTGGGATCCTGTCTGACCAAACAACTTATAAGTGTTATATCTACTACTACTGCTACTACTACTAGGATGTAGACAAAGAATAAGTTCATAGACTGAAAATTTTTTGGAGATCATGTTGGGAAATAAATATTTGTGTAAAATGAATATTTTTTATCATTAGGCTTATTGATGTACTTTCATAAATCTTAATCAGTGCTTTTTCATAAGAAAGGGTACAAGAGTTTCAGTTTTGAATAACATACTTACCATAAACAGTACTGAATAACAAAAAGAAAAAAAATTTAACGTTTTTTTTTTTTTTTTTATACTGACAATGATTGTGGGGAAACAATCTAAAAAAAAATAAATAAATAAATAAAAATAAAAAAATATATCAAAACCTTCAAGTTTTTCTTTTCTTTAAATACCCTTAGTAAAGGCATTACCTTTGAGTTAAATAACAGCATAGACTAGGTTAGATAACCCTGGTATGTCAGCCCATCCAAGAAAAAGATAACTCTTAATTCCAATCAATGGAGAAATCACACTACTATCTTTCCCAAGAAATCATAATTTGCTGATAATATATATATATATATATATATATAAAAAGGAATCTGTGGAGAGCCAGGATGTCATACATCCTGAAGAAAATAGAAAATATTGAGTTTGTGCTAAACCTAGAATAAACTAGCAAATTTGTTGTGCACACAGCCTGAAATATCATTATCAAAACTGATTTATAGGATTTAGTGTGAGGTGAATTTTTATTCACCATTTTTCTTTTTACTTATTTTTTTCAAAACTATCTTAAAATAAAAATCTAAGGAAGGCAAATTACGTAGCAGTCTACTGGACTGTTTAGTGTTTTTTCTAACATCAGGTAAATGAAAACAACTTGTGCAAGTAAAAAAGAAATTATCTCCCTTGGATTTTTGGCATTTAAAAAAAACAACAAAAAATATATCAAAGGAAGAAGACTGGCATTTGTTCATTTAAAAATGTTAACGGTCTAAGGAAACAAACTAATTTTTCTTGTCAGTGTTTAGAACTGAGAAAACCCAAATAAAAAGAAAACAGTTATGTCACTTAGGTATCAGCCAATCGTTTGAGTAATGTTCAGAAAGTAAAATTTAAGGTACAGTGCAACCTCGGTTGTCAAAAATCTTACATGTCAAACAAATCAGTTTTTGAACAGAAAAGTTGAGATGAAAATACCTCAGTTATCAAACAAATTTTCAGTTCTTGAACAACACTGCTAAACTGAGTTAACACGAACGGCATAATTTCTGAGTCAACCACCATATTGTATACATCTGTGTTTTATTGTACTGTGACTTTTTTCTCTACATTGTAAACCAAAACTATTTTTCCAACAGGAATCAAACATTTCAGGTTAGAAACGGCTTTCAAATTCACGAGATGAGGTCCCACTGTATTCAATGAATTAAATCTTCAATTTCTATTATAGTTATAAGTAATTCATACACCGTCCTTTCCAGTGACATTTTTACATGTTAACTATTGTCCTCACCTTGTTATGAAAATGTTTCCACAGGACAATAGCCTTGCGGATTAGTCATAATGTGTTGTATCTGTGTGTTAATATCCTGGGTAAAGAAAAATTAATAGAGAAAAATAATTTATATTTGATATCAGAGAAAAAAAATGACCATTGAAAAGAAAGATTTTTGGCAAAGTTTAACTTTGGACCAGGCTCTGAACTAAAAGGATTTTTTTTCTTTTGACACTCCTATTACCTGTTACTTTTTAAATTTTAATAAAACTATAATAGATATGAAACTGGATTTACATTTACTTATTTTTTTTTTTTTTTTAAGTTGTTGGGGAAAGATTCTGAGTCATGTTTGTTGAATAAAAAACGAGATAAACGATTGCTACGTGTTCAAATAAAATGACAATATTTATTTAATGTTAAGATATACAAATTCTTAACTGTAACTACTATCACAAAAGTTTCTATTCAGAAAGTTCTTTTTGACCTTTACAAAACTCATATCTCATAATTTATCATCTTTAATTCCCAGTTACTGCTACTTAGTATTTAGCCTCTGTATATTTAGTCTTAAGTTTTGTTGTTCTCTGAACTCTATCTTTTAATCATTGTATGTGATTTTGTTGACATGATTTCCACATCTTTGTTGTTTCCCCTACCATACAAACCCCCTCCCACCCAAAGTAACATTATCCACTTGAAAATAGGAACCCAAACACAATGGGACCTTAGCCAGCATAAAGAACACCCTTAACAGAAACATCTATCCTGTGAGCACAATATAAACAGCAAACTGACAGATGCACAAGCTCAGAAAATGTTTTAAAAATGGCTTTAACTTTTAACCTCTCTGCCATACATCTGAGACATGGAAGAAAAGATCAAAAATACATGCAAGAAAGTATTTAAGGACAAAACTAGCTGCCCAATAAAACTAAAACTTGAGGAACACTGAAAAAAAAAAAATTTGTAATCTGGTAAAGCCGACAGTGTGTGAAGGAAAATCAAAATAAGATAGATGAAGCAACATCTGTAACAATATTTAACATGTCATATGGACAAAAAGAGTTAAAGAAAACGATTTTATTTTTTTTTTGTCAGAAAGGGATTCATTTTCCCAGGATATTGTGAATAGATTGGAAAAAAATACAAAATACTATTATTGCTGCCTGGCGAGAGACAACGGGACAGGTGCAGGAGTCAGGGGGCCAAAGGTTAAAGTTGTCTCTTGAAAGGTTTCAATGTCCACATACAGGGAAAATTGTCAGCCAAAATTTCCTGAGAAAAAATTTTAATTGTGAAAACAGAATGAGCAATTGTGAAGGCAGATGACGATGTCAGTAAGGCTGACGTCATATAATGGCTCCTCCCAGAGGAGGGGGCAGAGATCTTCCAAAATTGGAAGTGTGAAACAGAAAACAAAAGGAGACTGGTTGAATTTTAGATTTGCATAAAATGCGCCTGCACCATACCAGTTGGAAAGGACACCGATAAATACATGGGGGCTAAAGTAGTTGGAGTTAGCTGGAGTTGCACAAGCCGTGTCGGGGAGTTAAGAGATGTTTTGCCATAATGCTGTTTTGCCAACATAATGATAATAATAATTATTATCTGCTGAAGAAGAAAGACTCCAACAATAACCTTGTGCCATTCTTGAAAGTACGAACAACAGTACTTGAAGATAAATCCAGTTGTCACGCCTGGCCACCCTTAGAGAAGTTAGGTGAAATTTTTGTTCTGTCACCAAATAGTAGAAACAGGTTGGGAAAGGAAGAAAAAAGAAAAAAGAACTGTAAATATTTGTTTTATTTTGATATAAATATCATCTAGTGACTTATTCAGGCGTCGTCTATTTTATTTTCAATTTTGTGTGCGTGTATTCAACTCCTTGGTTTAGCTTGGTTGAGATACCCCAGTGATAATTCAGCTTGACCCTCTTAAGATCAAAAATCACAACGTGGGTAAGAGAGGTCATTTTAAAGACCAGCTGCTGTGTCAAGTGCCACCAATGACTGATGAGTGTGGGCTGATAGCTTGTTCTCCAATACCAGGATCGATCCTGACCAAAGACAGCAGGCCACAGCCACGCCACCATACATCTGCAAAGATGAAGTTGAAAAAAAAAAAAAAAATTGCCCATATACTATGCTCACAGAAAGAAGTCAATCAGCAAACCAAGTAGAAATATTAGCAGCTTTTGAGAATCATTAATTAGGAAGAAGAAAGCAATGGATTCAGGATTCAGTAGCGATGGAAGAATATGCAAAGCTAAACAGGGTTGCTGAGGTCAGGGAGGGAGGGAGGCAGTCTCATTACCATAGGTGCAAAAATCAAGCATGACATGGATGAGAGGGTATGTTTTGTAGTGTAAATCGTGACTTCCCCTAGATTAGTTGTACCCTGGCAGATACTCTACTATATCCTAAGGACATGAAGTTACCTCCCCTTAAACTGCCATATTCATTTGAATGTAACATGTATCAGTTTGCTGTTAAAATCTATACAAATAGTTAAGTTTTGTCACCCTGAATAATAGGACACATTCCAGTGCAGTAATAGTTAATGTCACCCTGAATAATAGGACATATTCTGGTATGATAGTGGAAGTGATTAAAGATCTGTTCATTGATATCATCATAGGAAAGAAAATCGCTTTGAAATTTGATGAACCTGGAGATGAACTTATTGTTGCAGCTGTCTCTTACAATAACTATTTGCCATCCATAGATGTTCCAGCTCCTCCACTCATTTCTCATCTTTCCATTAATACAACTACAATCACCACGAAATTATGTCGTCATACTATTGCTGATAGTATATAAGGGAAGAAACTGTTAGAATGTTGAAGGAGGGTATAATAGCACCATCAGTATCTCTGTGGTGAGCTCAAGTCCTCGTAACATCAAATGAAAACCAAAAAAGGTAATCAATTGCTATAAACATGTTCACAGAACTAGATGCTTACTCTATGCCCAATATTTCTAAGTCCAGTACAATATCTTCACTACACTTGATCTTAAATCACCTTGCCATTAGATCCCTATCAGCAACAGTGATCGTAAGTACACTGCCTTTGACGTAAGTGGTAAATTATACCAATTTACTCACCCCCCTTTTGGTGTTACAAATAGAGCAATTACATTTCAGAGAATCATAAACATCATCGATAAGGAAAAATTGACAGATACATTTGTCTTTGTGGATAATACCACTGTATGTAGGGAAAACCCAAGAACATGATTATAATCTTCAAAATTTCCATGATGTGGCTAAGTACAATATGTTACACTCCATCGCAATTAGATCTTATTCTGATTCTTTCTGCATGTGAATGCCATGAAGACAAAAAACAAAAGTCGTTTTCTGCGCATTAGGCTATACGCATCACATCTGGTCTACGAAATGAGCTCTGGTGGTAGCTAATCACAAATGTTCCCACCGGTAAAAAGAAATGCTCCCGGAGACTACCAGACCCACTTAAAAGCTGGCTCTGAGAATGCAGATGCAGCCCGGCATGGATGTTGGCTGTCACACAGGACACTGCTGTTACCACCGCATGAACAACAGAGTTGCAGACTGGCCATCACACAGTGCACTACTACCGCCACTCAACGTGACTGCACATCTCAACAACCATTACTATTTCCTGGCTTGACCAACCACCTCAGCTATCCAGTTTTGACTTGAAACCTCTCATCCTCAACATCACCCAGTGGAGCTATCCAGCCTCAACTTAAAATATCTCAACCTCAATCTGTCCCAGCCACAAGCCTTCATTGATACCAACCTCTGCTATCACCCCGGCCTACCTTGACATCTGCTCCATAGAACAGGTCTACCCTGACTTGTTTACAAGGTATTCCCTTCACAGTTGACACCAGAGACCTTCATTCCACAGAACAAGCCTACCAACACCTGCTGTCACCTCAATTCATTTTCAAGGCATTCCCTTCACAGTTGACACTGCAACTTCCATTCCATGGAACACAGCTACCAAGACTATGCCAATCGAATATCATCCAAGTTCAACACAACAGGTTACCAACCACCGTGACCGTGATCAACCAAACGTGCACTGACCATATCCTGTAACCTTGGCCACACCGGCACAAGAAATAGTTCAACACCTGATCACCATTCCTGTACTCTCTGCCAACAATAAACGCTATTTCACTCTAATCCTCGTTATTCCTTTCTCTCACTACCAAACACTTAATATAACAATATCACACTAATTAATAGTAAAAGTATCATTTCACTTACTTCAATTACATTACTTGGGTAAACTATCCAAAACAATCAGATATCATCTGTGAGTGATATATTATTATATTTATTCAGAACTTATCAGACAAAATACTACTATTGAATCAAAACAAATAGTTTCTACTGCCACCATCAGTATTACATTCCTTTTGAATGCTAAAAGAACAATTTAAAAAAATGTTACCTTAGTAAAACTGTTGTCCCTGATAATGAATTTAAAGAAGAAACAGATGCTAGCAAGAATTGTTCTTCTAAGGAACATATATCAGCATTATGCAAAAAATTAAATGTATATCTCTGTATACATACAGTGTACTAACACCCGTGAAGAGAATAAATTCTTATTACCTATAGTAAAATTACCCATTCAGTGGGGTAGGAAAAAAAAGGTGGTCAATTGCTTATTAGACACTGATATTCAATGTTCATACTTTTCAAACAAAATAATTAAATGGCTAAATTCCCCAACAGAGTGTTAAGGAGAGTGGATTTTCAAGTTAAAATGTACTTAGGACAAGCTAACAGGTGATTTAATCAGATTGAACTGGATATTGAGACAGATAAGGGGATGTAATTCCTTTGCCTGTATTAATTGATAGCAAATTTGATATTATCTTAAAAATTGAGAAATTAGATTCAACTGAGAAAAATCTAATCAGTTTGGACAAAAGATTATTCTTTTTTTAAAGAAATAAACATGGCAGAGTCAATATCTTAGAATTAATAGATGTTGACATATTTCAATTCATGCATTCTACCAAACTGTATGAGGAGCTTAGCATAGGAATTACCGAGTGGTATAGCACTATTTGGAGAGTTTAATCATTTTCTATATGATCATCAGTTAAGACGAGTAAATTTTAAGGCTACACTTAGTCAAAACAATTATACTATCCTAAAAGAGTTAGCCAAATGTCCCGAGTGAAAATTTTGTCTTAAATCTAAATGACGCCTACCCTGATAATATACCTGATACCATTGACGTCTCTAGTAGAAAGAATTGTAGAGCATATGTTAGAGGTAGAAACTCAGCTACTGTGAAAATAGATGACAGAAAAAAAATAAAGAAATTCAAAAACAATGATTATGTGGAACTGCCGTGGTATGAGGACAAGATTAATTCTGTTCCATCTAATTATAAAGTAGCCACAGCTGTACTTCAAATAAAAAATGCCGTGTCTTGAACATAAAAATCTGCATAAAGATTATAATGAAGGATTCTTTCAGCAAGAAAAAGACGTTATAGAAAGAATACACATGCCATCAGATGTCTATATCTCTGAGATGAGATATAATTTTCATTTATCTTATCAGACTGTTATCCTCATCTTCATTGCTATACTCAAAATGTTTCGGCAGTTGTACACTCCGGTCTTCTTCGAGTGATTGAAATTTCAAACCAAACTTTTTATTTTGTCCACAATCTACCCAAGTGGACAAAAAGAGTTTGATTTGAAATTCAAAATGTGGTGAGTCACAAGCTTGCCTCGAGGCTGGCTTTCCTATGCCACAACTTGACAGGGAACTCAATTCTGGTGTGGGTGTAAGGGATGCCTTCCCTTTTCTTACTATCAGTCATCCCATCTCACAGGTTGAGCACCATCGTCGAATCAATCGAGTTTCCTTTTCAAGTTTGGCAAGCTGACGGCTAGTATCACTCCTGAAAAGCTTGTGCACATTGATCATGTGTACGAGTGTGACAATGTGTCATCCCTGTATTCTGGGGTGAAACAAATAGGGTGATTTAGATGATGTGACAGGAGGAAGTCCTGCAGGGTAGCCTTCTTTCTCATCAGGACCTATATCCAATTTTTTGAGCATCAGCTCAAGATTTGAACTAATAGAAAACAATTGGTTTTGATAGATTTTGAGCAAAAGTTGGGTGACTGAGGAGAGCTTGGTTCACATGAACAGAGTTAGCCATGATTTTCTTCTCTCCCCATGACCATATTTATTTTTATCCTTTCACTCTCTTTTAGCAAGAGCTTCTTGATTTGGCAGAATACAGCAGCCTCTCTTAAATCTTTTGAGGGGTGGGTGGGAGCCAACATCAGTTATTTTTATTTTGATATTTTAGTCCCCCCCACTCATTTTATATCATCTACAAATTTTGATGTATAGAATTTTATAATCATAAAATTTTTGTGTCATTGGTTGCATTTTTGTAGGTCCCCTGAGTGTATGAGGTATTATGGCAATATGGAGGATTGAATAATGACGGACAAGTTCTTTTGGTGAATGTGCAAATTGTAACAAGTGAATGGGTCATGAATTTGATTAGTTAGGTGTAGGATAGTAAATATGACCAGCCTCAACTAAATTCCCCCTTTTCGTCCTTGTGCTACAATTGTATATTTTATACAATAAATCTTGCAAAACCTCTAGCTTGAGCTAAGAACATCCCGTCCAATTTTTGTTCTTGCGGATTTTTGAGAATTGATGCTAAGTATGTTTAATTTTTTGTTACTTGTTTAAACTTTTTGCCCTTTCCATTTTCAGTTACAATTTTTGTTTTTTTCCCCACTTCAAGCTGCATACCATTTTTTTTGTACTTGACTTATTTTAATTTTGTACACAAGTTGTAATTTTTACCCTCCCCACTCACTTTAGTTTTTGGCCTTTTAAGTTTTGTAAGCAAGATTTTAATTTTTTGTTTTTTCTACTTTATTCACTTTAAATTTTTACCCATCTCACTTTCATTTTTGCTTTTTAAGTTTTGTAAGCAAGACTTTAATTTTTTCTTGTTTGTGTTTTTATGTGTGACTTGTTATTTAGTATAGCTAAGTTTTGTTTGGTTTGTTGGCCCATTTTTTCTTTAGAAAAAAAAGCTACAGAAGCAGCAACAACCACAGCCCAAATCAAAATGCCTCTGCTTTGCATGAACAAAACCAGATTCCTATCCATCCTTGCTTCCCCGGCCCAGATTACATCTGTAAAGTGGACAGAAAGGAACTAGAGAAGCACCTTTGCAACTAGAAAAAAAAATCCCTATTAGGGCCTTTGTTTAAACTGACCACTGTAGAAGAAAAATGGGTTGAAGACCCCTACACCTTCCTATAAGCAGCAGGTGTTATTGCCTGTATAAGAGACATAGGAGGCGCGGGGGTGGGGTACCTAAAGGTATGGAACCACTTCTTTGAAGCAAAGGACATGTTCTCAGATATCCGAGTTGGGTTTGCCCAACCTAAAAAAAAATTACTAAAATTTTGTGTAGGGAAGGTCCCTGTGTTACTCTCATCCCTCCTTATACAGAGTAATTAAACTAACCTATTCCATGGATGTCAGTGAAATTGTTCTTGATGGACAGATGACCTCAGTATATGGAGGAATGAATGATGACAGACAAGTTCTTTTGTTGAATGGGTTGTGAATCTGATTAGCTAGGTATAAGACAATAAGTGACAACCAGCCTCAACCTAATTCCCACTTTTTAGCCTTGTGCCACAATCGTATATTTTATACAATAAATCTTGCAAAACATTTAGCTCATTGACTTGTTTATTACGCATTGATTCTCTTTTTACCTAGTCCAGTCTAAGTTCGCATGATGTCAATTTCAGATTATTTCTTTTATGAACTGTTAAGTTTATTGTTTTTATTTTTGTTAAACTTTTGCATGTACTTATTTTCATTTGTCCACTTTTTGTAAGCTAAATTTTATTTTTGGCTGCGGTGGTTTTGGGCCACCATGGCTGAAAACTTGGATTCACCAGCAGTGCAAATCCAAAATATGTTAAAAAAAAAAAAAAAAAAAATAATAATGGCCTGGACTGGATGTGAATAGGTTGACAGTTGTTCCTTTCTAAAAAATGTCTATCAAGATAGCCAGTCTGAATGCCAGAGGGATCAGACTAAGGCTGCCTGCCGACTTCATGACCTTGTTGTTCGGTGTGGATGTCACCACAATCCAGGAAACGTACTGTTTGCAACATCCCCTAGAAATAGGCCTAACTAGGGAGGCCCTGGAGCGTTTGGCTAGTAAGCACTGCATGGGTTAGGTAGTCATATGTTAAGCAAAATATCTTTCAAAGCTGTGAATGTGGACACAGAATTGTGAAAATTGCACAAGGCCAAGAAACCGGTCACCACATTCAAGAGTTCAAAACCCCTGGTCTCTGTGACAAAGAGTTTTGCAGCTATTTGGCTGACTTTTCTCGGCTTTTACTGACTGAAGAGGCTAGCTGCAAAGAAGGAGATCACAGAGGGCAAGGTTTACACAGCACTAAAGAAGGTTGGCAAAGGCAAGTCACTGGGTCTGGATGGTTTACCCTATGAATTGTACTTGAGGTTGTCACACATCTTTGTCCCGATTTTGGCTGTTGTGTTCAATAACCGATTCCACCAGGGGTCTATCCCTGGTTGGATCTCCAAGGGTGTGATCATGCTGTTGAAAAAGGGCAAGGGTGTTGGGTGGGAATTAGATAACTATATGCTGATAACTCTGCTAAATGCAGAGTTAAAGATTTGGGCCAAGATCCTGACAGTGTTAGCAGTCAGTTTCCGAGATTCTTTTGGGACCTGAGCAGACTTGCACTGTGAAGGGCCGAACAATTCAGAACAAACTGCATCTGGTTGGCACAATCCTAAGGGGGTGTGAAAGACAAGCCAGCTGCACTGATCAATTTGGATCAGTCCAAGGCATTTGATAGGGTTGACCATCAATACCTGGCAGCTGTCCTGCAGACTGCTGGATTAGCCTCCTGTATTGCTACCCTCGTGCTGTGGTACAGGTGAACAAGAAGCTGTTGCATGCTTTTGTACTGTCTTGGTCGGTTTGTCCACTGTCGCTCCTACTTTATGCGTTGGCATTGGAGCCTCTACTTCACTGCAGTCCAGACCTATGTGGAATTGCTGACCCATGGGCCAAGATTAACTGCAATAAGTCTTCTGGCTTGTGGTCAGATGTACAGGCAAAGGTTGGTATGACGGTTGAGACTTTGCACCAAAGGAGGTGTCCTTGAAGAGCAGGGCAGAGGTGTGTGCCACTTATGTCATCCTCTCTGTAAAAAGTGTAAGGTGATCAAGTGCTTGCTATCCTTTGTCTTCAAGCATCATGTCAATAAAGAAGTGTGTCCAACATCCATGTCAGGGGTGCTAGGAATGCCACAGTTGGAGAGTTATAAACTCACCTCGAGGCTGGCTTTCCTATGCCGTGCATTGACAAGGAACTCGATTTAGGCAGGGACTCTGAGCGATACCTTCCCTTGCCTTAATATCAGTCCTCCCATCTTGCAGGTTAAGCACCATTGTAGGCTGTGGGATCAATCAAGTTTCCTCCTCGAACATCAGTCAGCCTTGAGGGTTGTTCCTTAGTCCAGTGACTTTTCTCAGCCTAGTAGTCTCCTATTGTGAACTAGTGGAGAGGGTTGTGAAGGATCCACTACATGGCCAGCTTGGTTTGTTGGCAGATGAGTGGCACTTGTTTTGGTCTTGGGTACCAGTGCTTGATTATCTCAGCTACTCTGAGTTTTCACTTACTTGGTGACTGGCTTGGAATAGGCTATCTCTCAATGACAAGGCCTTCATATGGGGCTTGGCGGATTTGCCAGAGTGCCAACGATGTGACCATGGCTTAGAGGAAACAGCTTTGCATGCCTTCTACCGTTGTCCTCGGATCTGCCCCCCCATGGGACCATGTCAGCAAGTTGACAGCTCATATCACTCCTGAAAAGCTTGTGCTCATTGATCGTGCTTACACATGTGACAGTGTGTCACCCCCGTATTCTGGGGTGAAACAGATGGTGTTTCTATTGCTGCTGGCCATGGCCCGAATGGGATTGTGACAACGCAATTGGAGTAAGTTTTGCGAGCTGACCATTATTTTCATCAGGATCTAATCTGATTTTTTGAGCATCAGCTCAAGCTGAAGATTAGAACTGATAGAAAGCAATTGGTTTTGACAAATTTCAGCGAATGGTGGGTGACTGGTGCTAGCCTTGAATTTCTGGGTTTTTTTTGTTTTTTTTTAGGTCCACCTAAGTTATATCGGGGTGGTTTCCTGTGGTGCCCTCCCCTGGTTAGGACAGACCCCCTTTTTTTTTGTGTACCTAGTTAATGTGAGTAAGTGTTGTTCCTGGCTCAAGTTTTTGATAGCAGCTATGCCCAACAGTCTCTGAACAGATACTATTGGATCTGGTGGAAATCCTAGATAAGGAATTAATAGTCCACTTAATTGAGGTCAAGTCAGATTGCTATCCAGTCTAAACATGTGAATCTGAACTTGACCAATGCTAAATCATTTAATGCCACCCTGGAAAAAAAATATTATCAATATTCACATATATAAGTGTTTGCTGACACTTTTGCAAGTACAACATATAACATTGCTTCTTTATTCCCCATGGGCAGGAAGTGTCTGAAAGTGCATGATGAAAACAAAAAAATCAGCCTCTTCAAAACAATTGGAAGATCAAAAATTAATTACTACAAATTGACATTATTATCAGATATACAGAGGACAATCCAAGATTCTTGACATATAGATGCTCTTTGGACAACAGGTTCATCCCATTAATGCCAAATTCATCCATATACCCAAATCTGAATGGAGAAATAGTAAAACGTCAGAAAATACCAGTTAACAACAGTACTGAACTAACAAGATCTCCCACAACCCATGGGACCACCTGTTGCCCATGG
>OZ010576.1:1730146-1825146 GCA_963932145.1 Acanthosepion lycidas
ATAAATTCATAAGCTAAGCAAAGTTATATATACGTCTTGAACAATAAAAAAAATTTAAAAATTAAAATTTCAGATACACAACAGTGTATATTAATACTTTTGTTTTACTTTTTAAATTAGGTTCCATGCCTAGTTCTAGCTAGCATGGTCATCATCAGGAGAAAAAAATCCTGCTTGTTAGTAGCAGTAAACTAGAGGAGTAAATGACCGTCTCTGAAGGTGAACTTTGTAGTTTTCATTTTTCATTATCGTTAATTTTTGGTCAGTTCTTGTATTGGTCAAAGGTGTTTTTCCAAGTTCTTTTAAAGAGAGGCTGGGTGATTCCAGAGTCTCAGATTTACCTCCTTAGCCATTTTGACAGCTTTATTGCCTGTTGGGAAAGGGATGTGTGTGTTAAGTCTGTTATTTTTTAGTTGTTTTTGGAGTTTGTGCATGTGGGAGACCTCATCACCTCTGCAAGCATGTCTGTCTAGTGTAGTTGAGGGTGAGAGGAGTCAATTTGGGCCCTTCATAGGTGGTGTTCTCTTTTATATAGTAACAGTAGAGTATATTCAACTAGGCAGAGATTTTAATGTGCGAGAGAGGAATTTGGGTGGGGGGATCTATGGGGGTTATATATTAATTCTGTCTGTGCTGTTTAGTTTACTGTTAAATATGTCTGGACATGGAGGGCTAGGGCAAAAGCTTAGTCCTTTGTTCAGTAATTTAAATGTATCAAGTGAGAATTTACTAGTACTTAAATTTATAACTGACCTGTATGGGTCATGTTTGTATTAGGTTGGTGCAAAAATAATGACGTAATAATGTCGTTTTTTGACGTATTTTTAACGTCAAAAAACGACATTATTACGTCATTATTTTTGCACCAACCTAATATTTGCAAGCATGGCAAAGTTCTTTTGTAAAAGCTTGCATCATGTTTTCTATTAGGGATGTTATATCCACTACCAATTGTCTTGATTGGGGGCTTATCCCATTTGTTGAAAGGTTGTGTTCTCTGACGGATGTCTAACAGGGGCTAATCTGGGTAGTCTGGGATGTTTATTAGGGATGTGTTCTGTCTGAGGGCTGCTGTATTTTGGTTTGTATATTTCTGTATGTCACCTTAAGGAAGTTTGCATAAGTTTGTGGTTTGTTTTGTGTGTGTATGTGTTCATTTTGAGGTTCTCACTGTCATTGATGGTGGGTGTGTTATTGGTTGTAGTGCTGATGGTCGTATGTTGGTGTATGTGTGTGGCTTGTTTTGGGTTTGCATTTGTCATATTGTGGGGTGGTGGTGTTGTTGTTGTTGTTTCCTTTTGTGGCTGCTAAATTTTTTTCTGTGTTAGGTTTGATTTCTCTTTTGTTCTACTTGGAGGAAATATTCCATTTCAATTTTCTTTGTTTCTCAGCTTTTGTAATTCCCTCACTGCTTGGTCTTTGTGAGCTTTTATAACATTCTTTATGTTTGCATATTCCTCCATGTCTGTTTTTTTTTGTTTTGCTCATCAGGTAGGTTGATTTCTGCTGTTGTTGGTATTATGGTTTTCTGGCAGAATTGTATGATATCCTGTATGAGCTCCCTGGAGAAGTCTTGTATTTTTTCAGTACCATGATTATATATATATATATATATATTATATATATATATATATAAATAAATAAATAAATAAAGAATTAATAGATTTCCTTTTATTTCACCAATTTTTTAATAATAAAAATGTTGGATTAGAATAAAATCCACAAATTCTTTAAAAATTAGTTTGTCTTAGATTTGAAATTAAGCAGATATGGACAATTAAGAAAATCTGAACAAAGGGATGTACATTCCTTAAAAGAGTAAATAGCATCTTGTTAGGTCTGAAGCATGCCGGATTAGACAGAGGTTTCTCCTACAAAGGAGGACACAAGTTCAAACTCTGGTAGAGAGCAACATTTCTTAAGTTTTTTTTGCACAGGCTGATAGACGTAATACATATTGTTAAAAAAAAAAAACAAAAAAAAAAGGGGGGGTGTCTATACATTATTTTTTCTTTTTCCAAACAGTTAATGCATTTCAGTCTGGTTGAGATGAACATTCGTAAATGGAAACAATATTACTCCTTCATATAAGCCAAAACCTTGTCACATCAACTTAAAAATAGTTCTATGATTAATCATTAAATTAAGCAGTTTTTATATAAAATCTGTATCCGCATTTCTGTATATCATGTGCTGGAAATGAAAATGAAAGGAATTAAAGCAAACATTACTGACAAACAGGACAGAGTCTATTTTATATACAAGGATATGCTAAAGTGTTCCTATTCAGACCAAGAAGCCTTAAATAAAAAATAAAATTAATCTGTTGTTTGGTCAGATTTCAGAAAAAAAAGTTAAATAAATAAATAATATAAAGAGAATAGAAAAATAAAAATTTGATGTTTGGTCAAATTTCAGAAATCTTTGGCAGCCCCTTGTATAAAAATTGCAAAATTTAATGTTTAGTCATTCAATCATTTTTAAGTGCTAACATGACTAAGGATCAGTCCTTGTGCTAAATTCCGAAGTAGATTTATCAGATTCAATGCATTTGATATTATCACAAGGGTTAATTCATAGGCTAGTGAATGACCATCACAGCTTGCTTTGACTGGATCAGTTAATAATTACATGACATTTTCTATTTCTTTGACGCATACCTTAATCCGATTCATGCTTGCTTTTATGTTGTGCCTCTTTAAGATATAGTTGCTTATGGCCCTCAATAGATTCCATTACTTCATTATCTGGGAATTGCTATGTCTTTCTGGGAAAGATAATAGAATGGTTTCCTGTGGCCTTCTCCACTGTTTTGAATCCAAAGTTTTCCTTCTCTTAAATCAGTTATTCAAGGCTGGAGAGTGCAGTCTACCCTGCTATTTAACCCAAAGCCAAGGGGAGAACTCCTGATGATTTTCCAAAGAGCATCAGTGTGAAAGTGAATGCAACAGACTAGGCTGGAATTTGAACTCCTTCCTCGATTCTACTTTCCACATTGACAAATGTAATGCTACCTGCACACAGATGTACGTAGAGAACCTATATAATTGGAAACAATTTAGACATCAAATTTAAGCATTCTAAGAGGCTAGGTTTAAAGCAAAAATAATCATAAATACCCCTGTCGCTCATTAAATATGCTATTGGCATTTTGCTATGTGTGCTTACTCTGCATCCTTTTAGTATTTCATGTGTCACTATATATGTAATCATTCAAGTGAATGAAAATATTGACATATTTAATAAATCCCATCATATTATGAGCAATAATGAAACCACATCTGATTAACGAGGTTTTTTTTTATTTTTTATACAGCATATCAACCATTTACAGGTTATTTAAAGCCAGAAAATATTTTTATACTGTAAAAATTTTTGGGAGATAGTGATTTACTGATACAAGTCCTACTAATTAACACATAGCTAGAAGAGGGAGGGTATTTGTGCATAAGTGAATATAACAACTATCTTTATTGGCAACTTGGCGCTATCCAATTACTGTATTTTCTGATTTGATGCACTCTAATATTGAAAAGAAATTTCTAAGTGTGTGTGTGTGTGTGTGGGGAAAAAAAAAAAAAAAAAAAAAAAAAAAAAAAAAAAAAAAGTTCATTCTCATACAACAGCACATTCACCATGCGTCTGTCACATGCTGGTACTATGTATTGTTTACATGAATCACTCATCTGATTTTGTTTGTATGGCAATGACATACTAGTCAAGAGCAGAAGGTATTGCGCCGCTGTTAGTAAACAGAGCATGTTTAAGCTTGAGACTCAGTTCCAGGAAGGTTTATAGTCTTGGAAATACTTGTAACACCTAAGTACTGAGGTTACATCATCAGCTTTTATATGATGTAATATGATGTCATTACACTACAATATTAGCTATCCAATTCTGGATTGCTAACATTATAGTGCAATAACTCAACATACAAACCCACATCCCTATCAGTCAAGCCAATTAAGTGACTGTCCAAGCTTACTTGAGCCTGGGCATTGCATTTACATTTGTTTTGGAAGATGCACATGTATTTTTAGGAAAAAAGTGCATCTTCTAAGCTCGAAAATACAGTACACCAAGTCCAAGCTGTTATTCATTACCCCACCCACACATCCAAGCTTACAGCAGCTGGTATTTCCAAGTAGTCACCCTTCTCTCATGAGTCACTGACCAGGCTCAACGTTGTATAACAAAAAATGAAACAATAGTAGATTAAAGCGTTAGTTCATGGATTTGGTGACAGTAACTGTAAGTTCAACCTCAGGGCAGGGTAGTACAAACTTAGAATCAGTGGAAACTGGATGATCAATAGCTGAGTAGGGATAAATAATAACATGACAGTGGAATGAGAAAAAGCTCTCACAGTAGATTAAATAAAGGGTTAAATTCAAAATTCCCTGAAAGTTAGTGGAATCAATAAACACCCGAAGAGGGTAAACAGCTGAAATGTTGGATCAAGAAAACAAAGATGAGGACATTGGTCTAAATAAAAATGAAACAAATCACGCATAATCCTTACTGCATCTGAGAAAAAGTTACAAGCCAGGTGTTCAATCGACATCACTTTTTTCAAAAAGGTTTTTAACCATATTTGTTGGGGGTCTTTGATTAGGATGGCAGAAGGCAGCAGAAAAGACTTTCAAATTTTTTTTTTTTTTTTTGTTCTTTTCATACTTGTCAGTCATTTTCCTCAACTTCTTCATCAGCTTGTGCTAAAGCATCACTGGCATTAACAGCATCCAAAAGATTTTCACTACTGCCTTTTAATCTGTCACCTGAAATAAAAAAGGTTTTACGATTATTCATACTTTGTTTATGACAAAAATATTTTAAAATAAAATATGATTTTCTTTTCACCTGGAAAATTAACATTTCAGAAACTCAATAATAAAGTCCTAATAAAACTTTATCTAAACCTTGAATTTTAAAGTTTTTTTTATTTTTTTTAGTTTTTAGCAAAACAAAATTTTCTTGACATTTTACCAGACACAAATTCAAATAAACATTTTTTTTTTTTTAATTACATGTTCATTCAAATCAGAAGTCATCTGTGAATTGTCATGCATTCTTGGGATAGATAGTTTTTCTTTGCTTTCTCCACAGTTCAATTCAGTTTTTTGTCTCTTAAAATTGTTGTCACCCAATAGAGAGCTCCACCTACCCAGCTATTTAACGCATACCTGGAGAATAGATGAATTCATATGTAACAGTTATGGAATATATGTAAAGACGGCTTGAGAATTACAACAAAATAAGACAAAAGAAATATTAAACAATAGACAATAATAATAATGAGAATGCATCAACTGAGAAATTTGGCTTAAAATTATTACATCTAGTTGTTGCATTGTGGAAATTAAAAACAAAAATATGGCTAATATAAATGATGCTTACTGATTGTGCTTATCTTAGATAAGAGATTGGGGTTGCCTAATTTGACAAGAAGCATGTCCGTCAGAATTACTGGAGAAATCTGTAGGGAAGATTGAGTAATGGGACCGGATGTCAGTGAGGTCATTGACAGGGTGTTTAATCCCCCTGATATGCTGGGAATTGAAGTCGCTGAATACAAAAATATTTGCAGGTGTATGTAGAGAGAGGGCCTTATCTATACTATCAGAAATACTATCTAGCATGCAACAGTCATGAGAAGATGGGGAATGATAAAGAGTGAAAATAAGAGACATTAAGAATAGTTTGGAAACAAGATAGAGTTCCCTTGCTAGTGAGAGATGTTCCTGAACATAGACACCAATGCCATTCATGTGGACATTTAGAGTCCATTTGAAAGAGAGAAAGATAGCCAGGAACAGAGAATTCAGTGAAAGAGGTTGAAGAATTCAGATTAATTCTACAGAGAGCAAAGAGGTCCAGAGTTGCTATTAGAAATTAAAAAAAAAAAAAAACAAAAACAAAAACAATTATCAATGATGGAATAAAAGGAGGAAACAAAATTGGTTTCTTTATTAATATTTTTTCCCCTGTGGCTGCTAATCATTTTTAGGAGATTTGAAAGTTTGCATTAAGTGACACATAATTGTACCTACCAGATATTGCCTGACTGATATTGATTAAGCAACAAATCATTTAGCTTCATTCATACTAGTGGTCTACACAATTTGTTTTTATGACATTGTGGATTATTCACAGTCAAAATATATTGCTTGTATTGCAAGAATAATTATTTTTTTTGGAGGTGGGGGCTGGTCAACAATCAATTTACAGTTGAGCTGGCTAGATGTAGCTATAACTTTGATGCTAACAGTTTCTTATCTCACACTTCTTGCTTGTAGAACTCCCTCTCGACTCCATCCTTTCCAACTAACTTTAATCTGCAAAACTTTAAGTGCAATGTCAATTGCTATCTACTGTCCTCCTGATAGCTCTTTTCTTTCTCCTCCTTATGAATGTTCCTATTCCTAATTCTTCCACACCTGTAACCCCTTGTGTACTAGTGGCTGTACGGCTTTGCTTGGGGTGATACCGATTAATTAAAAAATGAACATGATGCCCAAACAAAAATTATCACAAATAGATCTGATTTGTTTTAACTTTTTAACCTTTATCACGCTGTATGTGACTTCAATTTCTGTACAAAAAGTTTATCCTGGGACTGAAGGTGACTGATCCCCAAATTTGAATTTCTTTAAACTTCATAGTTGAAAACAATTTTGAATGAAAAAATTAACAATAAGGATACTGCAATTGAGAGCCATTGAAAAATAGTGCAGCGGAAGAAGTAATATTAATAATATAGAGTGCTAAACAAACCAATGGCCGATTAAACCAAAATTGGCCGTATTCAATCAGAAGGTCAATATAAAAGTTGTTCAAACATGTTAAGTTAAATAAGAAAACTTGTAAATGTACTTACGTATCAACTGGGCAATAGCTCGCTGTGTTCGCCGTTCAAGTTTTTCAAATCTTTTAGCTACATCTCGTTTCAGATCCCAGTCAGGTTTACGGGGAGCTAAATTAATTAAATCCTACAGAAAGTAATGAAAAGGAGGATTAGTAAGCAATTTGGGGAGGGGGAGGATGATACTAAACAATTTTTAAAATTATACAATCAAAAATCATCCAAACCCGTATAGAAGCAGATGGCAACTACTGAAATCACTTCTATTCCCAACATTCTATTTTCTGGCTTTAGATATTGAGTGAAAGCAAATTAAGATTTAGCTAAGATTTTTTTATTTTTTATTCCTGGGAAGTTTGGCTAATATCAAATGCAGTTTACAATCTTTAATAATATCCAAATCATTTTTAAAGTATTGTTTGCTTGTTTAGTGGCATATCAGCTCCTTATGAGTCATTTAATGTCGAAATTTAATTTTCTTGGGAGGAGTGGTAATTTTCATTATAAAAATTTATAATTTATTGCTGGTAAATTTTTTTTTTTTTTTTTTTTAAATACAAAAATGTATTGTTGATATGTATTTAAAATGTATTTTTATGCTTTCATAGTGTTTGATCCCAGTTTGGGGGATTAATTATTTGCACATAGCTGGAACCCTAACAAGCACTACGACCTCAGGTTAGGGTGGACCTGGAAACAACAGCAATTAAGGTGATTCCATGCTCTTCAAAACTTCCAATCTCCCAACCAGAAACCATGCTGTTAGATGTAGTTTATAGTCATACTCAAGACAATTTTTTAAAGTATTACACCTTCTTTAATTTGTAATGATTCCAAATAACCCACAAGACAAAAAAAAAAAAAAAAAAAAAAAAAATTGGAGATATCATAGAATGATACAAAGAAAATATTACAGTCATTAGAAACTTGACTGAATATCTTACTGAGAATGTATCTTATTTATCACAAGCTGTTGATGTAGTCTTTGATAGGACAGGTAGGAGTTATAAATTAAATATAGAAACATTTCTGTATTTTTTATTAATTGCCCACTGACTTTACCACTACTCTGTGACCCTGTTTAGTCCTTGCCATTTTCCTGCTCTAACAAACTAAATATTTCTGGTTGAAAAGGAACAAAAATGATTAAACAACAAATTATATTTTGGAAGCAGATTCTCATTCAGACACGTTTCATATTATGTCTATTTTTTATAATGATCCTTTCCAGTTCTCTAATCAGTTTCTTGACGTTAATCCATTAAGGAAGATGGCGTAGTTTTTTCAAACCCAAGTACTTTCAATCTTTTCCAAGATCATCTTCAAGAGTAAATTACAAAGTCTTGTTGTAACTGTGATAAAATCTGCATTCTGTTGTGATGGGGATTTTTAAGAACATGCTCCGTAATTATTTTAAAATTTATCTGTTGTAGCTATGGAAGTTTTTGCATTTCAATATAAGGTAGCTGGCCAGAAATTAGTAGAAATGCAAAATGGCATTAAATGTTTGTCATATGCACTTCAATATGCTACTGCTATACACATAATAAATTTTGTTGAGTGTTGGTTGTTTCATTTTGATATAGAGAGCCTTGAGAATTTGAAGTTTTTCTTGTTATTTTCATGATGTGGTATATAAATATCATCAACAAGTATTTTCCAGTATTATAAAGATGGACAGGAATGTGTTTTTAGATGTTGAGCAATAGGACTTGCAGCTAACAAATGAAGTGTCAGACATCTTGATAATGTTATGACCATCAAACCAACATATGTGCTTACTTTTTTGTCAGAAAAGCAATCTCTCATAGGGCATTAAAACTGATATATGATGTTGGTCTTTCCTAGCTTTCCTAGTTTTCACTAGTTGATGGAGAAGAGTTATTGCATACGATTTTTTTTTTTATGAAGTTGATTGTGTTAAATTTAGTCGAATATATTTTAGTTTTATTTTTTTACTGGGATCAGTAGGGAATATATTAGAACTTATGAGATTTATTTTTAGGACTTTTTCATCTTGTTCATAGTTAGAATGCATTTGATTAAAGCACAGTAGTTTGATATGTTTAGGGTGATATAGTGTTCAATGAAATTATACACACACACACATCCTGGGTAAAATGTTAAACTACGTCCAGAAGCAAGGCTTCTGATCAGGAGGTTTTGAGAAGCATGGAACCACCTCTTAATTGCTGGTGTTCCCAGGTCCACCCTGACCCGGAGTGGTAGCACTTGTTAGTTAACTATTACCAGCAATACTTTTTTGAAAAAATTATTACCAGCAATACAATTTTGAAGGAAATATATTACCAGAAACAGATTTTTGACAAAAAATATTACCAGCAATAAAAAAATTTTGTCAGCATTAAATAACCCATTGAGGTTGATATGCTGTAAAACAAAATAAACCAAACCAATCTAAACCAAAGAATACATACTCTATTCATACAAATCTATCCTAAACCCATTGAGGTCGATATGCTATTAAACCATACACACATGCACGCACACACTATATGCATTAAAAGTAGTATTTATTTCAATATTTCTTTTAAATACATGAATATTTGATTTTAAAAGCCTGATATAAACCATCATAAAGGAGATTCTTACTTCTGCTTTAAATCAATCAATGTTCTATTAAAATTATCAATTGGAATGTTATGGACATTAGAAAAAGAATTGATGATGCCTCATTCAACATCTATCATATTAAGATAGGAAGTAGTACAATAGAAACGATGGGTGAAAAACTGCAGAGAAATGGTTAGCAAATTAGTTTATTACTATAATAGTGAGTCTCACTAGGGGCCTGGTATTTATGACCTTGTCCCAGATTAAATCCGTAACCATAGAAATGGCTACTCACAACATCCTCAACAACAGTCTTCACATTTGCTGCCTCAAGTTGATCCTGAATCTTCTCTTCAACTATAAAAAGAAAAAGAAAAACACATTTGAAACACTTGAGCCAACAATTGGTATTTACATAAATGCAAGAAACATTTCTCACTTAGAATTCTCTTTCCATTTACCCATACTCAATGTTGCCTGCATAACTGAACCATTTTGCTGTTTTTAATATTTCAGGTAATCCATTCTCCAACCCTCATCAGGTGTGTTAGATCTACATAGAAGCTAATTGCATTTAAAGCAATAGCAGGAAGTTTGGCACCGCCCTCCCAAGTCAAAGTGTTTCAATCCTGAATCTGTATTTAAGCTCTGTCAATTTTTATATCATGTGCCTGGTGAAGCCCTTGTCACATAGAACAAGAAATTGCTGTTGTTATTCTCTTTTGGATTTTGTATCCACTCTTATGCTTGGTAGAAGAGCATAATGCTCCAATCTACGGACCTTTGGGTTATGAGCCCATCATGCTTCCACTACGCACTCATCTACCAAGTGTAAAAACAGATACAAATGATGTACAATATTGGGTTTATTAATAATAAGGCTTCTCAAAGCTAAAGAAAATAGTCAGCTTTTATTGTCTTTGGAAAAGTTTTACAAAAGTAAAATATATTTTCATATTAGAAAGAATAAATTAATAACAACATTGATATACTAGTATATTTTTAAAATAGCAAATAACAAGCATTGAAGCTGATAACAGGAAACCATACATAATTTTGCATATTCAATTCTAACCTTAAAAAAAAATGCTGCTTCTGTCTCATAAAAGTTGGCACTTTTACATATTTTTCTTTTGATTAATGGCAACATATCAACAGTTATTTTTTCATGTTTTTTTTGTCTAGAGTTGACGGTCACGATACTTTTAAATAATATGAGTTATCTTAGAGAAAATATAATTGCACTTGCTTATATATTTGAACAGATAAATTTCCACCTATGGTTGATTTTAAGAACAGCCATAGTAAAACTCAAAATGCAAAATGACTCAAAATTGCCACAGCATTTGTTAAACTTCAACATAAAAGGTTATTAGTTAAAACAACATTAAATACAATCCTTTAATATTTAATCGTGTTTTTGTTTTCATTTATAATAATCAGGATTGATTATTATAAATGAAAACAAAAACACGATTAAATATTAAATTAGCTTAAATGTTTTTCATAATTAATTGTTCCAAACAATGCATTAATAAATTATTCCATTTTCAATGAGTTTATCTTGTTTTTATTCACAAATCTATCAACAATTTCAGTACAAATTTCATTCACTCAATGTAATGTCTCTTCTGGTAAAGAGGTTGGATTTGAAATTTGTTCAAACAGTAAATAATCCTTTCTTATGTAACTTGTTACCAGGTAAAAGTTAATATTCTAGTATAGACTTTCCTAATAAGAATTCACACAAATATATAAAACACAATGTGTATCCATATATTTCAATGCACACGTGGAACACGTTTCACAGAAGCTACACTGATCCTAGTATACCAATCTATACATAATTAATATCATCAGTTTTTATGGGTACTATACAAGTAATATGTTAATTTTACAAAGAGTTTTTTTTGCTTTAACCATTATTTTTTTTTAAATCTGAAGTGAAGGCAGGCTCAGTAATATGGAGTTACAAATTGGACTGGAAATTGCTTTATTTCTCAACTTAGAACATTTAAGTGTTGTCCTATCAAAATCTTACTATGATATGTCAATTTTGCTATATTAATGTAATGCACACACACACACACACACACACATATATATAATTTTGTGATTCATTTTCCACCTGACTTAGGATGTTAAAATTTTAAAATATAGGTCAAAGTTATATTAACTGTCTATTTAAGCCAGACATTTGTGTTTTCTCTTATTTTAAATTTTAAGTTTCTGATTTTATTTCTTCTCATTTCTGAATTGAAAATACTAACAAAGGACTTGTTGGTTGAAATAGCTATTCTGATAAGGTAAATTTGGAGATATATATAAGAAATATTTGTTGTATTTGACTTAAAATATGTACAATAAAAAATCACTTTTGCTAAGAAGCAGTTTGGGAAGCAAAAGTGGATGTGTGTTTTCAGCTGTTGAAAATTTCCTTGTCCAATGTAAAGTTATTTGATATTTGTATGATATTACCACTTAGCCCTTTGAAGTCTGGTTGTTCATAGCCAGTAGCAATAAGCATGAAATGAATTGGCCTTACTACCAGCATTATAGAATACTATACAATTGGTAAGCCTGACAATTGAATAATTAAGCTAAAATGGTCATTAACAGAAAAGATCCTGAATGTAGCTCCAAGGATTTTTTAGAGTCTAGATATCAAGAATTACATTGCAAATGATGTTACATCTCACTAACAAAAAGGTCTTGTAAAACAAAGATGGCAATTTATAGATAATTTATCTTGTAAAATAATAGTAAGTTAGATCAAAAATATGTGCCTGCATTCACACATACATAAAAAGATGACCTGTTTTTCTAGCTATTCTATTTATCTGTTCCAACTTATAGACAGCACAAAAAAAAAAAATTCAAAATCTAAAAAGTACCTACAACAATGGGTAAATTTTTGGTGACAGTCAAAGCAAATATACATCAGATTACCATAGCAACAGAATTCTTTGAAAGTGAAGTCACAGGTTTTCGGAATTCCACAATTCCAATAATATTACACCGGTTTATTTAATACAAGTATCATCTGAAATGGTGATACTGGTACTAATTTTTCAACTTCTTATATCACAGAAAAACTAAGCATGTTGTACCATACTAAATAAAACTATGCTGTTTGAGCCAGTACTTGTATTTAGTACACAAGAGTAAATAAACATTAAACAATTTTCCTTTTGCTTTGAATTTCATTTTTTTATTACATTAAAATATTTAAATTATTCAGGCTTTATTTTTTTTAACTTTACCTTTTTAAAAACCCAGGCGTGTGTTGTATATTTTGAAACATGGAGTATGTAACTGCTCTGTTTATTAATTGGATATTGTATTACTAATTGTTTTTGCATTTAAAATGTTATGTAATTCTTACATAACCAGTAATTAGTTTTGCAGGAAAAACATTAATGTGTAATTTTTTTTTTTACCTTTTACCTGCCTTTTAATGTTTCACTCATCTTGATATCCAACTAGCAAGTCCCCATCCACCAGGCTCTTTCCTTCCATCCATCTTGTTCTCCCGCCTATATGTTCATTTTTTTCTCCCCTCGCATCTGGTTTCTTGTTTTCCTCCCTTATATTCTACAATTCCTCCTCCTTACACTATTTCTCCATTCTTTCTCACTTTCCAGTTATCATATTTTCATTGCTAGAAAGCATAAGTTACTTTAAACCCCAAAGGGACAGGAATCAAGTTGATACTACACTCTGTCTTACATAGAGAATCAGTAACTGAAATGCTAAATCTTTTATTATTGCAATTATACCAAATAATAATATTTACCTTTGCCAGGTTGAGATTTTGGTAAAGAATTCTCTTTGAGGTTATCATCAATTGGTTGATAACTCCTAAATATGGGCCTGATTAAAAAAAAAAAAGTAAAGAAAAAAGCTCACAATAAATCAAACTATATAAGATTTAGCTAAATACCACCAGAAAGACAATATTCAAATATATGCACACTAATATTTACTTGCTTTTACATAATGGAGATGATGGAGGAAGCAAAAAAAAAAAAAAAAAAATGATAAGAAAAGAATGGGGCAAAAAATAATACAAAGCAAGCAAACAATATATGCAAGGCAAATTAACATTAATATAGGAAAAAGTTTCCAAACTAAGAATTGGGATTGACACACAAAAGCAAGTTTGAACAAACAAACATAGCATTCTGACTTCAATATAGACCAGGACCGAGTCAGATAAAACCAAGAACCAGGCTATTTTTTTTATTGGCTAGGAAAAAATCCCAGCATGGGTTTGTGTGCTTCTGCATATAAAATGGGGTGGGTCAAGTGTTTTGCAGTCATTCTCCCAATAGATTGGAATTAATTTTTAAATAAATTTGTTTACATTCGTTTTTATATCCTTTCTGTTATAACAGTTACTTTCCAAACACGCTAATACAATTATCTTAACAATCGAGCAGGACCAAGTGATTCTGTTATTGTCAAAATTCAAGAAGGATTCAAATATTTTTAGTTATTTAGTAAGCTTAGCTTAGCCTGATACAAGTCCACAATTATTGGATGCCAATTTACAAACTCATTACACTAAATCAGCCCTCAGTAGCCTTTTCTATAGAAAAGGCTATTAAGAGCATTTATTAAAAATTATTTTTCTTTAAATTCAGATTCTTGCTATAGAGAAAACTATTCCAGATTATAATGAACATGCTGTTGCCAGTATAACGAATTTGATCCTCACTGGGTACCTTACTACTGTGACTTTCTACCAAAATGAATAAATGAAAGGACTTGCCTCAAGTTTGAAATCGCTACCAGAATTTGAGATGTCAATTTTCTAAGTCGTTATTCTTCCCACTTGGAAAACTTGTGTAACACAATATTCTTTATATCCTACTATGCTAAACTTAGAAAACAAACAAATCTACAATATTTTTGGCAAGTGTTGTCACAATAATGAATTAATTTAATTATAGAGCGAGAAGTGACCCCAAAGAAAGTGTATCAATTTTTATTTTTTCTGTGGCACTTTGCCATTCCAAATAATTTACACATCTATTAATATTATACAAGGGACTGGACATTCAGAGTAACTATAAAAAGTTACTGGCTTCATGCACTTCAAGTACTTTGCTCAAATTTGTCAGCCATTCCAACACAATGGTATAAGATTTTGCATAATAACTGAACATCAGTAGACATTATGAAGGCTGATTCAGTAGACTGAGTACCAATGAACATTAGCAAAGATTTTCACTGAAATCAAAAACACTTTGCATGTGTGTGATACCTTTTTACATCACCAGGAACATTCACTACATACAAATTCCATCTATATTTCTGAGATGAGGTATTATGTACACTATTGTCCTCATCTTTGTCGCCATATTTATTACGATGTTTCGACCGTTGTACACTCCAGCCTTCTTCAGATGGTTGGAATGTCGAACTGAAGCCTTTATTTCGCTCACTGGAGTAGACTGTTCTAGTTCCATGTGCCATGTTTAATGGATGTCAGTCATCTCCTGTTAATTCCCCTCTCCAAGTTCTCCACTACCTTAACTAGGTATTGAACTCTTTGGGTCCTGTCACTGTATCTAACCAACGCCTTTATCCACTGTGCCATGAGTCCTTGAGACCATCTGTGTATGAATTTCTGGGTATTATAAACCTAATATCTTCAGCAATCATTTTTTACCAGTGCTCATATTGCAATTTTTGCTGTTACCATTGCATGACTAGAGCTCATATTGCAATTTTTGTTATTATTGCTTTTCTCTGACACTCCTTATTACTGGTTCCCATATTGTATTCATTTCTATGCTTGGTTGGCTCAGGAGATGTCTGTGGCCTAGTATATGTGCTGATTCCTTAAGTTTATGAATTTTCCAATGGTGTTCTTTGTCAATGATCTCAACCTGATCCCACAGAGGGCGGTGATCTCCCTTTTCTCTCTATATGTGGTCAGCCACGCCTGATTTTTCCACTTCCCCTCGTGTTTCTGGTGATCTTGAAGCCTTACCTTAAGAGGGCAGCCTGTCTCCCCTTTATATTTCTTTCCACAGCTGCACGGGATAGCATACACACAGTTTTTAGTCATGGTGTGTGTGTGTGTGGGGTCTTACTCAAGAAAGATCCAGCTTTTGAAGGTTGTCCTGATGTTACATGGACCACAGATCCTTTATATTTTCTCTGATAACCCCTTCACATAAGGCAGGCAGACTGTTTTCTGAGTGTTGTTGTCCCCCTCTTGTACCCTGCCTATCCCAGTTTTTTTGGGTCTGCTGTCATGTAACCAGGATAGTTCTTACATTGTAGGGTACTACTTATACTGACCAATTCTTTATCTAATGTCTCTGGGTCACCACTTACGACCTTTGCTCGGTGTTGTAAGCAGCGGATGATCCCTTTCTTTACATTGTATGGATCCTGGGAGTTGAAATTGAGGACTGTCCGGTGAATGTCGGTTTACAGTATATGGATGTCTTGAACCCATGCTCTGTTCAAGATATTAGAACATACAAAAATGGGAGTGTGTTGTTACTCTCTGTCTCCATTGTGAACTGTATCAAAGGTCTTATTGAGTTCACATGGTCCAGTAGAACCTGAACATCTTCCTGGTGTGGCCAGAGTATGAAGGTGTCATCTACGTACCTTAACCATAGAGTTGGCTTTAGACATATAGATTCTAATGCCATTTCCTCAAAGTATTCCATGTATATATTTGCCATTGCTGGTGATAATGGCGAGCCCATTGCTAAGCCCTCATCCTGTCGATATATGTGTGATCCTGTTCCAAAGTGTGTTTGTGTACAGAAAGTCAACATCTCCATCAGATTATCTATTGGAATACTGGTCCGTTCTTCTAGGGAAGAGTCAGAGGCCAATCTGTCTGACTACTGAGAGTGACCCCTCCGTGGGCACCTTGGTGAACAAACTCACCACTTCCAAGCAACAAACCATCTGGTTGGATAAGACAGGAGCATCTTTGATTATTTCCACGGTTGGCAGAGTTTCGGACATATGAAGGAGACTTTCCGATCAATGGGTCAATTATATCAACAAGGAAGCGACTCAGAGGGTGGCACACAGAGCCCTGGCAATTAATAATCGGCCTAAGCGGAATACCGTCTTTGTGAATCTTAGGGAGACCATATATGTGAGGTAGCTTGGTGTAATGCTGCGATAACTGCCTATATGTCTTAGGCGTGAAGTGATCCTTGTTCTTGATTAGTATCTGTGACAGTTTGCATTCTGTTTTCCTTGTAGGATCCTTTTTTACTTTGTTGTAGCTACCATTGCTAATGAGGTCTTCCAGCTTTCTTGTATAATCTGATCTGTCCACCACTACAGTCACATTGCCTTTGTCAGCTGGCAGTATGATGATGTTTTCGTTCCTCTGTAGGGATCTGATTGCCAGTCTCTCCAGTTTTGTAATGTTTGGCCTTCTCCAAGGTCTCTCACCTTCCATCTCAGTCCATCCACCTGAGTCTGAGGGAAGTTCCAGTTCACCTCCTCGACTCTGGCAATGATGTCCAAGTATGGCACTCGCCTGATGGTTGTGGCAAAGTTGAGACCCTTATTCAATACTGACTCCTCAGAGGCACTCAGCTGATACTGGCTGATGTTGATTATTGCTTTCACTGGCGGGTGATGGACCTTGTGCATCACCTTCTGATCTTTCAATCTGTTTAATTTTTTTACTTGGTGAGCCTTGACTACATCGAATTCATGTCTGAAGGATTTATCCAGGTCATTTTGGATCCTTCTCTGGTCTTCTTCATTGTAATAAATATGGCGACAAAGACAATAGTCTGAATAATGTAAATAGTGTACATAATACCTCATCTCAGAAATATAGACAGACAGCTACCAGTGTTAAAAAAAAAAATATGTATTTTTGCAATGTTTTAAACTTAAAGTAAATATTTGTTTAAAATCAGATTAATTATACTTTAAATCATGTAACATTCCTCAAGCAAAAGTTCAGAAAAGTATATTTTATTTTTGGAAGAATTTTTTTTAATTAAGATAATTACATTGCGATGAAAGATGACTAAAGGGCGCTAATCATTCTATTTTAGAAAAAAAATCCTTGCAGTCAATTTAAATTAAATAGTTTTTGAAATACAGAGCATTTTATTTTTGCTTATTGAAATATTAACTTTTTAATCTATTTTTTAATCTACTAGCTTGAAATTAAAAAATAAAATAAAAACTTCAAGAAAATTTTTTCATTTTTAAAAATTCTTTTTAATTTCTTTTCCTAAATTTAAAAAAGTTTTATCGTCAAAATCTGTAAGAGGAAAGACCAATGGATTTTTTTATTATTAAAAAATTAAATTATTTTTTCATCCTTTTTGAAAAGTTCGAAAAATCTTTTCTTTTTTCATGTTACAGCAAAAAAGTTCCCTATCTATTTTTAATTTGTAACACTAATGAAAGAATACATTGAAACTTTATTCTCTAGAAAAATATTGATTTTTCTTGAAATATTTTTATTGGTGGAAATTGTTTTAAAAGCCATGAAAAAATAATGGCAAAAACAAAAATAAATAAAAAATCTTCAGGATGCGTTCTTAATTTTTAATTTGCGTAGCTAATTTTTAACTAGCTGAGTGACCTAAAATTTTGCAAAATGTTCTTTAGAAATTCAATTTTGATCGATTATGTCTACATGACATCATGAAACGATTGATTTTTAAATAAATCAATCTTGCTTATGATGGCTAAACAAGAAATAGATAAAAAAAAAAGATTTTTTTAAAGAAACTAACTTATTTTCAATTAGAAAAACTGATTTTCGAATCGTCTGCGATGAGAAGTAGTTAAGAAAAAAAAAAATAAAAAAAAATGAATAGTCCCTCCGAATTTGAGAAGAAATTAAAAAATATTGCTTGAATTGGATTGGAGGTAATTCCCGAGTTTAGCGTCAAGTGGGGATTGAACTCGTAACCACAGCGGTCAGATTTACGACAAGACTACGTACGATGACTGACAGTTTGAAATTGTTCAGTTTTTCGCGAACAATAAACTCTCAGTATTTTTTTTTCTTGTCAAGTTTATTCTAACATACCACACTATTCTTTATTCCTTGTGCATTTTAAAATAATATTCGACATAAAGTTATTTTTTTTATATAATTTGACGTACGTGTTTGTTTAAATAGTTAAACAAACACGTACGTCAAATTATATTCCGAGAAGATAAACATTTCATTTAAAAATAGAGAATTAGTTTAAATTAATTTCAACATAATGAAGCAGATCCGAGGAAATTCTGAGCTCCCACATAAAAAATTAAAACAATTTACTCACTGTTACTCTATTTATTACTTTAAAATATTTTGAATATTAAAAAAAAAAAAAAAGAATTCAATTGAATTAAGTAAGAACATTAATATACTTTTTATTACCTTGGTAACTTTTCTTCCTTCTCATCGTCTTCCTTTTCATTACTGTTATTATTTTGCCGAGGAGAGTTTTCACCACATTTAAACCGTTTCGCTCTCATCTCTTGAAGTTTTTCTCTCCTCTTAAGCGCTGCATTTTGCAATTCACCAACTTCAGCCATGCTTTAAAAAAAAGAAAGAAGCTGCTGATGGATATATCTTCCTTTAAAGTACAAACTAGTGAAACAACATATATGAAAACCGAAATATAAAAAAAAAATCCCTCGATATGTTCAGAGAGAAAAAAATAATATTACACAATTCCCTTTTTTCCTAACTTTTTTTCAAATTAAAAGACAAGCAGAGCTAGCTTTAGTTTTGCCCGTAGTTATCTATTCCCACCATTTCGTACATGCAAAATAATACGCGATCAGTCATGGCGGTGTCCTTATCACACACGTGGCCTGAGCTAAACTCCCGGCGTTACCGACACTATTATTTCATCAACCCTCCTCTCTTACCTTTTTTTTTTCTCTCTCTAAAAAGCACGCCTTCTTTCCTCTTTAATCATCAACTGAGTCCGACTACGTCCTATTGATGAGAAATTACAATTTGTTTGTTTCAGATTCATTAAATTTTATAATGATAATTTCGGTCTATTTTATTTGAAAAATGTTATCATTATGATCGCTATTACAAATTAAATTAATATTTCAAAATTCAATTTAAGTTTACTAACGTGAAATTAAAAATTGTTTTCAATAAAATAAATTTAATTACATTTTCCCAAAATTTCTAATGAAGCAAATTAACTCCCTCACTCCTCACTTTTATTTGTAACGTAGTTTCTGGAAAATATGCCTTTTTGTAATTTTTTTTTTTTATTTCAGAAAAATAAGTTAAAAAATAATTTAAAAAATAATGTTTTTAATTGTTATATTTTTGTATTGAATGCTTTTTTAATTATTATCTGATATACGATTTTTTATTTTTTTTAAAATTCTAACTGTATCAACTCATAAAATACTAAAATTCTAAAGATAGGGAAAAACGATATGGGAAAACAATTTTTCGATTAAATTGTATTGGTTTCCCATAAATTTATTTAAAGATTATTTCATAATTCAAGTTAAAAAGAAATAAGGTCTTAACAAAAAAAAAAACAATTTTTATTTTTTTAAATAATGTAAGCACATATGCAATTAAAATTTGACTCCTTACACCACAAACCCATTAAATTACTCCCCCTCCTTTTCATGGAAATATACCTCTTTGGTTTGATTTTCTTAAATTATTTATCGGTAAACATTTATTAAAATATTCCATAAGACTAAGAGTGAGTTGTCCAACTTAACCAAAAATGAAAAGGAAAAGAAATGCTGTTTGTAGTGGTCGTTTTATTTGGTCAGCAGACGAAAACTGAAAAGTCGATAGTCTGCACTTTTTAGAAGGAAGTCTCTGCGTGGACAGAAGCTTGAAGTAAAGTGGAAAATGACTTTTAAAAAAATATTTATATTTTAATTTTAAACAAAACTATTTAAAATTAGTCATCATAAATTAAAACAAATAAAATCTTTAACATCATAAGCAGTTTTTTAACATTAAGAGAGAATTTAGTTTTCCCATGTTATTCGACTGAAAAAAAAAATTAGCTCTAAAAAGTTGAATATGTAAAATTATAAATTATTTTTGTAGTGGTTTGTTTATTTTTATTCCGTTATTAAATGATATCTTTAATTTTACATCGAAATATTTAATCGTGTATGTAGAAAGGGAAAATTTTGTAATTGCCAAATTTAATCCAGTTATTGAAAAAAATACCCGACATTCCTCTGTAGTCGATGAATATTGAAAATTATTTTGCTTATAAAAAAAAAAAAAGAAAAATGGGGATTTTTCTATAGATTTTTTTAAAAAAGTCTTCATAAGGGATTTTTTTAAACATATTATTGTTTTTTTTGTTTGTTTTTGTTTCAAAAAGTGTTCGAAAAAGGTTAATAAATGGAATTTTAGAAAAAAAGAATTTTTTTTAACTAGTTGGATTTATTTTACTTTGTCCAAACAATGGTATGAGCAGTACGAGAGAGAAATAGACACTCAGCTCAGGGTAGAAAGTCGAGTACGAATCAGTCAACAAAAATCTAAAAATAAAAACAACTAGTGTTAGAGAAATAAATAACGCTCATGATACGAATAATAAATGTACAAGACATAATGCCAGACATGACTGGTGCTCGTTTAGTTACGTAGCGGCGGCGACCGAATGGATTGACGTTTTGGTCACTCCGCTGTCAAGAAGAGAAGATGGCGCTTCAGCGGAAGAAAGACGGTGGGCCGAATGTTAAGTTCTTCGAGTCTGTGGAGACGATTGCCATGTTCGATTCTGTTCGAACATGGCTACATAAGAACTGCAAGAAGGTAAGGAGGCATTTTTGTTCGAACTTCATTGTAATCGAGTGTTAGATACCCGGTACACATTGCCAACCGGCTCAGTTTGTTTCACTCGCCTTTGTTTGAGTATTCTCACTTATATTATAACAGTATTAAAAGAGGGAACGGGAGCCGGTCTTGTTTAATTTATATTGCAAAGTTTTAATTGTTAAAATCGTGCATTTTATGAATACAAAGATATTAGTGTTTACCTATATCTTTTAAAATTAAAGCCTAATTGAAAAAAAAAACGTTAGTGAAAAATATCAGTTTTTTTGCATAGCGTGATTGTGTAGATTCTTAGCCACTGTTTCGTATCCAATGCATATATACACTGTGTATATACAATACAAGTTTCATTGTGTATATCTACATGCCTTATATCCCACATCTAATTCCAGTGCATATATACGCGCATAGATGCTGATCAATACTTCTGATCTATATAATCAACAAATAAATATTTAGTTTTTAGTTAGTGTGCATAGCTACACCCTTCCCTCCACTTTTACAGTTTCTTGTTTAATGGGACGATTTTATTTTATTTTATTTTATTTTTTTACTGAGGGATGTTCATCAGCAAATGTTGCTTAAATTTAGAATTCTCTTTATCTTGAATGTTGCCTTTGAAAAAAATCTCATGACGTAAACAAATATATACTTGTTTATTAATATTTAACACCATGTGACTCAGCTGTGATGATGATGTAATTTTTCTGCAGCTTGTATTAATTTTCCTTGTACGTCCTCCGCACCTCAAATATGTTAAATACAGTATGTACATTTACCATTACCACTTATGTTATTGTTATTAAAACTGCTATCAATGAAACCATTTGCTTCGAAGGTGTAATTAAAAAAGGGACCCTTTCTGATTTCATAAAACTATAATTTTTTTTATTAAATTACAGGAGGTTGAACACTGGATTTATGACTCATAATTTCTGGTTGCTGCTTTAGAGAGATATATTGCAATTGGGCACCGCTGATTATTTTCCATCCGGAAGATATGCAATATAGCAATCGTGTTAAAAAAAATTATCTCTGATGTTGATAAACTTTGGGCCAAATGTAAATAGACTGTTAAAAATGTAATTGTTGTTACACTTAGTTTACTGCAGGATATCATTTTATTTTTAACAAAACGTTAAAAGGATTTATTTAATCAAAATAAAGGATCTTAGAAAATAAACACTAATTACAGCACCACTGGTCATCCATAGAAAACAAAAAAAAAATGTATTGGTCATCCTGAAAGGACTATCCACGAGTAGTTTTACTTTTAAGTGTATCTCATGATTTCTTTAAAAACTCTGCCTCAAGACAAAGGACGATTTTTTTTAAAGACAGTCTTCTAAACACAAGCACTAAAGTTTTTTTAGATAGCAAAAATATAAGACAGTTGCTCGTGTATTAAAAAATATAGTCAACGAACACCACGCTTCCTTGAGTCAATCAGTAAAGCATTTTTTTTTTCTCAAATCAGTTTGAAAAAAAACATGTATTTTTTTTATTTATGTTTAAAAAAAATCATGTAATTTACTTTTTTTCTCTCCTTCGACTAGCAAGAAAAAGGAAACAAAAACAAATCCTTAGAGAACCGGTTGCAAAATGTGGTCGTTGGCTAATGATTTTTGCTATGTCCACTGGTTACCCACTTTAAAAAGTCACTTGTTTTTGTATTAATACTACTACTACTACTAAATGTTTCTGGGGGGATCAGTTTTTAATCCAAACGTCATTATAAACAGATCCTCCACTTTTTGACCTACTGGCAGTCGTTTAACAAACTCGCGCAATCCAATGATTTTCTTTATATTTTATTTCAATTTCCCTATTTATGACAGATTGTTTTAGACAGTCTTTATATATTATTCTAGCAAGAGTTAAATTTGAGAAAAATTGAGGCAAATATTGGTTTTTATTTAGTTATTTGTTAAATAGCAAAAGACCTGTCCTGCTTTCTCTCTCTAACAATGAAGTGAAGACTTTTAGTTTTGGTCACTGACTCTCATCGTCCGTCCAGTTCTCGAGTTTTTCTTTTAAAGTGTGCATAATATTTGGCATGAAATAATTAATCTATCTCGCCTGGGGCCCTTGTGGCTATTTACAGTTGGTAAGGGGCCATGATATTTATTCCGATGTGAGGACGTTACCTTCCTTCTTTCTTTATGGTTTAGAGTAGCACTGCTTCTCTCACTCAAGGCAGACATGTTTGAATAACTGCCCTTGACGTAAACGTTGTCGGCTCCTAATGTTTTCCCTGAACTGTTTCTCTTCAAATGTCTCATTACTTTACCAATGCTACTCTATCTTTCGGCCCAGACAGCTAAAATTCTCCCACCAAATGGCCGCACTAAAAAGAAGTAGCCCATTTTCACCACACCGTTACCAAACCTATCTTTTTTAAGCCCACCAAAAGGAGGAAAACGAAGCAGTAGCCATTTTTTCCTCTCCCCCCGCCTTTTCTTTCTGTCACAGTAAAAGTAAAACGTTTTGCAACCACAGAAATGAAAAGGTAAAAAAAAATATGTATATATATATATATATATCCTTCTCCTTCTTGTGAAATAATTACGGTAAGACCGAAATATGGAAGGTCGATTTTGTTTGAAAAACACTTTGTGTTGTCTTTTTCTTTTTTTTGGTTTGAGAATGAATGTCTTTCAAGATAAATGTTCTTGTTAAAAGAAAAAAAAAGAAATCGACACCGGAAGTAAAAATAATAATAATAAAAAAAAAATCTATTCAGTCAGTCAGAAGAATTTAAACTCGGCAGATGGCTTAACTGCCCACTTTCTCTTTTTTTTATTTATTTATTTATTTTCCTCCTCTTGAAATGCTGTTATTTAAACAGATAGCTTGATTATGTTGTTTGCGTGATTTTCTTCTTCCCTGCCTGCTTCTTCCATTTAATTCTCCTTCCTTTCTTTCTCTTTACTATTCATGACGACGGCGATGATGATGATCGTGGTGGTAGTAGTAGTCTGCCAATGACCTACTTTGTACGTTAAAAACAATATTTACTCTCGTATTTAAAAATGCAATACAATATGGAATTATATTATTTAGTGTTCATTTTTCTCTTCACACCAACTTTCTGGCTAATTTCTTTCATTTAAGATTTTTCTCTCAATATTCATTTTAAAAATATGATATTTGTCAGCCTCCTTGCCTGGGACTCGCCTTTCTAACTGAAATTTTTGTAGGCAAAAAAAAAGATTCTTTCCTAGATTTTAAAATTTGAATGAATTTTTATTGAAAATGTTTTTACAAATTTTGAAAATTATTTGTGAAAACGTTCAAAAGTACAGCTAATATATTTTATTTTTTTTATGCATTCAAATATGTTAAATATTGTTTTCTTAAAAACGAAACATTTAGTTGACTTTATTTTTTATTTTATTTTACTCATGTGACTTTTTTTTTCTGGGGGTTTCTAATTTTTAACTGATTTGTTTTGTTTAAACTTGTAGTTTATTGGATTTTTAAATAAAAGAAAATTTAGAAAAAGGTTTTCGATTATTTTCTAAAATTAAAAATAATTTTGAACAAAATATTTTTCGTTCAAATAATTCTTTCTCTGCATCAAAATTTTTAATTTTTCACCATTGCTGTTTTAGGCTTTAAAAAAAACTTGTTCTTTTTAAAAAAAATTATTAAATTTGATTTGAATGACGCCTGTTTTTTTAGAGTTTTATAATGTTATTGTTAATTATAGATTTGTTGTTTGTCTATATTGTAGTGTTGAAGACTATTTTTAAATTATTTTTATAATTGTTCGTATTTTTATATTAAAATTTCCCTTAAATTTTTTTAACTTTTATTTCCCCCAAAAAAAATTATTTTAAATTTAGTTTCATTATTTTTAGCCGCGTTTCTAGAATGAAAATCATTAGTGAAATTAAATTAAATTTTAAGTGAAGTTTTCAATATTTTTAGCTTTTATTTTTAATTAAAATGGTGGGGATGTTTTTTTTTTCTTTTCAGTCAGCATTAGAGACAAACAACAAATGTTTGTTCCTAACTTTACATTGAAAGTAAATTTATAATATATCATTGTGCTGAATATTTATGAATATGAATGATCAGTTTAGAAAAAAAACACAGCAGCTACAATATTTTTTTTTTTTTTTTTTTTAAATCAAACAAAATTTTATATTAGACTAGAGAGCTTAAAATTAAAAAGTCTTAAAATTAAGTACTTCTTTTTCTAAAAAATGAATGTCATGTAAGCATTATTTTGTCTCTTGTTTCTCATAAAAATACAAACCAGCTTTAACTGTATGTTATCAAACAATTTTTGGTAACAACCTTGACGTTTTATTTTGACCTCACCGCATTCGTTTCCAATTAAACACTGATCAATGAACATAATTCATGATAACTTCTGGCGGGAAAATAGTTGACACTAACTTCATAGTTACTAATCCGCGTTGTTTAGTTTCTAATATTTATTTGGAAAGATGAAGAAAGAGTTCAATATCGGAGATTAAGCGTTTGTCGATATTAAAAAAAAAAGTGTGGACATAGGAATCAGCATTGTGTTGTGTTTATTTAAAAATAATACACGTCTGTGTTCTTTTTAAACTTTTTTTTTTTTTTAAAGCTTTATGCAATTGTATTGACTAGATTAAGTCTTATTTTTCTTATTTTCTTTATAAGTATATAGTGTTTCGTTTATAAGCTGTTTTCCCTTTGTCAGTTTTTTTAAATTAGTTTGTGGCCCTGAAGTGTACTTAATTTTTCAAAGTCTATGTATTGCAGTGATCTTGTTGATAAGTATTTTTGTTGTCTCATGTTTACATTACCTCTTCTTGTAAATCCTGTAATTTACTTTTGTAAACTAAAATAAATCTCAAACCTTTATTTATTTTTGTCAACCTGTTATTTTGCTCTTTGTTCCCCATTGTTGATAAACTGTTGAAGTAGTCATTTTCTAGTTTTTATAAGAAATAGTGTTTGGTTTTGTTTTTTTCTCTCTCCCATTTTAAATTACTTTTTTTGGGGTTTTATCTTTGATGGTTGAGAGATGTTTGTGTTACTATTGGCTATGTTCAGAGTATTCAGTCTTCTTTGCCATATACATAGCTAACAAGTTCCACCTGTCTTTTGTAAACTGACTGTAACCAAATATGATTCTTCTACATATGAACTACGATTGCTACTTTAAATACATTGTTGAAAGCTTTTCTGGGTGTATGGATATATAGTGGCATTGAACCTCCATCTTGAGAAACGCATTGCTCTAAAAATATTATATACTGATCATTTTAACTTTAAAGAAGAAAAAAAAAAAGATTGGGGAAATAATTTTTAAAAAAAGTATTAATCCGATATGTTAGGACAACGGGTTTAGAGCTGTGGTTAATGAGCATGTCTGACAAGACATTGGCAAGTGTAATGAGTTTAGTTTTCACCACTACTATGACCCTGTGCCATACTTTTAGCTATAAAACTGAATTCTACAGTAATTTAAGTCTCTGCTTGTGCTTAGCTTAAAATATTAATTTTTTTTTTTTTTTTTTTTTTTTTTTTTTTTTTTTTTAAGCTTCAATTTTTGTGTAGAAAATAAAAATTTATCTAAACCTTTTACCAGTTTAAGTTAACCAATAAACTTCCAAACAGGAATTGTTACAAACTCTTGAAAAATGAATAACGCATTGATAGAAGGTGGAAAAAGTCTTAGCTATTTGTAGGTTTCTTACCTACCTTCAGCTTGCATAAACAAAGATTTCTTTGAACTTGGTTTCAAATTTTTGACAGTAATAAACCACAATTTATACTACAGGGACCTTATACTGCCATCATTGAAATGTTGTCCTTTCTGCCAAAAGGAATTTTCTGTATGTTTTTCCATCTAACTTTGTAAAAATTCACAAACCCAAAAGTTCTTTCTGCATAGTTTTTCAAATATTTGCAATTCATTTAATGTATACCTATTTTCCTACACACACACACAAACCTAGTATGAATGATTTATAATTAGAAATAATGTTTTTGTTTTTTTGTTTTTTTTAACAAAAAACAGCAAAACTATTTTCATAAACATTTTATAAGTTGTTACTATACACTGCAACAAAAAGTACCGTTCAAATAGTATTTATAAGTAGATATCTCCAAAAAAAAAAAATAGCAATACCTAAGTTTTAAAATACATTTTAAAAATAAAAAAAATATTTCTTGAAGCTTTTATTTTAGTTTTAATTCCAAGCCAATAGATTTAATTTAGTATTTCCAATAAGCAAAATACTTTACACTGTATTCAAAACCAAATTTAAATCAATTGGTACTTTTTTTTTTTTTTTTTTTATTATTATCAATAAAATCGATAAATTTGTCCAGATTGACAAATCTGTCATTGCAATATAGTTTTCTTTATTAGAAAATTGTTCAGAAATAAAATATACTTTTCTGAAACGTTACTTGAGAAAGATTAACTGATTTAAAGTTAAGTAATCTGAATTAAAACAAATATTACTTTTGGTTTAAAATATCTTTGAAAAGCATTTTTTTAACATGGGGTGGGTGTTTTTATGAGGTGTTGGCACCTTTATAGACTCTGTTTGGGTAATTTGTCTAAGGAGAGATAATTGTATTAAAATTACTTGATGAATATAATATAAACACATTTTTGAGATAATCTTTTTAATTAACAGATAATCCTAAAACTTTAAAATATTTTAAGCATTCTAATATTTTATTGAATTTTCGGTACTTCAACTCCATAGTCATATTATGAAGGTGCTTATTGAGGAAATGTTAGAAAATTACCAATAAATTTAAATTTACTATAGTAACAGCTGTTATTTTCTGATAATGTTGTGTATGGATGTTCGTATTTACAAAAATTGGCACATTTATACATGCACAAAAAAAAAAAAAATTTCAAAATTCTTTTTAAAATACTAGTTGGGTAATAATTGAATTGTAATGAGATTTTATGTTTATGATTAGTAAATACAGTTTTAATTTAATAACAATATCACTTAACCACTACAAATTAATACAGAATTTTAAGATTTAAATGTTTATAAGTTATTCTAATTAAAATTATAAAATAAATGAAAACAATTCTAAAATTTATTATTCATTGAAAAAAATTATCCATAATATATTTCATTCATAAAAGCAATTGAAAGTTTTTCTAATTGAATAATCTCTTAGTCATATTGCATTTTTTATTTTACAATTCAGAGCAGATTTTTGGTAACTGGGTGGTCGTCCCCCCTCCCAATCATTTAAATTATCTAATAACTTGTTCTTATAACTAATATAAACATAATGTGCTATAAAAAAAAAAGAATTTCTCAAAATTAAATAAATGGAGGGATAACAGGTCTAAAAAAATATTTTTAGACCTGTTCTCTCCCATTTATTTAATTTTGAGAAATTCTTTTTTTAATTAATTTTTGTATAAATCCTGCAAGTTTCATTAAATTACAACAATTGTCTTTCTTTTTTCTTTTTTTTTGCAAGAACTTCCAAATCACTGTTTCTCACTGCAAAAGGACACATAAATTTCCTCTACAAATTCATGGTTCCACCTTGACACCAGAAAAACAATATTTTTAACCAAAATTTCAAAGGTTCTAAAAGGGATTTAAAAAAATTAATCATTGAAATTTTTTAAGTAAAATTCCAGTTTAAATACAGCAAGATAACTATTTATGTGTTATTTTGTAAAACTTTACAAAAATTTAACTTTAAAGAAGAAATTTTTTTTTCTGAATTCTTTATTACGAATTTGTCATTGAAAGTTATAGAACTTGTAAATGCTGAAAATTTTAAACTGCAAGAAAACGTTTCTACAATAGATATAATCAGAAATCCCAACCCTCTAAAGATTTCTGTTTTTGATTTGTCATTTAGCAAGCTGTGTTTAATTTTGTTGATTACATGGTAGTTAGCTTTTAGATCTTTTCTAAATTAATGTTTTCATTTTTGCACTGTTGATCATGTAAAATATGTATTGTCAACATAGAATTAACATCATTTAACAGTTACTCTCTCTTCCCATTTGCAAATTTTGATAAAATTTGTTTACTTTCTAATTCTAATGAACATTTATGCCTTAAGAAGACACTTTGAAAACTTAATGAATTGTTTTCATCTGTGCTTGAGCCTATTATGAAAAATAATGATTAATGATATCTTACTGGAATTCTCAGAGGGTTTTACAACTCTATTGAACTCTACTTTGAACAATAAAAATGTATAATTACTCTCCAAGTTTAACAGAAGAATTGTGATGCAATCAATCATAAACAAAAATGACATGTTCATCATTAATTAAGGATTGGAAGCTCATGAAGGATTGAAATAATGTTGAAATATATAAACATTTTTCTAAGATCATTTTTCAACTTATTCAAGATGATCTTTGCCCTCTCTGGCCTTCAGACTTTCTACCCTTGAGTAACGATGTGCCTCAAAATGCTTCATGTACGATTTCATTTTCATTTTTTTTTTCACTGCTCTTTGGACTGTCATAGGTGAAATTCCTTTCTCACATGCCAAACATCTTATGGATTGAGTTGGATCTTTTCTAATTGGTCTCTTTAGCTCTAAGTTGAAATGATGATCCGTCTTCCTGTTGTGACCTTCCAATCCAGTTTTCCTCGCTACTGTTTCATTGTTTTTAAACTTATTTGTCATTTTCTATGTTTCTTGAATGGACTTTGAAGATGGAAGCCAGTGTATGAATGTTGGTACTGTTACTGAAGGCTTGAATGATCTTTTTTCCTCTCACCATTGCTCAGTTGGGAAGACAATGGAGCAGACACAAAACAATTTTAGTCTGCTCTTTTTCTAGCTGATTAACTCAAAGGGTTTTTAAGTGGTTCTTACAACAAATGGTGTCAAGATGGCTAAACGTCTTATCTGAAAACCGGGGGAGGGAGACAATTACTTTAGTGTTTTTTTTTTTGTTTTTTTTTTTGTTTTTTTTTTAGATTTTGTGGGATGGATAATTATGCTGTAGTACGATTTGGACAATTTTGGTGTTACACCCAGTATGTCTACTGTAATAATATATACAAGAACAACTTTTTGATGGCTTCTTTGAAAGCAGTGGGAGGTGAAATGCATATTTTGTGACATTACATTTTAATATTGAGTTTATTAACGGTTCAATCTACTTTTTCAAGTCTCTTTTTTGTCATGTGTAGTCATGAACTTTTATAGAATAGTCATCATAGGCCTCTGTTGGTCAGGGTTGACCATGGGTAGCATCCTAATTGTCTGCTTGGCTGGAGCATTGATGTCTGACTGTGGAGGTTGATGCGGGAATGACAATCTCTGTTGCAGAGGTCGCATATGTGTTCTGTCTCTGGTGTATTGGAGTTGTCACTTTACTTTCTGCGGGTCCACCTTTCCATGGTGACTTGTCAGCTTCTCCCTTGGCTGGAGGTGTTTGGTCAGGGTTCCTCTCCATTTGGGTCATATGGCTGCCAGGTTCTCCCAGGACTGTGTTGATGTCCACAGCTTTCATTTTGCGCCTCATGACATTGCAGTACTGCAGCTCTGGCTGCCCAGCGGGTTTCCTTCCAGAGGCCAGCTCTCCATACAGGAGGTCTTTAGGAATGCAGTAGACATGGCCTAATCAATGGAGTCTGTGCTGTCTGAGCAGTGTGAGCATGCTGGGCAGGCCTGTTCAAACACTAACAATTTGAAATATTTACATGTGTTTGCATTACAATTAATTTTTTTTTTTTTCAATATTTGTGGCATGGCAGATGTTAAACAAAAAATAATTATAATAAAGAACATTCACTAGAAGCTTTCTGGTCATTTCTATAGACCGTAACATTTCAGATACTAAATGACTGACCCACTCCTCACATGTTTTTTTTTTTTTTTCTTTCCCCTTCCCTGCCAAACTTTCAGTGAAATATCTTGTTGATTGTATGTGCAACACATGTTGATGGATATTTATTTATATTTTATCATTGGTCAGACTTCATAGAAATATTTTTGATTTTGTTAAAGCATTTTTTTTTTAAATTTTCATTAATTTTCCATGGTTTTGTTATAGTTTGACAGACTTGATTTTAAACATTTCCCAACTACTCCATATATTGAAACCCCTCAGTTATTATATTTTTCTCCTCCCTTCTCCATCTATTATTTATTTTTATTTTTCCCCACCGCATTTATTATGATAGCTTCCTTCTTTTATTTATTTGGCATCCAAGAATAGCACCATGCATTCAACTTTCATTATCTCTTCAGAATATTAAAGTAGAATATATTTGCCATCTTTTATTTTTACAAGAAGTGTTATACATACTGATCACTTACAAATATTTAAAAAGAAAAAACATTCATATTCCTTCATATTGCACATATGTAAAGAGTGTCTGAATACAAAAAATATCCAAAATGACAGTGCTTTCTTAATCATCTGATGCTAACCTCTAGAAGTGGGACTCATTGCATCTTGGACCAACATTTTCTGCTGGTATCAAATGGAAAGATTATATTGAATCAATTTCTAGGTCTGCTGCTAAGAAAGTAGGTTCACTGCTAGACAGTTTTTCTTATCACAATCTTATATATTTATAACTTTACCATTTGCCTTGCTTTGAATATGACTGTCACATCTGGTCTGGTGCTCCTACTATTTATTTAGAGATTCAAAGAATCTGCAATGTTATTGGTCCTGATATGGTATCTTGGTTTCAGTCACTTTCCCCATCTCCGTAAGGTGGCTTCTCTCTGCTTTTTCTATAAATATTTTTGTGGTAATTGTTCTGATGAACTTTCCTCTATGATATCTAGATTATATGAATTTAAGCATGGTACTGGATTGGTGGCAGGGTCTCCTCATTTTACATTTGAAATGGCTGGATATAACCATAAGTTCTATGCTAACAGTTTTTTTTTTTCTCACACTTCTCATTTGTGGAACTCTTTTGCCTTCTTGCTTCCCAGTCAACTTTGCATTTAAATTTTTGAAGGTCAATGTCAGTAGTTGTCGTCTGTCTTAACACATTCTTTTGTAGTATATTTTTCTCATATTCTCTAACACTGAGTAACCCATTGCATCTTGCTTGAGATGAAATGATTAAAAAAATTGAATAAAACATTGTTTTTTAAGAACAGCTAGATTAGAGATGTCATTTGTAAGTATTTGTGTGCATGTTAGGATATAGAATAGTATTTGAACAAAAATGGAGAAATGAAACAATGGAAAAAATTTTTAATGGCAGCACATTTAGACTTTGTGTGCTAGATTTGTATCTTTTGGTCAGAATGAAAGACAAAGGTTTGTTTTTTGTTTTGTGTGTTTTTTTTTGTTTGTTTTTTTTATTGAAATTGCTCATCTCTGTTTGATGGGTTGGTGTCTTCCGGTTGGAATGAACCAACAAAATTGTTTCTGTATTAAAGATTAAAGCTGCTAATGTCTGTTGGACCTGAAATTAACCCACTCCAAATAGATCTATTATTCTATTAGCTTGTATACCAGATTGGGCTCAGGTGAGAAAAGGATTCACTAAGAAGAAAATACATTGAGTGTACACTGATCTCACATTTCTCAAAGATAATCCTAAGGCCAGGTTTATACATAATAGCAGCAAAATGCAGCTTTAATGCAAAAATGCGCAGTTTTGTTTTTCATTCTGACCTGAAGACGCTAAACTAGCACGCAAAGGCAAAACATGTTATTAAAAAGGATTTTCCATGCTCTCATTTCTCCACAAATATTTGTGTGTATATTGTAACTGTATGTAATCATTTCATTGATCACATTATGTATGTAAATTGTATAAATAATGAATTGGAAAAAAATTAAAATAAATGATAACATTCATAAAATGAAGTTCAAAATCTCAATAATAAATTTTCATTACTTTGGTAGCTTTTAAATGTTATCCCAAGTTATGCACATGTACAATTATAAGCTAAAATACTTTATTACTTTATATAGGCACTACATTTTACTAGAAGTTTCAAAATATGAAAATATACAATAAGAAATTATGTAAATTTATAGACTTCAAAAGAATTTGTATATTTCTATTTTGGAATTCAAATTCTTGTATAGTGAGTTTAAAAGTTAATCTTATCAGTTAAAAATGTGCAGAGTATTTTTAACTGATATGATTAACTTTCAAATTTAATATAGAAAAAATGCATTTGAAAATAGAAATATATTGTGATCAAAATAAACTTTTACTCAAAATTTTATATTTTCTTGTAAGGTTTTGGGTAAACAAATTTTTTAATAGAATTGATGCAAATGTAATGTTATTTTAAACATTGAGAATGTCTAATCTTTTTTTTTTTTTTTTTTTTTTTTTTCCTAGTCTATCCAAGCTGATCCTCCCACCAATAAGAACTTATCCAGTTTAGTCATTCAACTGCTGCAGTTTCAAGAAGATGCTTTCGGCAAGCAAGAAGTCAACCCAGCTCTCACCAAGCTCCCTGTAAGTATTTTTTTTCTTTTATAAAATAAAGAATTTATTTAAAAGAATGTAACTCTATATAGCAAAAGATGAATAGAGATATCTATTTACTAGATTACAATATATATACATATGTGCATACCTACATACATACATATAAAAGTCAAATAAAACTTTATTTAAAATTTTATGATGTTTGAAGATGATTATTAATTTATAAATGATGGTTTGAGAGTTGTAATAAAAAAATAATTGAAATTAATATAAAAGTAAAATTATTCAAAAAGATTATTATCAATGTGTCATCTAAGTTTCAAAAATGTAATGTTACTACTAATACTACAACGGTAAGTAAATAAAGATAGCAATGCATCAAGTGGCCATAAAAAACAAGGAATATTATATAATTAGATTTGAATATCTGCAGACAGTAGTTGCTATAGCCTTAAGCATCAAGCCAGCTGTCATTTTAAGATAGACTTCTGGAGAGAGAAAACAAGATTAAAGTTCAAGTTTTGCCAGAGGTTCATTTATTTATTTATTTATTTTTTTTCCAATCTACATTAATTATTAACAGCCCAAAGTTGAGGGATATATGGTGTAATGAATAGTGGCTCAAAATGAGAAATCAAAGAGCCAAGCTCAAATTTCTGTTGGTCCCATTACATTCACTTAGATGCAAATACATTTGGGAAATGTATGAGTCCATCTCCTCCCCTAACTATGGGTTAAATAGTAGGGCTTGTATCTGGAAAAATTATTTAAAAAAAAATTTAATGGTGTGTATGTATATATATATATATATATATATATGTATATATATATATATATATATATATGTATATATATATATATATATGGGGGGGCGTGTTATTAACACCCAGTGACTTTTTTCTTTGAGATTGGTTAAAGGCGCATATCTACTATACCAAACCAAGACTTTGGAAGAATTTGAAGGGCAAATACAAGAAGTTGTGCCTTTCATACCACAAGAGTTCTTTGTGGAATCAGTTGACTCAGTTCCTGGGCTGCTCAAGAAGCTGGTAGTGAAATATCAAATTTTAAATAAAACCTCATGCTAAACGCTTTCCTCTCATATCCATTTCTTGTAAAAATTATAGTTAATAAATAAATTAGAAGTATTTTAAAATATTTACTTTTCAATCTGTCTCTCTCTCTCTCTCTCTCACTCTCACACACACACACACACGTGCGTGTGTATTGATATAATAGGAAAGAACTGTTAGGTTGGTGATCCGAAGTTCTAAAGAACTTTGGATCGTCAATCTAACAGTTCAATTTTTAGAACTACAACATCAATCAGAGTTTTAGCAGCGAGTGTGATAAGATTAACCATTGTAGTCAAACAAAAAAAAAAAAACAACCCAACCTTACACCACTCCAAAAAATTGACATAATAAACACCCCTACTTTCATCAAAGCAGTGACCCCTTGATAAAGAAAAAACAATTCCTAGACCATGCCTCCATTTCAAAACTATAAATTAGAAAAACATTCCGTAGCATAGTTATTCCAAACATCACTTGAGGATGAGACTGCCACCCAGTGGTTAAGGTTTAATATTGAAATTAAACTTGAATACTGCTGACCAGTTTCGAAACATAGTAATTTCTGTGTCACGATAGAATCATATTTTTTTTTTTTTTTAAATAATTAGATACATGCACACTGCCACAGCTTTACAGATGAAGGCCACCTCTTCAATGTTGATATGAGTAGACTGGGGTCTGCAGATGGGACTGCACAAATGGTTTTTTTGTTGTCTTGAAAGTGACTTTCTCCTCATGCATTCTGATGTGTTGCTTCAGCCCTGTGTTGGGCTAGTCATGGAGGATACATCCGTATAGTTGGCATCAGATTGGCAATTATCAGGTGATTTTAGGTCACTAGCAAATCTGCTGGCAAATAGAATTTTCCAACAGATATTACATAAAAATTACAATCATCAAAAACTTTTCTCCAACCAGACCTGTTCTCTGCCTCTTTTTTTTTTTTTTTTTTCCTCTGTCTTTGACACCAATTTCAAGAATCTTCAACTTCTCTCTAACAACATCCTTGAAATGTTTATTGGGTTTATAACGGAGCTGCTTGCCAAGAGCAAACTCTTCATAAAACAGCTCCTTAGACACTATCATCCTCTTGAGATGCCCTGTCCAATGCAGTCTATTGCAAATAAAGCTGTCCCTTTATGCTTGATGTTTTGGCCTACTGCAGAACAACTGTCTGGTGTAAAAGACTGCCATTTATGTGAGATAGATATATATATTAGGTTGGTGCAAAAATAATTTCGTTTTTTAACATATGTTACTATGTGAGAAAACGAAATTATTTTTGCACCAACCTAATATATATATATATATATATATATAATCTTTAATACCACACCATAATAAAACGAGCTTTAAGATAGGGATCATAATTTAATGATTAAAATCGAATAAAATAAATATCACCTACGGTGCCTTTTGAGCAACACTTTGTCAGCAGTCAATCATCGGTATTGAGATACTACTGAAGGTTTTTTCTTTTTTTTTTTTTTTTTTTTAATAGCACCTTAAATTGGATGACTAATAATTTTCCACCTGCATTTGTCTTTCCAATTTAAAAAAAAAAAAAAAAAAAACATCCCTTCAGTAGTAGTAGTATTATTACCAATGAATGATTTTTTGACAAAGTGTCTGTTGAAAGGCACCTTCGGTTATATTTATTTCATTTAACTTTAATCATTAAATATTAAATTATGATCCCAATCTTAAAACTTGTTTTTTATATATATATATATATTGTTGATATTTCCCTTGTAGATGAAATGTTTCCTGGACTTCAAGCCTGGTGGTGCTCTTTGTCATATCTTTGCTGCTGTTTATAAGTATAAGAGTGACCAAGGATGGTAAGTAGTTGAAATTACATACCTTTGACATATTTTCAGAAAATATATTGGTATACCATTTTCTTCTAATTGGGAGAGTTATTTGAAAGATAGGCAAAAAACTGCCTACTTTGTATTTGTGGTTTAGATTGAACCTAATCTTAGATAATTTTGAAGTACAGAATGTTCTCTTTTTTTTTTTTTATAAAAGAGGTTTAAATGATTCTGTACCCCCTCCTCGTTCCCCACCTTTTTTTTTTTCTTCTTCTTCCTTCTCTCAAAAGTTCATTTTGAATGAGCTGAACTCCTGGAAATTCCATGAGTATAAACAACTAGATTATGTTATGCTATGCCTCAGCTCTTCTCTTATGCTTCTGATCATCCTCCTTATCATTGCTTATGCATGGTTTTATCTAAATGTTAAACATATTCAAGATAAAAAATGGAATGAGGAATACACAAATAATTGCATTTCTTCTGTAATTTTCTTTTTCTTTTCATAAAGACGTTCTTCAATTTTTAAGTCTTTACTTTTCTATCACTTTTAATCATTCACTCATTGTTTCTTCATTTCCAGCCAGTGTGTCCATCTTTTTATATTCAACTCTTCTCTCTTTATTTTCCCTTATATAAGAAAGTATAACTGGTTATGGTTCAAATAGGACAGTTACCAGCAGATACTATTCTATGACACTTATGAAGTGTAAGGAACCATGTCTATCAACAAGCAAAATAATAAATGTTTTAAACGGTTTTGTTTTATTACAGAGCTAGATTAGATTTGTCACTTTACATAATCACACAGGAAGAATAATCAAATTTATTTAAAAAAAATTTTTTTTTTTTTTTTTTTTTTTACCAAAATAAAAAAAACTTTTTTTACCAAAATAAAAAAAACTTATCCCCCAAATTTGACTGACAGTTTTAATTATTACCTTTTATTGTAGAATTATTTAGGGGTTTAATTTATAAAAAAAATGTTCCATTTGTATAAATTTGTTTGGAATTTACTGAATCTAAGATTCCTTAGTTTTGTATCAAATGTCTCCAAATGTGCCCCCCCCACACACTCTTATTTTATTTATTGTACTTCATTCAACCTATATGTATGTATACAGCAGTTAGCATGTGTGATGCTAAATAGCCTTTGATGAGTAAAATATAAATGGCAAACATTCAAATCTTTTGAATTGTCTAAAAACAGTAATTTTCAATTATTGGTGTTCCAGAAGCTATCTCTTGACATAATTTAAAACAAATTGCTTCAAAATACCTCGGTGACACTCAAAAACTATCAGGTTTAATGGTATAAATTAATTATTGAAGCCCATTCATTGTAGCATATAGTTTTCCTCTCTAAATACCAATTACATACTCAGGTTGACAATTAGATTTCTGGTGAACTAATAGTTGTACTTAACTGAAATGGGATAATCTTTTTTTTATATAATTTAAAAGAAAAGTTTAAATTTCAGGAGGCGCTTCGACTTTCAGTCGCCATCTCGTGTCGACAGAAATGTAGAAATGTTTATGCAGATCGAGAAGTCTCTTGTACAGAATAAGTGCCTAACTTTACCTCACATTTACATCCGACCTGAGGTTGATAAATGCCTTATCCCAAAATTAAAGGATATCATCAAACGTCACCAAGGCTCTATATGTGACAATATAGACAATGCCACTCATATAGTTCACCCCTTATCTGCTCACCCAGGACTGGACGGTAAGATGTAATTCTCTTTTTACTTGAAAAGTTTTTCTGAAAGTCTATCATTATTCATATACACAAAACAATTATTACTCAGTACATCATCAAAGAAATGGAATTGTACTCATTTTCTTATTGTTCCAAATTTTCTTAGATTTTATTTTTCTGTATAAGTGTGTGTTTGTAATTTCAGCCAATTTATTGTTAGTCCTTCATCTGTTGTACAGTCCATAAGAAGAGAAAGGGTGGGGTAAATAAGCTAAAATCTTACAGTAAGAGTTTCAAAAAACACAAAAGCAGAATTTCATCATGTTAACAATGCTTTTCAGTTATAGACTATATTTCATTATTACTTATGATAAATTGTAAATATTTTAATTGTCCTTTCTCTATAACCTAATTGAAATTACTAGCAACATTTTTAAGCTTATTATTCCCCTACAATTCTAAAAACATCTTGATGGAAATATGTAGAGAGCATATACCTATTTTTATTAGTAAAAGGTGGCATTTTTACTTCTCTAATCCCAAATACTCATTTATTGACTTTGTTTTGCTTTGGTAACAAAATCATATCACTCAGTTTATATTCTTGCATTTTTTTTTTTTTTTTTTTTTTTTACCAAAGCAACTTAAAATGGTAATTTTTATTTACTTATTGTAGTCACTTAATTTAGCTTTGCTTAATTATTAGTACTTATTCACATTAATGTAGGTACCTCCACGAGATTGCTAAAAAAAGAGAATAGCATGATGAAAAAGACACCAAATTTGACGAAAACAAAATTTTATCGAAATGTTTGTTATTGTTAAGAGGAAAGATCAAAGTATTTTGGGGGTATTTTTTTACATTTTTTAATTGTTCCTAACATGTCTGAAATTTTCGTTAAAAAATCTTTTTGGGGGGGGTCAGCAAAATTGATATTTTTTTTTCCATTTTATAAAAAATCTGGAAATCTCACTTTTAAATTCTTTTAAATATCAATTATCATTTTTTCAAAACTTATTTTAAGAAAATCAGAAATTATAATGTTTATTTAAAATATTTTGAACCAAGCTTAACTTAGCTTCTTCACCGAAAAGATGTAATTTGAAAATAAAACAAACCAGGTCATAAACTTTTGCATCACTTGACTGGTGATGAATGACATTGACGGATTACGTGATAATTTGTTCTACGGAAGGGGAGAAGTGAAATTATTTAGAATTAAGTGAACAAATTATTTACCTCATTATTTTTAAGGAAAACTTTTTTTTGTACTTAGCTTTCACCTTTATGTTTACGATGCTTTATGGAAAATATATTATAAAGAAATTAAAATAAGACTGTTAAGAGTGAGATTAAATTTCATATTTCATAAGAAAGGTATCTTATTAATTTATAGGTACCTTTCTTATCAAATTTTATCAGAAGTGTACGTAAAATACTATAATAAATATAAATTTTATTACATTTTACTGTGTTATTTGTATTTCCATCCATTTTATTATTAATTTTGATATTTCATTTATGGAAAAATGTCATAACAGATTAATGTAAAAATAAGATCATATAAATTTCATAAGATGATACTGATACTTGTAGATACTTTTCTCAGTTGAAATTGAAAAATCAAATTAACTTCTACATGTGTTTCGCAAAAGTAAAGGCCTTAACAGCGGAGAACAATGCTTAACTCAAATAACGCAACTTAATTGTATTCTGGTTGGTCTTCTGTACGTTATAATTACAGCCCGATTATAAACACAAAATTACATTTCTTAATTACTGCGGATCTTCTGATTAGTCAAAATGATACAATTTACAATGCACTAAAAAAAAAAAAAAAAAAAAAAAAAAAAAATAATAATAATAATAATAATAATAAAAAAAAAAGATGATCTATCTCATAAGGAGATTTAGGAAACCTGATGTGGCTTTTAACTAATTTTATAATATTTTAAAAGATTAAATGTAAAAATCTATTATAATTAAGAAATAACAAATAATTGCATTAAAAATTCATTTTTCATTGAAAAATTTTTTGCTTTCAGAAAATATTGTCCATATTCATAAAAACAACTAAAAGCATTTGAAATTAAATAATATCAGTTTTATTGACTTTTGTATGTTACAATTCAGAGCTGATTTTCAGGTGGTGGGGGGTCCAATTAAAAACAAAACAAAAAAAAGCATGATTTGCATTCCTCAAAGCCTCGTGCTTTTAATTATTGTAATCATTAAACTAGACTTGATCGAATTTCTAGCATTTTCATAAAATTAGTTATGTGGGGGGGGGTAATAAATATTTAAAAAATATTTCTGCCATGACTTTAATTAAAAAAAACAAAAAAAAAAAACATAATTTCGATCATCTGTGAATAGTTCCTGAAAGTTTCATTAATATCTGGCAATTATATTTTTTGCAAGATTTTCCAAGTTAATGTGTGTCCTACCAAAAAAACGTGCTAAAAATTATATATGTTGTTTTACTAGTTCCGTTGATACAAAGAGAAACGAGGTTTTTTTTAATCAAAATTTAGAATGTTCTAAAAAGAAGGAAAAATTTTGGTCTTTCCTCTTAATAATAACATAAGCATTTAGACGATAAAATTTTGTTTTCCGCAAGGTTGGCATCTTTTTCATCAAGCTATGCTTCTTTTTCTTTTTTTTTTTTTTAATGAGTGATTTCGTGGAGGTACCTACATTAATGGCTCCAGCCAGCATGAAATAAAATAAATAAATAAAAAAAAACTGTTTTGTTGTCTTTTCTTTTACAAAAAAAAAAATCTTTCTAAAGAATAGAAATGTAAGGAGTATTTTCTTTTTAGATGAATGGTTCCGGCCTGTTATGAAAAGAGATCGTCACTGTATGGTCCATTGGTGGTTCTATCCTGACAGGTATGGATTTTAAATGTCTTGATTTGCTCCACCTAAAGGAAAGAATGTTGTAGATTACTGAAACATATTAAAAACCGAGTATAAACATACATTGTTTAAATGGCTAAGAAACTTCCCCCCCTCCTTCTCAATTATCCTAAATCAATTGATATTAGCAGGAACAAATATTGCTAGAGTCACACATCTCTCAAATTTTCTAGTAGAACATAGGTAAGTATTAAATTAATAAGTTATACAATTTATATTCATGAGATATTATGAATAAAAATTTTCATGTGTTTACTAAATCTTAGCAGTGAGACCATGAGTTAAAGAGCTAGTTCTGAAATAATTTGCCTACATGAGCACTTTTAGGGGTGCTTTTTTTTTTTTTTTTTTTTTTTTTTTTTCCTATCTTAAAAATATATCTGGAGAAAGCAAGTCTAGGGTTCAGTTTTGATTTTGTTTAGACATGTCATGGATTTCACATTGCTTGTCTGTTTGTTTTTGAATCTGATTATTTTGAGTTCATTGTATGTTTTTAACCCAAGTAGAAATGTAACTTTTTATAATTTAGTGTCTAGCTGCCAATGTCTATTACTATATGTAACAGAATGCATTAAAAATATAAAATACAAGTTTCATCTGATTTACATTTTTTTTGTCTCTTTTCATCAGGGTTTTTTTTTTTTTGTTTTTTTTTTTTTTATTTCTTTTAGTTTAATTGAATCTGCTTGATATTTGTTTCTATTTAAAATTCCTTACAAGATACACAGAAATTTTAATCTCTGTAAATATTCAAATTATGTATTTAAATGTCAAATAAATCTGCAGAATGTGTGTATTTTCTTTTAATAAAGAATCTGTATTGATTGAATAGGTCTATCTTCAAGTGATCTCTGACATCCTGAAATATTCCTCCCCCCTCCTCCAAATTGTATAAATCCTTTTTGGTTAACTGCACTAGTGATGTGAGAGGTTGCAATGATCTTCAGTTAATTTTTTTTTTTTTTTTTTTTCCACATTTTGTATAGGTGATCAGTACCAATGTTTTTTTTTTGTTTTTATATAGTTATGATACTTGGGTGACTGAAATACATATTGAACAAGATCCAGAAGCTCCTTATTGTCCAAGTGGACCGTGGGAGGTGAGTGTGTGTGTGTGTGGGTTTTTTTATTTATTTTTATATATTAAACTTCGGAGCACAAGTTTAATATGTATAAAAACTGCTTTTTATTTTTAAAATTCTAATTCAAACATCAAATTTTTTCCTTTACAATTTTAATACAACATTGCTTAAGAAATGATTTTTTACCAATGATACAACATTACTCAAATCTGCTTGAAGATAAAATAAATTTAGCAATTTACAGGATGTAGAGAATGTATATTAAAATTAATTTTGAATTGAATATTAAAATTTTTATTTAGAATATTTAAAAATAGAGATGAAAATTTTAATTATATTTAAAAGAAAAAAAAACAAAATAGTCTAAAATTCTAAAGTCTTTTTTAATACTGCACAAGTTGTTCTCACTAAGTAAAACACTTGTATTCTTTGGCTTGCAGGTAAATGCCCGTTGGTTGCTCGATCTTGAAGAGTTTAATGAATGGATGAATGAGGAGGATTATTTAAATGAAGACGAGGTAAGTAAAAAAAAGAAATTATAAAATCTTTTCTTATTTTAGTTCTTTTAAAACATAACCTAAAAGCAAGTAAATTACATTGATTCACATATTGTTTCAGAGGCTGACTTATCAGCCAAAATTTTATGCATAGTGTCTGCATTCAAATTTAAGTATTTTCACTGTTCTAAAATACATGGGGTAGCAGAAATATTTGCCACATATGCCCCCAACCCCGGAAATAACTTCCATATAATGGTATAACATTAATGGCATTGGTGTCTTCATCTAGCTAATGTCTTACTGTTATGTGGAAGTTATTTCTGTCACATTATATCCTTGAATCTTTAAGTAAATTGACTTTTCTTTCTTTTTTCTTTTTTTTCTTTTCTTTTTTCTTTTCGAAAAATTACTTCTGCTATTTATTATTAAAAAATAATAAATTTTATTTTGGTGAAATATTACTTGGATAAATATTAAGTGGCCGTGTATCAGTAATTATAGTTGATGTCACTGGATAATTTCTTTCTTGGTTCTCTTTCAGATGGAAGGCAGTAATACACGTAAATCAAGACGTCGTAATATAGTAAAATTGACAGTTGAAGATGTAAGTACTTTTTAGCTTTTTTTTTTTTTTTTTTTTTTTTTTTAATAAACTTTTAAACTAATTTTTATAATAGAGAAAATGATATTTGGTTCTGCATGAAATAGAGGAATTTTATTTTGTAATTCTGCTAATGTCTACTTGACTTTTATCCTTTAAAAAAAAATATATAAAATTTTGACTATTCTAAAGATTAGGACAATAGTATAAAAAAGAAATTGTTAACATAAAAGAATTTATGTAATTATTTATTGCCTAATTGTTAAATGCTTCATAAAATGCAAAATCGTTTTATTTGTTTGACAGTGTAAAAAGATTTTTTTTTGATTTTTTTATTTACACTTTTTGTATGCGATGTGAAAAGAGAATGATTTATAATTGCATTATCATTATGCATGTTTTATTTTATACTATTACTGGTTATGTAAAACACTTGTGGCCACAATCATCAAATTTGGTGCTGAAAGAAGAATCTATGCAGTGTAAAGCATTAGAAGGAAAATTTTATTTTAAGGGAAATGTAATTTTTTATGCTTTCTATTTTCATTTAATGCATTTTGTAAACTCTAAGCAAAATATTGTATTTTGTAAAATTCAGATTTTGCAAACTTATCAAGGAGCATTTCAGAAATATATAATTTGGTGAAAATAAATTGTAAATATAGATTGTTTTTGTCATTGATTGTAATTTTTGAAATGGAACAATCCAGGTGAAATTGCCTTGGAATAATTAAGAAAAAATATATCATAGATTGACTTGCACATTTAAATAGAACTTTTCCTGTATCTTTATGAAAAGCAACATAAATTTCTTTTCTTTTGAATAGTTTCTATTTAATAAAAAGCTATTGAAAAATATTTACAAATATTTTCTGCTTTTATTGGTGGTGGTTTGTTACAATCTATACAATTCCATTTGATACATTTTACAAATTGTTTTAACCTAAATGACTTTGGCTTTATTTTGTGGAAAACAAATTTCAAACCCAATAAGATTTTTTTCTTTATTTTCTATATTTTATATAATCTAAAAAATGACGAATCTACATTGAACAAGAATAATATTATATGAAGAGAAATCTAATAGAAAAAAATGAGAATTATAGTGGTACAAATTGAATGATGACAGAATCTTGTCTTCTCTGTAGATATCAAAATGTTCTTGTTTAATCTCAATTTAATGGGATTTCAAACAATTTTTGTTCATTTTATTTCTATACACTTGTCTCTCAAATAGGTTTAAAGAAATGTTTGTTTTTAATTCCATTGTTATTTGGAATTATCATTCTAACATAGATTATTATTTGTTCTGTTTGTCTAATTTTGACCCTCTCTCCCCTTAGATTAACCCTAGCATGGAATCTGAACGCAGAGACAAAAGAGGAGACAAAAAGAACAAAAGGAGACGTTCTCCATCCCCAGTTATTGAGAAGAAACGAAAAAAAGGGTAAGAATTAATTTTTATGTTGGTAATTAAAAAAAAAATATTAATACACAAATTTCATGTATTTTAATTATTTATTAGAATTTGCTTCATTAATATAAAAACGGTTTCCATTGTGTTAGAATGATTAAAGTGAAATAAATTCAAACTAAGATTCAGGGCCACTGTATAGTTTTTCCATTGTTTTCCTAATGCTGTCATTATTTATTCTTTTAGTTCAATTGATAGATAAAGTGTCATCTATCTACTGTAGGTTTCCTGATGTATTTTTGTTCTTAATATAATTTAGAAATCATGTAAATAAAAATGTTTTAATTCATCAAAGTATATTTCAAATCTTTCTCAAAATTTCATTGATTTCTAGAAAAAACTAAATCATTAAACTGGGGGGGGGATTTTAAATATAAAGTTTAAATTACAGTTAATGTTGCTATTTTTACTGCTTGTTTTCCCGATAGAAATCTGAAAGGATTAGTTTTGTTTTTAACAGCAGTAACCGTCAAGCTGTTACTACAGGCAAGAAAAAACCATCCCGTGAAGATGAAAATGATGACCTCACCAAAGATATGGATGACCCAACTCCAGAACCAAATATCCAGGAAGTTTCAATCTCAAAGCAAAGTAGGCAGATTTTTAAGCTTATTCCTCAGTAGAACAATTGTCCCGCAGACAATTTTTAAATGTTTTGCCCAACTGCAAAAGGTTCTTTTAATCCTTGACAGGAATTGGTTTATATTTCAATCTAAGACCTGAACATTAAAAATAGTGAAAATTTTATTTGTTTTGATTCCTTCATTAAGATAGTTTTTATTTTCTATGTTTGTATTTAATTTATTCGTCTATAAGTTGAGAATGTAATAGTCTCTTAAAGAGGAATACAGTTAAATTATTCATTTGTACTTTGCTTTGCCAGGAAATTAAAAGAATAATTTTCTAATTTTGGAAATCCAGAAATTTCATTAGTCTATTGTATGTATAACTATTTTACTTTGACTAGTTTTTTGAAATTGGTTGTTGAGTACAATCTTTTCTAATTTATTAATTTAAAAACTTTATCTTGAAGCAACAACATCACGAAGTTCAAAAGATAGTGAGTTACAACCCATCAAAGGTGGAACTTATATTGATCTGGATGAAGAACAAACAGATAAGGTAAGTGATGTTTTAAGATTAGAAATAATCAGGTAATATTGTTGGTAAAATATCTGAGCAGTAATTTCACCAAGAAAAATAATTGGTAAATGTGCATCAGCATTTACTCATATTAGGTTGGTGCAAAAATAATGACGTAATAATGTCGTTTTTGACGTCAAAAAGCGACATTATTACGTCATTATTTTTGCACCAACCTAATAGTTCAATTAGTCAAAATGTGAAAATTTTATTTTGTGTGATATTTTTCTTTTTTTTTTTTCTCTGTATAGTATGAGCGAGAAGACAGCAAAGGCTCATGTACCACATCCCCTGCTCCAGAGGAGGGTAGTAAAAAGGAAAAGAAAGATGAATCTGAGGACAATGTTACTGAGCAGACGCATCAGATCATCATCCCTAGCTATGCTGCTTGGTTTGACTACAACAGCATTCATGCTATAGAAAGACGAGCTCTTCCAGAATTCTTCAATGCCAAGAACAAATCAAAAACTCCAGAAATGTATGTCTTTAGTTTACTATTCCTATTGCTCTTTACTCTGAAAATTTGAATTTGTTTATCAGTTTTTCTTTACTGATGCTTTTTATTGAGAGAAAAAACTTAGTAACATTTTTTTTCTCTCTCTTAATGTGCAATGATTCTCTTTATCAGTTGTGTAAATGATGTTAACACTTTTTCTCATTTTCAATGTATTTTTCTAGTTTCATGGCATATCGAAATTTCATGATTGATACCTACCGACTGAATCCCCAAGAGTATCTGACCAGCACAGCGTGTCGACGTAACTTGGCTGGGGATGTTTGTGCTATCATGAGGTAATTGTCATTTGACATTTTGGTGATATCCTTTTAGTTGTTTAATATTCAAGGTCAATAGTTTTCTTTCTCTTCCCATAATACTTCTAGCATTGTTAATTTGGAAAATATGTACATATTCTTCAAACATAAAAATTCAAGATTGCTCCTTGCCCTATTTAATATTTATTCCTCCACCCACCAAAATTGTTTCATGATTTGTCCTGTTATACATGCAAATTGAAAGGACTTTGAGGTTACTAATACACTTTTTTATCACAGAAATAATAACTTGATTTTCAAATCTTTTACTATTTACTTTTTTCTTTTTTTAACATCCTAGTTTGCAAGTAAAAACACAAAACATTTAATTTTCTGTTTCATAATGATAATAGCTGTAATAATTTGTGTGTGTGTGTTCACTTTGACATTTGATATTAAGCTGATATGTAGAATTAACTTTTGTATTTTCATGTATGCAAGGGAGTGATGAAAGGAAATGATTCCAAAAAATTTCCTAAGATTTGGGGAAATGTCTTGGACCAAGAACATTTCAGTATTACCCTGTGTTGTTTGTGTGTGATGTATCAATGTATATATAATCTCAAAATCTCAACTATTAGGTTGGTGCAAAAATAATGTCGGTTTTTGACATTAAAAAATACATCAAAAACCGACATTATTTTTGCACCAACCTAATAAAATAGGGAAAGTATCAATGTAGAAGTTTAAAAAAAAAAAAAATTTCAAAAAGATCATGAGAATAGATAATATTCCTGAATTTCTTCCAGTTTTTTTTTTTTTTTTTTTTTTTTTTTTCTTTTTTCCCCACATGATAACATCAATGGAAGACACTGAAAAATAAAACAATATATGACTATAAGGATGGAAAGCATAATAATTTAAGATACAATATGTTTAAAATATATGATGCCAGCCATGGTGAATTTGTATGAAATATAGAAATGAAGGAAATTGCTTGAAGACAAATGAAAAGGATGTTGGGAATAAGTCTAAGTGATAGAAATATATGAAGATTGGTCAGGAAAGGGATTAAAGTAAGGAATTCATTCAAAATGATTAAAAGACAAAAAGCTGAACAGGGCAGATAGCAATGATAACAGATGGAGGTTTGTTGATTGATGTCAAATGAGTCACAAACATAGTAGGAAAAGACCTGATAGAAGTTGAATGGATAAAAATAAAGATATTTGCTAGTTAGAGACTTGGCACAATCATGGTCAACATGAAAGGGTCTTTTCTCCTGCAGTAATGTTTAGTCATTGAAATAACTAGTTCTTTTGGGTGGGGGGTATTGGACCAAGAACTTAGCAGCACCTTCTCATGTATGTGCATAAGTATGTCTTATAAAGCAAAATCTTTTCAGCACCTTGTGTTATAAATGAAGAAAAAGAAATGATTTTAAGATCTGTTTTACATTTCTAACATGATAGAAAACTGTTAACCTTTTTCAAATTGCCATACTTTTTCTTTCATTTGTTTAGGGTGCATGCATTCCTTGAGCAGTGGGGTCTGATTAATTATCAGGTGGATGCAGATAATCGTCCAACCCCCATGGGACCACCTCCAACATCACACTTCCACATTCTGGCAGATACTCCATCTGGGCTGCAACCAGTCAATCCAGCTAAGACTGTTCAGGTAAGACACACTCATTTTACTAACCTTTTTCAATGATCACCGCCAATAATCAATACATCATTTAAAGACTTTCATCTCATGATGTCTGCTTAAAACTAAAACAGTTGACTGTATGTACATATCTTGAACAGCCAAAATATTGTTTTCAACAATTATTACTGAGGGCAACATTTAAAAAAAAAAATAGAAATATTTTTTTCAATATTAGACAAGAGATAGGTGAAGTAACCCACCGACCCCCCCCCCACACACACGCACAACCACATGAAAAATCAAGGTGCAAATGACAGGCTCTCACTAGCATACCTAGTGCATATCATTATCAATCATTCTGAAGCTTTTAACCACATTTTACTTTCCCCCAGAACATTGTTTTGATATGTTACCCCAATAAACCACAGCAGTCCTTTTCCCAAAATCAACTACTTGATCTACAACCTGCTCTAATAAACAAAAGCAAAGGTAATCATATCTAATGGTCAACCAAATCCAGGTATGTTTGCTGGTTTGCCTACATCATTCCATCAATGCATACTTAAATAATGTGAAGTGATTCCCGTAATTGTTGTGCATTACAAAAAGTGTCAAATATACCATGTTAACTAATATATATTTATAGCTAAATAAATGATAATAGTGCAGATTAACCACACTATTTAAGCAATTTTATGAGCTTAAAAAGTAATTTAATGTAATATAAAATGGATTAAATTACAGACCAAAATAAAATATAAAAAATATTAAGTGGTTATTTTTTTTTTTTATTCAAATTTACTGATTCTTAGGCAAACTAAAGAGCTGATAGCATGAAACTATAGTAGCCTGGCTATAAGTTTAAATCACTCTGAATTTCTTATATTTTATTTAATATATGTATATAAGCATTGTGGATGATGAGATCAACATTACACAGTGACTGGCAATTTCATGACTTGCGTGCTTAACTAAACACCATGCAGTTTTGATTTCGATGTCCACACTGATCATATCTACAAACGGCCCAATCTCAATATTGAGCACTCAATCCTCCATAAATATATATAGCAAATTTTAAGTGATATAGATATCCCTCTAATCTTTCTTTGTTTTTCTCTCTTATTGAATTCACCCCAAGCAAGACAGTAAAGCTACTAAGCCACTATGGGTTAAAAAGGCCCCAAACTTAATAAAAACAAAGTTTTATCATAAAAATGTTTATTATTAATAGGAAAGTCCAAAATATTTTTAATTATTTTTAAAAAGTTTTTAGTCCTTTCTAATACATTCGAAATTTTGGTTAAAAAAAAATGATATTTCTGGAAATTAAATTCCGTCCTTGAAATTTATTTTATTAGCTAAGCACAGGGCTCCTAGGTGAATGTAAATCTTCTGTTTTTTTTGTTTTTTTTTTTTTTCTCAGTTACTGCTTTCTCAAAAATCTGCTCTAAATAGTAAAATAAAAATATCTAATTATTTAATTAGATTAGTTTTTAATTGCTTTTATGAATAATATATATATATATATATATATATATTAATGACTTTATAATCTGAAGAAGAACAAAATTTTCAATAAATAATGAATTTTTACAAGAATTGTTGTGATTTTCTTTTATTTTTATAAAAATTTATGAAGTTTGAAAAATCTTTTTAAAATTCTTCAAAACTTGTGTGTGTGACCATGTGACTTATCAGAAAATAAGATTAATCATGTTAGTAAATTTAAAGTCAGCATTTCGAAAATTAGATTCTAGAGAATATTTCCAACATTTTTAAGATTACTTAAGAATTATATAAAATGTTCACCTCTTATTTTCTTAAATTATATTTTAACAGATAAAATCTCTGTGGGAAAACAATAAGTGTCAGCAACTTATCAGTGTTTGAGATTGACAAGTGATAAATAGCATGTAAATCATTGCTACTGTTTGTTTTAAAAATCCGTTTCTGTTATTTTCAACTTGAAATAATTTTTTTTTTTTTTTTTTTTTTTCAGATAAGATTAATTATACTTTAAATTAGGTAATATTCCTTAAACAAAGTTTCCAAAAAGTATAAAAGGGTGCTAATCGGCTATTTTAAGAAAAATGTAAAAAAACAAAAAAAAAACACTGATTCCAATCAATATAATTTTTGCTTGAAATACATCTGAGTATTTTGCTTACAGGAAATAATAAATTTAATACTTCAGCTTTCAATTAAAGCTAAAATGAAAGCTTCAAGAAAGCTTTTCCATGTGTGAAAATTCATTTTGAACTTTAGGTATACCAAATTAGTGGAAGGGCCTACATGAAACAAATGACTTAGTTTTGCTACTTGATAAGAGATTAAATGAACACTTGTAAAGCACTAATAGAAAACACATTCTTCTCATGATCTATTAATATATTGACAGATCATAGCATCTATCAGAGAGATGAAATTTAAATTTTTATTATTGCATTCTTTCAAAACTTTAACACATCAGCAGATATCTGTTAGGGTGAACAACTGAGCACAAATAGTTATTAATTAAAAAATAATTAGTAATTAATCTATAATTACATGTACAAGAATGTTGTTTTTGCTAATAGCTGTCACAATCTGTGAAAACTATTCTGTATGCTTGCTCATTACTAGTGAAATATTTACCTAAATTAAATTAAAACTATGCAATTGTTGTATGTTGGTTTTTAATGGTTGTAAAAACTCTTCAGTATATTCTGCTGTACCCAAACCAACCCTCTCCTCGCTTTGTTTCGCTTTCTAGTTTCACTACTGTAATATTTTTGCATTTTTAGCCATCAGCTGCTCAGCAAATTGTGAATTTTAATGACAAGAACAAAGAGAAAGATGGTGAGGACAAGAAGGACATCTCCAACTTTGGCCTTAGAACTGACCTTTATGCTAAGAAAGCTCTGAAGGTAAATCAGTGAAAATTGCTTCTCTTTTCTCTAAATTTTTAAGCATGAATATTTGGATAAAAAATTTCTTTTTCTTTTGTTTCATCTTTCTAATTATTCTAAAAGTTAGATATTGAATTTAATATTAATGGTATAAATCAAACAATATACAGTGAAAATTTCAGATCAAAACTTTACTAAATAACCCCATATAAGACTTCTTGATCTGCTCTTCTATTGTCTATATTTTGTAACTCTTTTGGCAAATGTAGAATTTTGAAAATATCTTTGGTAGGCAATTCCTATAAATTCGATCTCATTACATTCAGTACAAGAATCATTGGGCATTGTTTCTGGAACTAGATTGGTCAGTGTTTATGCATTTATATAAAAGTGAAGTCTTAGTTAATATCTGTATATGTGTGCAGAAACATTGGGAAAGACTGATTTGTATAAATTTAACAAATAACTTTGTATTTAACCTCAGGACAAAGGTGCAGCTACCAGGACACGTGAATGGACCAACCAGGAGCTACTGTTGTTGCTGGAAGCGATGGAGATGTACAAGGATGATTGGAACAAAGTGGCTGAGCATGTTGGCAGTCGGACACAAGATGAATGTATTTTACAATTCCTTCGACTCCCTATTGAGGATCCGTACCTTGAGGAAGATTTTGGCAGTATTGGCCCTTTGGCTTACCAGCCCATCCCATTCTCCCAAACTGGCAACCCAGTTATGTCTACTGTGGCTTTCTTGGCATCTGTTGTTGACACCCGAGTGGCTTCTGCGGCTGCTAAAGCAGCGTTAGGTAATAGCATTATAATTTTTCCATATCTTTCTTCTTTATCATCTGCTTTCTCTTGATCTTTTCTGTATTTACACCATTTTCCTAACGGGTATTATCAAGTTATAGAACACTTTTTCTTATTAAAATGAGTTCAATCCTTGATACTCAAAAAAAAATGAAGCTTTTTGTCTCTTGCATCAAAATGGGATATATACATTAAAATACCAAAATATTGTAATAGAATAGATTAATTCTTTCAATTGGTCAGAAATATAAAAAAAAAGAAAAAAAGTTGCTTTATTCAATTTCTCAGAAACACTTTTCAGTAAAAGTAATGCACACTCAACAGATTTGTCTTCATTTTTTTTTTTTATCTGCAAAATCTGCCTTTTGCAAATGGCAATGTCAGAATCTATATCATTGATGATTTAATCATGATGATGAAATAAGGCAGTCCATTTTGACCTTCATCTTTATCAGAAATTCCTTGAACTGATCCAACAAGATTATTCTGAGTTTTTGATGAAAACTTATTTTTCACATAAATTTATCTTTTTTTTTTTTTTTAAATCTTTTAATTCTCTGCTTTTCATTTTTAATTTTTTTTTTTTTTTTTTTTTTTCAGCTGAGTTCAATAAATTGAAGGATGAAGTTCCTCCTGCACTGACTAACGCTCATATGAAAGTAGTTGAAGAAGCTATAAAAGAGGGCAAAAATGTGGACGCCAACTTTGGGTTGGATAGAAGTGGCATTGCTGGTACAACCAAAGATGAAAATGGTGAGTTAAATTCTGTAAATTATACAGAACAAAAGATGAATAACGATAGGAAATTTTAAGGTGTAGAAACTTGCAGACATCTTGATCTTCTGATTTTATATTTATAGAATTTGTGTATGTGTGCATATTTCTTAGATAATTGAAATCTTTTTCATGTGTAAAATTGTTCTTGATTTTTCAGAAATTTATTTAAAATTTTTACACTTTAATTCTCTAATTTTTTATTTATTTATTTTTTATTAGCTGAATCTGCTGAACCAGATATAGCAAAGCAAAATATTCCTGAAGAGGCAGACATGAAGGAGGACCAGAAGGAAGATAAATCTTTGGTAGGTTTCCTCTACATGCAAACTCTTACCACATTAGCATTGTCTTGCAAACACACTACTGGAGATTTACTAAAATATTATAAGAAACAAAAACTTTTAAAAATTATAAAACAAAAAGAAAGGAAAACACTTAATAAATATGAAAATGGCTAAGTCATACATAATGTGTGTTTTTTTTTTTTTTTTTTTTGTTTTTTTTGTTTTTTTTCCGTATGCATGCTTTAATTTTTGTCTCGTTTAAAATGTTTTATTTTTCAGTGTTTTATATTTAAACTTCTTTTTCACACACACACACACACACACACACACACACACACACACACACACACACACTCTCTCTCTCTCTCATTCCTGATTTAACAAACAAAAGAAACTATATTACTACCAACTTGATTGATGTCCCGAATTGGTTGCCAAAGAGTATAATAACTGACCTTTTGTCAAGTTATTATGTTTAGACTCACAAGAATCCAAATGAAATGAGACTAGTAACCTTGTTGAGTTTTTAGATTTTTCAAATAAGTATTTTTTTTTCTTTTTTTCTTTGGTTTGGTTTTGTTTTAGTCTGAAGAAGCCATGGAAACTGATGCTACAGACAAAAAGTCTGACAAGAAAGAAGAAAAGGAGGAAGTAAGTATTTTAACTTACCTCTCTCACCCAATGAGGCTAACATCCTACCAACTTCCACAACTCTGTTAATCAGAACTGTTTTCAATCATAAATTTTTTTTCCTTTCTTTTTTTTCTTTCTTATAATTTAGTTTTCTAGGAAATCTCTTGAATTTTTGGATGGTAGAGCAGATTGTCAGCTGAATATTTTTCAATTTACTTATTGAAAAAAAAAAACTGTTTCCATCAGTTTCCAGAAAGCATTTATAAATTTTAAAGCTGTGTTGTTTTTGTTTGTTTTTTTTTTTTTTTGTTTTTTTTCTTGTTTTTTGTTGTTTTTCGTTTTTAAATCAATATATTTAATTTGAAGAGAAAAATTTCATGATAGTTCTTAACCATTTTCAAAAAGGAGGATGGAGCTGTAGTTCAGAGTTTTTCTTTTTAAGTTTTATATTGGCAACCCATTTGAGACAGTTCCTCTTATTAGTCTGTGTGTATGTGTTGACAGATTTAAAATTCCTCAGTAAAATTAGTTTCAATTTGAATGAAATATTCTGCTTATATGCTACTATTTATTTATTTTTTTATTTTTTATGCCAAAGTAATGAAGGTGATTGACCCCACCCAGGAACATCCTCTTTTTTTTTTTTTTTTTAATCTTTGTTAATGAACACTACTGAGGCACTCTTCAGATGAATAAGAAACATTTTAGTTTCAATTATTTAAAAAGAAAAAAAAATATTTGACTGGTTTTAAACTGGTTCTATTTCTAATAAATCTGATTGGTCTGATTTTCAGGAGTCAAACTCTCCCCAGTCTAGCCAGCAGCCGGCCGGGGATAGAGGTACCGCCACAAGCAGTAGCAGCAGTAGCAGCTCTGGTGCTGCTGCTGCAACTGCCGCTTCTGAAAGTGATGAGAAGGGCGATACCACTGCTCAGAAACAGCAGCAGCAAGCCAGCACCACTGGCCCTGATGGAGCAGATGACAAAAGTGGTGCTGTCAATGCTGCTGCTGACGGCCACAATAAGAATGATATGGCCACTAAGGTGACAGCTGCCTTTGATCCAAAGGAAAAGGGTAATGTCATCACAGCGGCCGCTGCAGCTTTGGCAGCTGCTGCTGTTAAAGCCAAGGTAAGAAAGACATTTTTCTTGTTCATTGAAATACATTTCTACAAAATAATCAAATGTTTTTATTACATTTATTATGTATGTGATTTGAATCTGTGATCAAACCTGTCCAGTCATACTGACAACAAATGTCTCTGTATTTTTGTGGATTAAAATTTTTATTTATTTATTTATGGATCATTTTAATTGAAGAAAAAAAATCGCTAACTCTACAAGATAAGTGTTTGACACCACTTGTTCCAGGAGATCAGATTTACAGCCACCGACACCTCCCATAAGATCTCTCTCATTTTATGTTGTTTCTTGGTAAATGAAACTTAGGGTAATTATAATTTATTACCTCCATATAGTTTCATTATGATCCAAGAATAAGTAAATTCTGGATAGTTCAGGAAAACACTTCATTAGAATTTTGTGCCCCTGAGAGTATTCATCCATGGGCATACACATGCATAATCTCAAAGACAGGCAGATAAACATTGTAAGGCAATTAAAACTCTGAAGAAGATGAAGTCTGTACATTGGCATGTTTATTAATAACCAAAAGGATAAAACTGGAAATAGAAATAAATACATGTACATAAGACTAATTAGTCTGAAAATACAAACATGGGTAACACAGAATATGATAAAAGTGGCCAGAGGCTTGAACATAAGACTAAGACCATTTGTCTAAATGGTTAAAGATAGTGAGTTCTTCATTTACATGAATATGTATAAACTTTGCTCTGAGAATACATTCCAATGTTGCAGTTAGTTCAGAAAAGGAAGTTACAAGAAGGTTGCATTTTGCAACAGTGTGTGAACATGTGTTGAAAGGATTCTACTTGGAGAGATACAAAAAAACATATAAAATATGGTTACTTTAAGCAAATGTTCAAATAACAACATGGAAATAAAATAGACTAATGTAGAGAGAAAAAAAGTTACAAACTGATGGTGGTTAACTTTGGGGATGAGATCAGGGGGATAAAGCTACCAACCCCATACTCAGTGTCATGCCATTATTGTGAAGGATTGCGGGTAAGGGCTAACCAGATGTGATCAAAACGGTGACCAATCTAAAAGTTTCTAAAGTAAAAAAGGGGACAAGTAAAACAATACAGTTTCTGTACTGTGGTAACAGAACAAGAATAAAATATCACAATAGTTTAAAAAAAAAAAAAAAATTCACCTCACAATTCAGTTTTCTTTCATTTGATTTAATCTTGTGCATATCTTATTTCTTTTTCTTACCTTTTTTATTTGTTTTCATATTTAATCAACCAGAATTAATCAACAATCAAAATATCTTCTTTTTTTATGAGTTTTGATATTTTTATTGATCAGTATTTGATAATTACAAAATTTGATTCCATATTCTTAGCAGTTTCCATTCTTGATTCTTATAGCACCTTGCCGGAGTTGAAGAAAGAAAAATCAAAAGTCTTGTTGCTCTTTTGGTGGAAACTCAAATGAAAAAGCTTGAGATTAAATTACGTCATTTTGAAGAACTTGAAGCTATCATGGATCGAGAAAGAGAAGCTGTAAGTAGCTTACTAGAGAGAAATTTGTTGAGTGACAAATATTTTCTATTTTGGGATATTAACCATTTAACTTTTCTGTGATACAATTTATCAACATGCAAGGAATAAATCTATGAAAGTTCCTGAAAATAGAAATTTTTACTAAATATTTATAAATTATATTATATGGATGTTAAATATTTAACTTAGAGATTCAAATTCACTTAACAGTCTTTTCCAAATGATAACATTTTCACTACTTTATATGTTAAGCATTAAACAAAAGATTGACATTTGAAGTATTAAAATAGCAATACATTTAAAATAACTATAAAAAAAAATGTTCCTTACATTGTTTAATGTAAAATGTTTTGCAAACTTAGAAGAAACTTTATTAATAAAGGCTGTCACGAAATAAAAATGTTTTAAAGTTCTTATTTTTGGTTTTGGATTTAGCAGAATTGTAGAAATGTTTATATCTATTAAATTTTGTATAATTTAACTCCATTTTGATGTGGATGAATATTCGTCCCCCCTTTTTTTTTTCTGATGTTATTTTCCTGTTCTGTTTTAGCTGGAATATCAACGCCAACAGTTGCTACAAGAGCGTCAACAGTTCCACATGGACCAGATTCGAGCAGCAGAATACCGTGCTCGGCAGATAGCTGCCCAACAACACATGAATGAACAACGCCAGCAGAACCAAGGCCAAGGAGGTGCTGGGGACCAAGGTGAGAAGTATTTTCTATTTTCTCTCATGTTTTTGCTTTTGTTATTCAAAACAGATAACCAAATTATCATAGTACTATTACTACTACATTAATTTATTATAAAAGAGATTCATTTATTGACATTATTCAAGAATATGTATTTTGTCACTATATTATAATTTTTTATATGCCTTTTTTCTGTAACTTTGATGTTTCTTTGATATTTTCCTTTTTTTTTTTTTTTTTTTTTTTTTTTTAACTGCCTTGGTCAGTTATGGTGTAAATATAAAACTGAAGTGTATAAAATGGCAATTTATATCACATCATTTGATATTTTCACTATTTAAACTTTTAAAATTCTTTCACCACCTCTTTATGTTGAATTATAAAAAAGGTTTTCTCTTAGGGTAAATAGGGGAACCATAAAGAGTAGCATAAATTATTTAATGCATTTTATTCCATACATTATCATAGACAAAGCTATATTTGATTTGGACTCTGGTAATTCATATTGCCTTGATGTGAGTTGCCTAGCTAGTGTTCACACTGGCTCACCAGATATCAGACCACAACTGATATAAACCTAGGTATTTTCATGACATCAACGTACAGTATTACCACCCACCATATACCTTTATATACTACTACCTCATGTCTTTTGACATGTGGTAAACAAAGAATGAATAGAGCTCTCTCAACTCATGGCACCATTGAAAAAGCTGCCCCAGCACTAACAGGCATCACTCTTATATAGCTGTAGCCATAGCTACAGATCAGCTATGATCCATTTGATGACAAAGCATCACCATTCTCATGCAAATTAAAACAATTACCATCTATGTTGTGAGACTGGCTGTTCCAAACAGCCAATCATTTAGGAAAACAAAATTCTTATCTACACCAGACACGCTCTAATTGATATTTCTTTTTTCCTCCTCATTTGCAAATCTTGATGTAATTGCTCAATCAAAATACAGTACTTACTTGATTTCCCAGACAACCAAAATATGTTCAGATAATTCAAAATTTAGTTTAACACTGACTTGTTCAATAAAATTTTCTGTCGTCACAGTAATCAGAACTACAATATCAGTGAAGTCATGTTAAAAGTAATCTTCTCCATGACTTAAAAATGTATTTCTGATGATATCTGGTCCCACACAAGGCGTATCCTTTCAATAACTTTAAGCATATCAATTTTCTTTAAGAATGTGAGAACATCTATGCCGTCAGTAGAAATTTATTCCCACAAAATTGACTTGTGGTGTAAGTGCTTCATAGACTCTAGCACACCTTGATCCATTGGCTGATTGAGTGACATAATATTAGTTGGGGAAAAACTTAGCAGTAATTTTTCCCTTCTACAAGCTCTTCCTCACTAGTACAGAAAAGTTATCTAAAAAAAATGGCTAATTCACTTAACTCGGCAAGAACAAAATCAATCATGGAATATTACTGTCTTCCAAAGTATTTTTTTAAAACTTTCTATAGACTACTAGTAACATGTTCTTGTCTTCTCTATGGAATCATCTTGGTTTTTTGCATTTCCTAACATCATTTTAATGGAACCTGTGATGTTCACACAAGCACTTATTGTCACCCTTCTTTTTGCTTGTTTGGTTCTGGTTAGCTGATCATGAACAGATAATATTCTTGCGAGCAACACTTTGTAATACAGGCCCCCTTTTTATCACATTTAATATATGGATTTCACTTTCTCTCTCGCTATGAACTCAGTTTTTAAATTTTTTTGTTCTGCTTTATCATTTAAATTCAAGGCCATTTCAATTTTAAATTATAAAATCACAATACAGAAGTATGACAAAACTAGATCGGACTGTTAAAAAGTAAAACCACAGAATGAACTGTTTTCTCAGTCAGGAAATGTTGATTTTAATTTCATTTTCAGATAATTAAAATTGGGGCAGGGTGATTGATTTGTTTTTATGTTTTATCAACCCTTTGTGGGTTATTTAAAGCCAAAACATTTCAGATTGTAGGAGGTTGCTTAGAAGTAACTGGTGCTTATTGTGCAATTTTGACCATGGGCATTGTGGGGATAAGAAGTGGTGCTTTTTAGTTTATATTAAGGATATGACTATCATAATTCTAGCTTTCAAGTAATTTTCTTCTACTAATTTGTTATAATTTATCAAAGAAACATTCCTTAAATTTTGTTCAACCAATCTACCATATATTTTAACAATTGTGTGTTTTTCTTATTCTTATTTATTTCAGGCTCTCAGGGTTCTGGATCAGGTTCTAATTCCAACTCCTCTTCATCCCAAAATCCTGCATTAGCTGCAACTGTAGGCCCTAATTATCCACTCCATGGCTCCCCCATGCCACCTCAGGGTCCCCAGGTCCACCAGCATGTGCCACACGGGTCTCCTGCTCCACCTACACCAACCAGCCAAACTCCAACTCCCCAACCAGCTCAACCTAGCAATCCGCAGCCAACAGCTACCCCTGTCTCAAATGCTTCGGTGACTCCATCTCCTGCTACACAAGCAACTCCAGTGTCCAATGCCAGCTTCAGTCATGGGTCAACTGGTTTCACACAAAGTGGTGCCAACAATAGTAACAGCAACAGTAGCAATAGTAACAATAATAGTAACAACAACAGCAACAACAGTTCCCAGCCACACAGTTACCCTCCTCAGTCATCTGCCAATGCTCAAGGACCCACCCAACCAGGTCAGTTTGGGCAAAGCACTAATTCTTCCCCTGCAGGAGGTCCTCCACCAATGATGCCCCAAGGTGGTCCTCCTTCTGGTGGAGCAGGTACTGGAGCAGCTGGTCCTGGTGGTCACCAGTTTCCTCCTGGCCCTATGGGACAGCAGCCTCCTTATATGACACATAGTGGACCTCATGGCCCCCAAAGCCAGCCACCGTATCCTCAACAAGGACCTCCCAATACATCACAAGGTCACCCTCTTATGCCACCTCAACAGGGCACTGGAAATGCAGCCAATCAGTCACCACACCCATATCCCCCTCAGCAAGGATCCCATGGTCAGCCATTTCCTCACTCAGGTCATAGTCACCCCCATTATCCCCCTCAGGGTGCCAGCAACACTGGGGCCTATCCTCCATCCAGTCAACCTTCACAGCAGCAACAGCACTATCCCCAGCAAGGCCCACCTCCACAGGGAGGACAGTATCCCCCTTATCACCATCAAGGTCCTGCACAGCAAGGGCAACACTTCCATCAAGGCCATCCTCCTCAACAGTATCCCCAGCAACCTCATGGACCTCAGGGGTCCTATTCACAACAGAGCTATCCAACTGGACCACCTACCCAAGGAGCACATCCATATCCCCATGGATCTGGAAGTCCTTACTCAACACAGGGTCATGGCATGCCACCTCAAGGGACTCCTATCCCTCCTACTGGACGACAAATGGGCCCAAGTGGTGCACCAGGTAAGTTATGTTACTGCTGCAATCAGACTGAAGATATTACTTAACTGCCAATTTCTAAATAATAATGAGGTGTAAATATTTGAAAGATGAATAAAATCATCAATAGTGGGAAGATAAAATTGAGTTTAAAAAAAAAAAATTAATAACTTAAAAATTTTATATATATTTTCTTCTCCCCCACCCAAATCTTTAAAAACACATTTAAAGAAATTAATGAACTAAGTAAATTATTGTAAGTATTATGCCATTTTAAAAGTGAATTTAACTTTAAACAATTGTAATGAAGAAATTTTGATGCTCATCTGTAAAATCTAAAAAAAAAGTCAATGATTATCATTTTACAAATGAAACTCAGTTTTCTTGATATTTCTGATAAATTGTAGGAATGTGCTTATCATTCAATGTTAGTCTCTGACACAAAAATCTTTTCTTTTTCTTTTTTCTCTCTCTCTCTCTCTCCCCCTTTCCCTCCCTCTCTCTCCCCCTTTCCCTCCCTCTCTCTCCCCCTTTCCCTCCCTCTCTCTCCCCCTTTCCCTCCCTCTCTCTCCCCCTTTCCCTCCCTCTCTCTCCCCCTTTCCCTCCCTCTCTCTCCCCCTTTCCCTCCCTCTCTCTCCCCCTTTCCCTCCCTCTCTCTCCCCCTTTCCCTCCCTCTCTCTCCCCCTTTCCCTCCCTCTCTCTCCCCCTTTCCCTCCCTCTCTCTCCCCCTTTCCCTCCCTCTCTCTCCCCCTTTCCCTCCCTCTCTCTCCCCCTTTCCCTCCCTCTCTCTCCCCCTTTCCCTCCCTCTCTCTCCCCCTTTCCCTCCCTCCCTCTCCCTCCCTCTCTCTCCCTCCCCCTCTCTCCCTCCCCCTCTCTCTCCCCCCCGCTCTCTCCCCCTCCCCCCCTCTCTCTCCCTTTCCCTCCCTCTCTCTCTCCCTTTCCCTCCCTCTCTCTCCCTTTCCCTCCCTCTCTCTCCCCTCCCCCTCTCTCTCCCCTCCCCCTCTCTCTTATCAAAATTATGTATAATCTATAAAGACTTTTTACAAGATTAAAAAACTGTTTTTTAATTGATTTAGAAAATATTTTCCATAATCATTTTATAAAAAATCTAGTGATGTTTATTTTGGATAGTCTAATGTTTACTAGCCATTGCGTGTTCAATTATTTTAAAATATGCTGTTAAAATGACTAAATATCACTAGGAATTGAATAAATTATTAATACATTGATAGAAATTGCTAAAGCAATTGTCTGATTTATGGCAATTAATTTTAACATTAAATTGAACAGTTCTCTCTCTCCCACTCCCCAAATATAAAGGAACAACTTATTTTTGCTGTTTTTAAATATAATTATAACGCCTTAGCTCACCTTTTGAATTATTTTTATGTTGTATTTATCTCATAATGATGATGGACACAGAAATTGGTCATAAAGTATTTTTAACAACTGTAAAAACTTTTATAACTTTCTTCAGAACACACATGACAAGATACTGGATTATTTAAGATCAAAGATATAGTCTTGGATTTGGCAAAACTCATCAGTTGTTATAGTGTCATTGTTCAGTTTGTTTAATATTTATGAAGCTTTTATTTATCACTAAGATAGTTTTAAAAATTGTCAGATGTCTACTAATTGATGCATTTTACTCTGAAAATTACTGTATCCACATTCTTAAAAATTTTCATGATTTTTCAGTTTCAAATTTTTTGATGAGCTTGAGAAAATGCCATAATTGAAATGTTTAGTTAAATATATTCTTCTGTCTGTTTATTAATAGCAAGTATGGAAATAAAGCCAAATTGTAAATTTATGGTTCATTATAAAGTTAAAATAGATTTTAAAAAAAAAACATTTAAAAAAAACAAAAACAAAAAAAAACATTTTTTATAAATGCTTGTTTAATGCTATCTAATTAATTTATTTCCTTTTTAGGCACTGGTGGCTCTTCCGATGTTCCTGACAATATGGTAGCACAGTCTCCAGCCACTCCCTCTCCAAAGCCCTAACATCTTGGCATCTCTTTCTCGTCTATCACTCTTCAGCCAAAAGCCGACTACTGCTGCAACTGCTGCTGCTGAAATGGCTTCTTCCTATTCCTCCTCTCCTCCCCCCCCATATCCCTTGCCTCTTCATAATAACAGCCAACAGCAACATCTCAGGTGTCTGCTCCTTGTCAAATATTTTATTGTGGTTTGGTAGCAGTTATGTCGGCCCCCAGTTGAGGAAATGCAACACTCCATTTACATTCTCTACCAACAACTGGTGATTCATAATAAACATAATTTCTCACTCCAGACAGCATTTCATCTTCATCTCATCCTCATCATCACTCACCACCACTATTACTGTTATGATTATTACTGCTATTATTATTATTATTATTATAATTTCAACTGATAAACATGATCATCGGTAGCAACAGCAGCTAGAAAGGTGAATGGGTGGGCTGGCAGGGTTGGGGTACAGGCAACCCCCAACTGGAACCTCCACTGACCCTATGCTGCAGTATTTGATCTGAAGGCCATCTCTCCGTTCCTGTTTTTCCTATTTCCATTATTGTACCCTTCCCCTGCCTACTCCTCTAATTTTGTATATGTATGTATGTGTATGTGTGAGTGTGTGGCATAATTAATCTTAATCAGTATGTGCTCTCACTAATGACAGTCAATGGACCATCCATCCACTGAAACTCACCCACCACCCACTTACTGCTGTCATGTGTCACTTCGAATTGATCACCCACAAAGTTAATTTAGTTTCATTTTTGTTTTGTTTTTTTTTGGTTTTTTTTCTTACTCAATCTCCCACACTCACTCCCTTTCCCTACATCTTTAACATTTTCCCTCTTCACCCTTTTTCCATCCTCAATTCATGAACCCCTTTTATTTCACAATTTTTTTTTTTTTTTTTTTTTTGTAGTCTTTATCTTTCATTCCAGTTTGTTGCCAGCACCAGTGGGACTCTCAGCTATTAGACATATAACAGTGTTGTTCCACGTTTTGTGAACACTCTCTGTATTCCTCTCCCTCTCTCTTTTCTTCCTTCCTTCCCCCACCCTTTTTCTGGAGGTGTGTGAGGGGTTTAGGGAGGGTTACTTTGTCGTTTTCGGAAATCTTCCATTCACCTGTAGATCATAGAATTTCAGCAATAAAGAATCATCTTTTATTAAAAAAAAAAAAAAAAAAAAAAAAAAAAAATTACTTTTTTTTTCCTTTTCTTTCTTTTTATCAACTTGCTCATTTTTTTTTTTTTTTTTTTTCCTTTCTTCATTGCTTTACCTCCTCACAAAATAATTTTTCATCCTATTTCACTTATTTAAGAGACAAATAAACATTTTTTGGGTCAATTTGCAAAAAGTCTTTGAATGTTCTTTACAATTTTGAATAGATTTTTAGTGTCAACTTTAAAAAAAAAAAAAAAAAAAAGTCTTAACAGGTAATCATGACTGTACTAAAGTTGATAATATTTGTTTGTGTGATGCTTTACACTTGATATAATATAGGTGATCTAAATTGAAACTACGGTTTGATCTGGTGTTGTATGACAATGAGAACAAATGTCTTCCTTGAAGATATATTCCTTGACTCTCTCTCTATGAAGATGAAACAGGTTGTAACAAAACTTTCACAGAATTACAAGTAGAATTGAGAAAGTGCTAGGGATTTTATTTTTGCCAGCATCTAATCTCGATATTTCTCCTAGGCTGATAAAACCTAAAAATGGTTACAGACACGAGAATATATTTTTAAAAAGTGGAATCTGACTCCAATTCTACTTCATTATTAGTTAAGCTAATTATGTTTTATTCATTCCAGAGGATGTTTATCTTTTCAGCAATAATTTTCATATCTACATTTTACTATTTGGTTACTCAAAGACAATGTAAAAAAAGTTTTACTTGATACACACATTATTGATAAGCTGTAACAGAATATATTTTCTTTTATTAAATATCAGTAAAGGTTATATTATTAAAACTAGCAATATTAGGAATTTTTGTTTGACTTCTGAAGGGAACAAATTGACTCAATGTCATTTTTTCTTGGCAGCTGAGATTGTTTATACATATTTCACTTTGTTACATCAGCTCTAAACCAGGGACATGTTTTTATTCATTTTTCTCTACTTGTGTAAAGTCTGTAGAATTTCACTTTTTATTCTTGTCTAAAATATTTCTGACATCCATCAGTCTATTGCAAAAAAATAAAACAAAAATCCTCATTATTAAATGGCAATTGCTGCAGTATAATTCTTTATTGCCAAAAATATTTTTTACTTTTATTTTATGGTGTAAACCATTGCTAAAGACTAATACCAAATATGCCTTAAAATTCCCCCTCCCTCTCTTTTGTTGTTTCATGTATTGGTAACAATTTTGAAGGATTTTTATTGTTAATATTTAAAAATATCTAAAACTCATTTTCTTGGCTTTTTGAATACTTCAATGTATTCAAAAAGTGTTTTCTCAGGGAATTTTGAGGACGTTTTTAATCTTTTCCAAGGATATAGTTACATTAGAGTGAAGAAGAATTGGGATGGGGTGAAAAGGGCTATTTTGTGTGGTACCTTTCAAATTAACACTACTCTTTCTCTTTATTGACAATAGATTCATCAGCCATTATTTTACTGTTTTAAAAACTGTTTGCACTCTATATATACTGGATATGGTAGTTATATGCAAACAATATCATCTTTTGACATTTAATTAACTCTGCAGACAAAATTGCATTTGCTGAACTATGGTTATTACTCTTCTATTCTATAAGGATTTTCATTTATGACAAGCATTAGTGGATGAAAGGAATTTTTACAAAGTTTTGATTTGCAGATTTTGTATTTCTTTATCAGAATGTTTGTTAATCAGCAAATCACATCCTTATTAATATTGTCTTCACTCAATGCACACAGACACCATGTTACCTACTGGTGTAAAGAACTATTCTTGTGTGTGGTTCCCAATCACCAACTCTTGTCCCGTCTTAAATCATTTGGAAAGACAAGTGCATTTAACAATGAGGAAAGGTCAAGGTACAATAATTTTATGGTAAACCCTCACTATGGAACCAATTCTTCATTCAACCATTTTAAATGGGACAGTGTAGCAATACAAGATGAATAATAGATTTTACTATTATTATAATGCAAGATAAAGTGTTATTTTCATATGTACGTCTGAGATTATTGTGATCTTGAAAAATGTTATCTAGAAAGCCAAACATTTAAAAGAAATTTACATCAACATATGTTACTTATGAAAGAAGCCGTCACCCCTTCCAGTACAGTAATAATATACATCTATCAATGTATTTATTCAGTTTAGTTTAATATGGTACAAGTTTTATTGGCTTGTGAAATTACTATATCCCTCTCCCCTCAAAAGTTCTGATTGCGTGAACTGACTAATATCTAAACTCTTGTTAGACACTAATCCTCTATTGACTTCAGAACAAAATATATGATTATGAATAAAAATGTTAGAATATTAAGGAATAACCAAAAAACGTCTAAGCATGAATGAAGTGTCATTTGGATGTTTTTTACCTAAATATTCTTTGCCAAATTTTAAGTACTTAGTGCAATGCTTAGAAAGTTATATTTCCTAAGGCAATGGTCCCTAAATAGTTAACAATTAAGTTTGACCACTATAATGAAGATGAATTCACTGTTAGCAAAGTGATTTATGCTACAATAGATGTCTGTGGAGGCTTGGCTTATTGCTTTTATCTTCAATTAACCATTACAAGACAAACCTATTTCAATGATTACTTTCAATCTTACTGACCCAGTCAGTCCACTGCTTAGTCAATCCTTTTTTTATTCTTGCTCCTTGAAATTTTTTTTTTTTTTTTGTCTACATCATCCTTCCCTAGACTCCTGGCTTATTTAATAGGTATTCTTACAAACTGGACATTGCATCGTTGCAAGAGAAAAATGAAACTGACATAAAACCAATTTAATCTGTTACATTAGTCTGCATCTGTTGAAGCTTTGTTAGCATTGTGCTATGGTCATCTGTAGGAGGTGAAAATAGACAAGTTGAAACTTTTTCTATAGAAGGTAAATTGTTCTACATAAATGGTAAGATGTGATATCAGTCAACTACTATGGAGATATCCATGCATTTATATAATTAGTAACATGTCACTAGGCATCATCATTTTACTTAAGCACAATGGTGGAGACTATCAAGTGGCATGTGTTGTTTCTTCAAACCAGTAGAGACTTAAATAAAACTTCCAGTTCAAGTCAATTCTAAATTGTAAAGATGAATTTAGTTTACTTCATTGGGAACTATAACATCCCACAGCAAATCTGAAGTAATTTGAAGATTGCATAATTGGAATTAAGATATTAGATAGTGTTTATTTAACTTCCCCTTTCTACCAAAATAAGCTCTGGCAGCTGGAGGAGGAGAATATTTGGTTTTATCTCTAGCCTGAGATGGTGAGGGAGGTGGGGTTTAGTTTAGGAATTCCTACAATTCCAACATGTTTGGATTCTCATACTGTCAATGTTTTCTTTATTACTGGAATTAATTCTAAGCATGAAAACAATCTTTAACATTTGTAGATAGTTTTCATTTCATATTTAATGCCATTCATTTTCACATTTCTTGGAATTGCAGATTTTGTAAGACTGGATTTTTATCCAATTCTTATTAGTCAATTCCAAAGAGATTATAATCTCCATGTCTAATTGTTTCTTTCTTTTTTTTTTTCCTATATTAATTCCTGTAACCTATTGTGTAAGTCTTCTCATCTTGCACAAATTTTGAAAAGGTGTTACTTTTTCTCACCTAATTTGATTTCATTAAAGAGTTATATTTTAGTTGTTGTTTTGTGTTTCTAACTTTAAATACACCAAATCCTACACAGTCCATTAATTTGGAGATTTACTAAATTAACCAGGCTGAATCCATCAACACTCATTTTTTGTGACAGTTGGCATTAATATGTTATAGGCACTGGATTTTAATTTTTTTCTAATTGATACCAGATTTGATGGAAGGATTAAGCTCAGTTTTCATTTTCTTCTCCCCCACAATATTTTAAATGTTTCCTGTGAAATTTTAATGAGAGTGAAAGTGTAAAGATAATTTTCAGTAAGTTTTTCTTTATTTACATGCATACCATTACCTGCATCTTTGTTGTTATCACAACATTTCGGCAATTGTGTTCTCTGGCCTTCATCAGGTGCTTTTCTATCTGGATAACCTTGTGGGAATTTCAAACTGAACACTAATCTATGGGGGTAGCTGTTTAAGGCATTGGTGAGTTTGATAGATTGATATTTAATGTTCTATGGGGGCTTTAGGCATTAAAAAGTAATTGAATTAGAGTACCTTTTTTATATATAATTTTTAAGTAATCTTTAAAATTTAGAAATATTCACCATAATCTAATATTTTATTGAATTTTAAATATTTTTGGCTGTAAATTTACTATGGTTATCACTTATTTACTGATAATGCTATGTACAGAGTGCGTTAGGTAAATTGTCGCCATTTTATATTTTTGACTTTGTGCATGAGTGTTTTTGATTTTGTCAACGGCACAGTATAGTAGTAGGGTCAGTTGGGCACCATCTGTGAGAAACAGAATACCATGACTGAAGTCACACTGCAAGAAATTTGGAGATGGCATGCTGTACTGCAAGCTCCAATACAAACATTTCAGTGTGTTTGGGTCAAGAGGGTGGCTGCTGGTAGAGCATATGTCTGGCACAGACATAGGCTCTACTACAGTGCCATACAAGCAGAACCCAGTCATAGCTGTAAGACAATTTCTGCAACTGCATCGCCCTTGACATCAGGCCAATAACTCCAGATTGCAACCCCTTTATTATAATGTATGAGGTGCAGCTGAGCAAGGGACTAATAAAACTTGGAACACCAAAGATGAACTAAAGGCAAGGATTATGACAGCATTCACCAACATAAACAAAGAGACCAAGAGAGTGATTGAAGCCGATGGTGATTTTAAATTTGTAAATATTTTTGTGTAATTTTCGTAAGTATATCCGTTAAAATGAGATATCGGTGTTATTTTCATAATTTCGTAATTTAGATGACAATTTAACCATCATACCCTGTATGGTCAACCAAATATAGAATATCAGCACATTTATGTTCATCATGCTATGCTCTTTTTTTTTTTTTTTTTTTTTTTTTACTATAATGTTATTTACTAAGGCTAGTTTGGAACAAGGCTACAAGTATGAGGCACTCAGTGAGGATCAAATTCATTACTACAACTACACTAACTTGCTGACCCTAACCCCATGCCAGATGCCCTATCATGCCACTTTTTTTTTTTTTTATCTAGATCATGCTTTTAAGGATTTTCAGGCTGGGATGAAAGTGTAGTATCTGTTCTTGCTCAACCATGAGGAATGCCAAGTCATGGATTCCGACCCTGTGACAGCACCTTCAATGGGGATGGGATAATTTTATTTTTCCTTGGCCTATAATTATACATATTACTACCTTCAATTAAATATGACCTTGTATTGCATCCCTACCTATGTGGGGAGGTTAGTAAATACCAATCTAGTTGGAAACGATGGTCTTTACTTTTTGAATTTTTTTTTTAATGAAACATAGTCATTGTTAATCTATGACCAGTGTTTTTTTTTTGTTTTGTTTTTTTTTTGTTGTTGTTTTTTGTTCAGGTGGTGATGTATGCATTGATGACATCACTAGACTTGAGTTCTAAAAATTTAAAAGAATGGAAATAAGGGGTTTAAAAAAAAGTCTTATTTAACTATAAAACCATGAACTTGTTTCAATCAACATTTTACATTTTACTTTATTTCTTAACTATCTAAAAGCCACAACTTTTAAGCTGTTCCTCTGGAGGGCTAATTGGGCCTCTGGCCTAAAACTAAAGGGTCTTCTGGTCCAGCTTAGAAAATAATTGAGAATTTTGAAGAAATAACTTTGAATTTCACAATTCACTGCATGCAACTTGAGAAACCTCACTTAAAACTGATTCAGCCTATAAGTTCAATTCAGGTCGAAAATTGAGTGTTTTTTGTTTTTTTTTTTCCAAATCACAAACTCTGCAGAACTTCAAAACTTCATGTCATGAAATCTCTCATTTAACTGATTCCTTGGCATTTTGAAGAAATAAAATTGATTTCTTAAATTCACAAAGTTTTGGAGATATTTTAAATTGAATTTAAAACAAAAAATTTTAAATTCACAAAGTTTTTGTGTTACTCAATATAAATTAAAAACTTAAAATCACTAAATTTTTTTTCAGTTATTTTAAAATTTGGATTTTTAACTGTTCCCTCCTCATCCAGACAAATCTCAATGCTGGATGTTCAAGCCCCAGACTGACATCATCCTGATTCCAAAAAGGTAAAATATATCTATGTAGAGCAAGTGTGGCCAGAGTTAGAAGGGTTTCAAACACACAGACAGCATTTGCTATTTATTTATATAGAAGATTAAAATAACTTCATTTTCCATTCTTTCAAATTCTCAACTTCTTTAAATCTAAATGTATATCACTGTTTATGCTACAACATTCCACTTGGGACAATTTTATAAAGCTATCAAAAATGTTTATTTTTCTTTGCATAAAACTGAAGTATCAATGGAAGATAATTTCGCACAGGAGTAAATTTTTTTTTTCTAAGAATATCTTCAGTTGGGATTTTAAGAATTTCCTATAAGAACACAAAGGATGATAGTAACGTTTAAAAATGCTTTATTGGTCATCAAGAAACCTGAGTACTGAATAAAGATCTGCAAGAGTAGCTTCACCTGTCAAGAGTTATCGCCCTTGCCTCGAAATTAATATTCATGTGAACTCTATTTCATGATTAGTTTCTAGGGAAATGTTATTCGTTTAAACCATTTCTTTAAATGAGACAACTAGATAGTCCCAAGTTTGACTAAAAGTTAAGATAAAATAAGTACTGTATCCAGGATGCCTACTGTAGAGTAATAATCAACAAGCAAACTGCTTCCACTATTGTAACTTGCAATTTTCTAAATCTCTACATCAGAAAGGAATCCATTTTGCATTAAGATAAGCAACAAATTCAATATTAGAAATTAAACTTGAGAATTCACTTAAGCTTTGTATGAATGGCTATGTGGTTTGATGTTCACAAATGATATAGATTTTAATCTGTTGAAGGATTTGACTTGCACTATGGAGTTGTAAAAATATGTATGGACATAGTATTTTTTTTTTTGTTTTAATTAATTTCTAATGTAGTATTTAAATTAATTATTTTTGTCCTATAAACAGAAAATTATATCAATATTTATGTAATTTTGCAAACAAAATTGGTTATATTTGTTGCTGAGTAATCTAGGATTTTTATCTCTACATTTCAGTCTGACGGCATATAGAATTATAATTTTTAAATCCTAAAATGTAACACCCCTCTCCACCCAAATAACTGCCCATTAACAAACTTCTGATGAAAAGAATATCTTATTAGAAAAGAACATCTGGCTGCATGGCCAAATAAATAAACTCACTTTGAGGATATATTCTAAAAGTTATATTTTTTTTTTTAAATTTGTAACAAATCCAAAATGAAACTGCTCTTTGTTAATCATCTGAGAGACCCCTTTCTGTTTCCATAAGCATGGTTAATGCTATTGAATGGTATTTTTTTTTTTTATTAAATTTTTAATTCTTTTATTTAAAATTTAACTTTCTTTTTTCAAATTCATTAAATCTTAAATATTTAGTTAATTTTAATCATCACATTACAAGATACCTTCATTGCTGAGGTTATTTGTTAATATTATTTTTTCTTAATATCGTGGCCAAAAAAGACCAAAAAATGAATGAATGTAGAAACAGATGAATTACTTTGGCATTTTTATTTATTTTTTTATGGTCAATTGCATTACAAAATTAATAAACTTCTTTTCTTTTCTTTTTTTCACCTGCTAAGTTTCTTTTTTTTTTTCTAGTGTTAAGGGTTTCTGAAAATAAATAAATAAAAAAAAAACATATTAATGTCAAATTGTAAATATTTTATTATAATTTAAAATAAGGAAATTTAAAACTAGAACCAAAAATATATTATATGAAGTCTGATCAAAAAGTAATGGTAATGTTGCTATGGTGACTGAGCTAAAGTAAGCAGAGTAAAACCACTTGGTACAGATCGACCTTGAACTCTGTTGCACATGGCATGAAGACACTGTTGATAGTTTTCTTCAACTACAAGAGCATTGTTCATCATGAGTACGCTCCACCTGATCAGATAGTAAATAAGGAGTATTACTATGATGTATTGCATGATGCTGTTCATTGGGGAAGGACAACTGCATGTATCCAGTGAGTAGCAACTCCACTATAACATGCCTGCCTATTCAGCACAGTTTTTGGCAAAGGACAACATTCCCCAGGCATGACAGCCACCATCTTCTCCACATTTTTTTTTTTTTTTTTTTTTCGGTGAGATATTGAAAAATTCTCCTTTTAATTATTTGACAGTTTATAAGGATACAATAATATTAAAAAAGGAAATTGTTTATGAATGGGTTATCTCCCCTTCATCTGAAATGAAATTCGATCATTTTGTGTGAACTGAATGTAGTTGCTTGTTGCACCAGTAGGTCTCCGAAATGAGCTGCCCTTGTAATATCATCCTAGATTAATTTATCGCTTTTTTTTTTCTTTTTTTTTTTTTTTTTTTTCTGGTGTTTGTAAACCTGTTCAGTAATTTTTCATGAGTGACTCCTATTTCTTTTTGGGGAATTTTTTAAGAAAGAAACTTGACAAATCACAAGTTTGAGTTTTATTTGCATTTCAAATGTGCTGAAATGTCGCTTGAAGACCAGCCATACTGGGACCAAATTTCAACAAGCCAAAATGATGAAAATCTTGAAAATGTTTTGTGCGCAATCAATGAAAATCATTGATAAGCCATTTAGCAAAATATCTGACTGGTTTGTTTAGTAGTTCTTGTCCATGAATGTTCACAAATTTGAAAATATGCGTTTCGACATAGTTTGTGCTTCATTGGCAGGTTTGCTTCTCTGCCCAATAATAATGGCTAACCACTTGTATCTGAGGATGCTCATTGACTAGGGCAACTAGCCAATCCCTGTTGCAGAAGATTGCTCAGACACATTTGTTTTTGTTCAACACCCACAGATCCCACCTATGGTTTATACTGCAACTATGCTGAGTGGACCTTAGTTACAATTTCTGAGAGAGAGCATGTTATCTAGTGTGATCAACAGTCTGAACAAGGCCAGCACACTCAAACCCTCAGTCATGATGACTTGTGACTATCACAGCCATTGACAGCTCCCAAAGATTTCTGTCTACCCAATTTCACTCACAAGGCCTGGATTAACCCGTGGTAGGGTTTTTCAGGCACCTTTTCAAAGGTGTCGCATGCTGGGATCACCTCCCCCAAACTAATAACAACAAGATGTCACCCTCCTGACAAATCAACCCTGGCGAGTTTCAAAACAGGGTCTCATGGTTAGAAAGACAATTGAAAAGGCAATTTTAAAAATGAATATTCTGCTGTACTCTATCTTTAATAGAGTTAAATCAGACCAAAAATGGAGTCTTGCTGTTATATTTGGGCTGGAGCTATACAGTCATCACTTTCCAGCTGTGACAGCATTCAAAAGGGTCTTATTGGTGATTAATTTTTTTTTCCACCTTACAACCACTTTCCTCACAGTTAAATTATTACTAGCCTCTCATTGCTCTATCACTATTTTCATAGCAGATATTCTGACTAGCTGTATTCGTTCTACTAGTCCAGACCTTCACAGCTAGGACTCTCCATGTCACATATCCTTACTCCATTTGTATCTCACTGGTAAGGAGGAAGTTCAACTTTGTTTCTTCTCTAGAACTGTAACATTGTGGAACAGATTCCTGAGAAGATTGATCTCCAATCATTTGTATTTCACTGGTAAGGAGGAAGTTCAACTTTGTTTCTTCTCTTACATTCAGTAACCTTCTACCTTGAGTGGCTCTTGGGTCTACTACTGCAAAAACAAGTAGTAAAAAAAAATATAATATTATATATGAAGAAATATAGTTTTAAGGTGTGCCATATTTATGGGATAAAGTGCTCAATATCAGATAGAGCGTTAGTAAATATAAATATGAAAGTGAACATTGACATCAACACTCAGAGGTGACAGGTTGTTTCATGCTAGACACAATCGTCAGGCTGCCCTTCAATGTTTACTTTTATATTAATATCTATCTATATATATATATATATATATATATATATATATATATATATATATATAAAAGAGGCTGCAGACAACAATTATAAACTATTATTTACATTCAAAGTGATATCAGAAATTCTCAGACTGTTGTGATTATATGATTTCTCTCTAAAAGTAGTACACTTCCTATTTTAATACATTTGTCTACAACATCAGAGGTGGACATTGTTGCTATAACAGTAAAGGTTAAACATCCTCACCAATAATCCATATTTTTGCCTTGTTACAAATAGCGCCATGTCTGACAAAAGTCTGTATGGAGCAAAAATTGTACTATTGACATTCATCAACACTTTATGAACATTTAAGGTGACCAAACAATGGATGTAAACACTGGTTGATAATGTTTCAACAGTCAACAACAGTGTGTGTGATAATTCACTTTTATAAGTACAGTATGCTCTTATTTATCACTGACAAAAATGCACAACCAACGGTGATAATTGTGAAAGAATATTGTTTGGTTGCTGCAAGTTTTCTCTGTCAAACAATGTTGTGTTTCTGTTGAAGTTTCCACAGAAATGAATAGGAGTCATTACTTTTGGAGCATCCCATTCAATGGAGACATATGCACAATACTCATTAGTACCCAAGATGTATTTTATGATTATCTTCAAAAGGGTTAAACAGTCAGTGCTCACTGATACCCAAACTGGCAATGACAAATGAGGTGAGGGAATCTCCAGAGAGGGTTTTCTCTTCATGCACTTCATTGTTGTGGAGAGCCACAATCACCAACGTCCTGAAGGGAGATGACACATAGAAGAATAAGATCTTCAAAAAGGGTTAAACAATCAATGCTTACTACTACCTGAATTGGCAATGCCAATTAAACGAGGCATTGCATGTAAAACGGCGAGGGAATCTCCAGAGGTTTTTGCTTTATGAAGGATACTGCACCTGTCCATATGGTTGGCATTTTGAAGAATTTGGGATTTAAGTGCATAGAGCATCCACTCTACTAACCAGATCTTAGTCTTTCTTTCATTATTCCCTGTTTCCAAAGCTTAAAATGAATTTGAAAGGGAAGAAATTTTCAAACGATTTGGGAGTTATAGCAGCAGTAGAGTAGAATTTCAGTAATTGGATATTAGAATGTATTTTGAAATGGGCAACAAAACTTGGATAATGTATGAAATATATTAAATTTTGGATTAAATATTCACATGCATATGTCATGGTTCTAGGTTTCTTAATCAGGCTGAGAACTTTCCCACTCTACCTCATACTGTGACACCTCTCATTATCAGTGTACACATTTAAAAAAAAAATTTAATTAAAATATTTGAAAATGATAGGCAAATTTTTACCATATACTTTTTGTTTTAAGTATTTCTGTAGTTTATGAAGTAGGTATTGTAAATGATCAAGTGTTTAAAAAGTGGTTTGTAAAGTTTCCCACTGGAGATTTTTTGCTGAACAATTATGATATAAGGAATTTTGATAGTTGATCAAATGAAAAGATTACTCAAGAATAATCAACATTTATTATACAATGAAAGAGATCTCATAATTCCTAATATCCAAATCAAGTGTTGAAAATCATTTGCACCAGTTTGGTTATGTTAATTGCTTTGATGTATTGCTTGCAGAGATGTTAAGCAAAAGAAAAAAAATAACACAACTAGACTGTATTTCCCTCCACAAGATATTTAATCCTCAAAATGACCATGAAAAAGCAAAGTTTGTTTACCTTGTTAATATTGGCTGTTGTTACTTTCAAAGTACTCGACTTTGAACCTATACACTTCATGAAATGATAGCAACATTGCTGGAAATATTCTTGGAAATTGTTTTCTGGAATAACTTTCAGTAATGTAGTTACACATTGCTGGATATCAGGGAAGTGAGGAAAGTGGAAGTTGGAATATGCCAGGGGTGTTAGGGTACAAATGTTCGACTCATTTTAAGAAATTCTTAATCTCTAAAATATGCAACCAAGAAAGAAAAAGATTTTTCTGTCTTTGTGGATTCTTATTGGGAAAGTCTATAATAGAATCTAATTAGCCATAACCTGGTAGCAAAAGTTACATAAGAAAGGCTTATTTATCATTTGAACAAATTTCAAATCCAACCTCTACCAGAAGAGATTATTACGTTGAGCAAATGAAATTTGTACTGAAATTGTTACATTTGTGAATAAAAACATAAAATTAACTCAGAGAAAATGGAATAATTTATTAATGCATTGCGTGGAACAGTTAATTTTGAAAAAAGTTTTTTTTTTTTTAACCATTTCACTCCAAGCGCAGCAATAAAGCCACTAAGCCACAAGAGGTTACTGAGTGTGAGAGAATATGAGAAAAAGAAAACATTATTAAGGAGAAAGGACAATAAATGAATAGGGATTAAGAAGACAGAAGATAATGATTGACATTGCATTTACAATTTTGAAGATCAAAGTTGACCGAGAAGCCAGAAGAAAGATTTGTATGTGAGAAGTATGAGAGATGAAATTGTTAGCATAGAACTTTGTTACATCTAGCCATCTAAACTGTAAAATAATGAGACATAGCTGCCAATTGAGTACTGTGCTTAAATTGGTAAAGTTTAGGTACCAAAGAGAAAAATTTATCATAACACTTGCCATGAAAATATTTCTAGAAAAGTCACAGGGAAGCTATGTTATGGCAATTGGAAAGTGACTGAAGCCAAGATACCAAGTCAGGACCAATAACATTGAAACGTCTTCTTTGGATTTTATCCAGAATCTGTAAATCTATAGCAGAAATATCAGACCCGAAGTGGCAACAATATTCAAAGCATGGGCAAATGATGGACTTATAAATATGTAAAATAGCTTCTGACAAGAAAGATTTAATAGCATGACTTAAAATTTACAGATGAGCTGACATGATGTAAATGTAAATTCTATGCTAACAGTTTTTTCTTGCAATTCTCACTTGTGGAACTCCCTTCTGGATCCATACTTTTCAGCCAACTTTAATCTGCAAAAATTTAAATGCAATGTCAATCACTATCTACTGTCCTCCTGATTACTCTTTCCTCTTCCTGCTAATTATCAATGTTTCTGGGTGAAACTGATTAAAAAAACATAATAATAATGACACGGTGAACGCACTTTCCTAGCAGCAGACCTTGCAATTCATTCAATATAATCTTTCCGCTTCATCTCAGTGGAAAATGTTAACCTGAGAAAGTGTAATGAGCCACTCTCCCAGAAGTTAACATCAGTTTTGCACATGGAAGGTGAAAAAGGTTCTCAAAGATGATAAAAAGAAAAAAAAGATAAAAGAGAGCTGGGTTTTTTTTTTGTTTAAATAATTTATATTTAAAATCATTTTTAACAGTGTCAATGCTAATTTTTAGATTAATTTTTGTTTTTCATTTTGATTATTGATTTTCAGTTTTGTTTAATGTGTTCTTAAATTACAACAAATAATTGATATCATCTGATCAAATAAATGTATCAGCTACTTTCAACAAACTGAATCTAATCTAAAATAAGCATGTCCTGGGTAAGATGATAAACTACGCCCAACTGCAAGGCCTCTGATTAGGAGGTTTTGAGGAATGTGGAACCACCTCTTAATTGCTGGTGTTCCCAGGTCCACCCTGACTCAAGGTGATAACACTTGTTAGGGTCCCAACTATGGATAAATAGTTAACCCCCAAACTGGTGTCAAAACATGATGAAAGTGTAAAAATAGGTTTTAATAACAGCAATGAATTTTTTGAAGAAGAGTTGTTGCCAGCAATACATTTTTGAAAAAAAAAAAAAAAAGTTTTACCAGCAACACATTTTTGAAGGAAAAAAATATTACCAGCAATACATTTTTGGAAAAATATTACCAGCAATAAAAATCTTGTCGGCATTAAATAACTCATTGAGGTTGATATGTCATAAACCAAACCAAACTTAAAATAAGCATCTCAGATAATATTGTGAAAAATGTTTTAAGACAGTTTAATTAAGCTGAGAAAACATTTAAAGGCAATAAAACAAAGCTGTTAGGACATGAAAATAATCCATTAATTAGTGTTGATAATAATCAAAAGACAAATATATAAATATATCAGCTGTTTTGCAAATTTAAAAGGGAAGACATTTTCAAATGATTTGGAGGTGATAGCAGCAACATAGTATAGGCCAAAAAATCTGAATGTTGTCCAGAAAGAAAAAAACAAAAAAACATTGAATGAACATGTCCAAGTCAGTTTTGAATAATTTTCAGTGATTTGTTAATAAACATAAGAACAACTAATGATTAATGAAACATGATTACAACACTACAGTTTACAGACTTGCAACACTCACATTCTTCAAAGCCAAAGATATTAAAGACTTAAAAGTTATCAGAAAAGATCTTAACTATGGTTTCTTGGAAAAAAGAATGTATTTTATGATTATCTTCAAAAGGGTTAAACAATCAATGCTGACTGTTACCCAAACTGGCAATGACAAATAAATGAGATGTTGAAAGAAAAATGGTGAGGGGAATCTGCAGGGAGGGTTTTCTCTTTATGCACTTGTTGTGGAGAACCATGTTCACCAATGTCCTCAAGGGAGATGACACATAGAAGAATAAGATCTTCAAAAGGGTTAAACAATCAATGCTGACTACTACCTGAATTGACAATGCCAATTAAATGAGTTGCTGAAAGAAAATATATGAATATATCAGCTGCTTTGCAAATGAGATTCTATCTGTTTGCGTTCTGGCCTTGATAATCTCTCTTCTGTTCATGTGGTCTATAAATTAATGCCTGTTGAAGATTATTCTTAAACAAACACATCAATAATTATAAACCACCTCCTTTTCTTAATTAGATGTCAGTTGTGAAGTCATCTTGACCTAATTGTCTCTGTTAGGGAAGTAAATTAGAATTCATTCTGGAAATACTTTTATTAGGTTGGTGCAAAAATAATGACGTAATAATGTCGTTTTTTGACGTTAAAAAATACGTCAAAAAACGACATTATTACGTCATTATTTTTGCACCAACCTAATATAAGCTTGTAGTTAAGCAGAAATTTAACCTTTCGGCAAGTAATTACCTAAACTGATGAAAACACTGACCCTTGCAAAATCTGCAAACTCTTGAAGTAGGTCACATGTATGTCACTAGCAATGAATTCTTTTAGGACACCATTATTTTTCCTCTTCTATATGATATATCCCTTCAGGATGTTGGCTATCATGGCTCTTCACAACTTCCTATATTTTGTAACTCTTAGTAAGTTTTGTATTTTCACCATCCATCCCACTTTTTGTTCTGCCATCAAGTGCCTTAAGTTGCTTATTCATTGTTTCCCTCTGTCCCTTTTGCCTTCAAACTGTCCTGTGTGTGTTAATTTCTTTAAGCTTTCTTTTCTTGCTATGTGTCCTAGAAACTTCAATTGTCTTTTTCTGGGTAATATGAAACTAATTTCCTAAGATATAAAAATGCCATAAAAAAACTCAATTTATAATATGAAGTAACATATTCAAATAATTTTTTTCATTCAGTTTTTAACATAATTTATTTTGAAAAGATACTGTCTATAGTTTGAGAAGAGTCATTACTCTTGTAGGGATGCAGAAGGCCTTTTTACAGGATAAATTTGCTGACATCCTAAAGGGACCTGAGGGCCACATAACAGCCAGGTGTGATGACAGCTCATTGTTTATAAGGATCAGTTGCTGATGAACTTCTAACAGAGACAGATGTGGTAGCCAGCAGTTACTCAGTAAATGAGCAAATGATATGCATGCTAAATAAGAACATAAATAATATCCCCTGACCTGGGCGTGTCTTTCCTGGAAACATTACAAGTAAGACCTTCTTTATATTCAGCCTTTCATATGCTGCTTGCTTTTTTTCATATGTGCTATAATTTCTCTGTCAGGGACAAATATATATATATATATATATATATATATATATATATATATATAACTGAATAGGTAAATATATGTAGGTATACGAGTGAGTGATTGTGTACAAATACATATAAATACTCTATAGTGTAAGAAAAATCAGTGCTTATTAAGTAACCAAGCTATTTAATATATATATATTATAATAATTCAAACACTTGAAAATTGCTTCGGCATGAAACTTAGAGTTGTGCAATTAATGTAAGATATTTTGTATATTTTTAACATATATTTCTTGCATTATTTACATTATTTGGACTTTTATCCTCATCTTCATTGCCATATTCACAATATTTCAGCCGTTGTATGCTCTGGCCTTCTTCAGGTGATTGGAATTTCAAACCAAACCCTTTATTTCATCCACTGTGCCATTCCTCTTCCGCATGTCTCAGTTACTTCCCTTTAACTCAACTCTCCAAGTTTTGGTTCACCAATGCTGTCGCCTGTTATTGAACATACAGTGTAACCCGGATATAAGAGACCCTGATATAAGAGAAACCCGGATATAAGACAGAATTTCTCTGGTCCCAAATTAGAGCCTGTGTTAATGTAAACAAAATAGACCAAACCCGGATATAAGAGACTTCTTCTCCGGTCCCGACAACTCTCTTATATCCGGGTTACACTGTACACCTCTTTCAGTCTAAGTCATTGGATCTCTAACCAACGTTTTTATCTACTGGGCCATATCTTTTTCCTAAAATATGTTTGGTTAAAAATAATATTAAGTTCTGCCTACCAATTTTTTATTAAATTTTTAAAATTTCCAAATTAGTTATTTATGTTATAGGTAAATTTGCCAAAGTTCATATTTATTTATTTATTTATTTTTTTAAAGTACTTTGAATGTTGTTACATTTATTTTCAAGTATTGTTCTGTGTATATTTATGGAAATATTTTTTAATTTTTAAAAAATTCAGTTTGATCGTTTAAATTACGTCACCTTCAGTGATTTGAAATTGATTCCATCAAACGTGAGAACGCTGGAATTAAAAAAACAAAACAAAACAAAAAAAAACGGCTGCATACACAGAACAATTTTTGAAAACGAATGTTATAAAAATTTGTTTCAATGTGTAGTTTTAGTTCAGTCGCTCTTAAGTCCAGCTCCTGATTACTACTGTATTTTCTCAGACGACCATTAAATACAGTTTTTGCTGTCTCGGTATTTACACAAGACCCCCCCTCCCCCCCCCCCAAAAAAAAAGGCTGGTTATTTTATATGGGTCGATTCCGAGTCCTTTGGCTAGGGCAAAAATTGCCAGTAGACCCCGTAAACACTGGGTCAGGTAGTTGTCTACCTCCTCAGACGAGACTCAGCCTTTCGGCATAGCCTCGTCTGGGTCCCTCCCTGCCCGAAAGCAGAGAGCTCGACAAGCGGAGTATTGTCAAACCCAGAGGTTTGGTGAACTCGAAAATACAGCAATTGTGGCACAAGGCCAAAAAGGGGGAATGTATTGAGGTTGATCGTCACTATAATGATAATCAGATTCACGACCCATTCATTCGTTACAATTTATTTACACATCCACCATAAAAACTCGTCCATCATCATTCAATCTACATACTACACTAATGCATACACACAGAGTAACCTATAAAAATACCCCATAACATAAAACTTATTGAATATATATATAAATATATATATATATATATATATATATATATATATATATATATATATATAAAATTTAATGATGATAAGCAATGATTGGGGAAGGAATGAAATCGAAACCAAACTAAAATATAACAAAACACACAAACTAAAAATAATTGATGTTAGTAGGACCCCCCCTCCCCCTAAAAAGAAATGAGAAAGACCGTTGTATTCTGTCCACAGACAAAATCAAGGGGCTCTCTAAGGGAGAGGGAAATCTCGGCTTGGATCATAACCAAAGAAGCCGGAATCAACACATACTCACATTTAATAGGTACACAAGAAGGGTCTATCCTAATCAGAGAAGGGCTCCACAGAAACCGCCCCGATGTGACTTAGGGAGACTTAAAAAAGAAAATCAAGGCTAGTCCCGTTCATGCGAACCAGGCTCAGTTAACCACTTTTCGCTAAAATTTCTCGATATCAAACGCTTTCTATCAGATCTTATCTTCATCCTGAGCTGATGCTCAGGTACTGATGAGAATAGCGTTCACATCGCAAGATTTCCTCCTTCCGCGCCGTCCAAATCATCATGCGAGCCGTGGCTAGCAGCAACAGGAACATCATCCGTTTCACCCCAGAATATTGGGGCGACACATTATCACGCGCATATGCGCGATCAATGAGCACGAGCTTTTCGGGAGCGATACGAGCCGACATAAGGGGCGTAAGATCGACCCCCTTCCAGGCACATAACCGCAAGCCGGAAGACTTGTCGTGGTTAATCTTGGCCCCCGTAACCTTTTCGTAAAATAGATACGTCATTGGCGTACGCGGAAACCCTGATTCGAACTTTACTAGGGACAGCGATTCCACGTAGGACCGGACTACACGCTCTGTTCCACAGCTGGCGAAGGAGAGTCTCCAACGCCAAAGCGTAAAATAGGGGCAACAGTGGACAACCTAGACGAACCGACCGAGACAGCGCAAAAGCGCGCGACAGTCTTCCGTTCACCTGCACCACAGCAGTGGGGGAGCGATACAGGAGGCTAATCCACTAGCAGACGTCGGATTCGAATCCGGCGGCCTGCAGGACAGCAAACAGGTTACGATGGTCGACCCTATCAAATGCTTTGTACTGATCTAAATTTATCAGCGGGGCTTGTTCGGATCTAGGGTCGTGCGGATCAGATGCGGTTTGTTCTGAATTGCTCGGCCCTCCACAGCACAAGTCTTCTCGAGTCCAAACAGAATCTGGGCAACTAACTGCAAACGTTCTGTCAGAATCTTGGCCAAAATCTTTAACTGCGTTTAGCAGAGTTATGGGCTTTTAATCGTCTAAATCCCGCCCGACACCTTTGTCCTTTTTCGAATTTATTAACGTTTTACACTCCTCAACCAGCGCCTGTAAATTTATCCCTGGGTCCTGTTCCAGCTTTGCAAACATTCTTGTCCTTATTTCGTTATCTTTGTGTGAGTTCAGACGCAATACGAAAATGAAACATTTGAACTGGTCTTTTAAATCTTTTAATTTACTCCTTTTACATTCTCTGTTCACTATTCCCGCATATGTAGAAAAATCATCTTTCTTTTTTCTTCAAGTTGAAAATTTGATATCTGGTATGAAAAACATGGACTTTTTCGCCACAGTACCTTCCGTGTTTTCTTTCCAGCTTCCTCAGTAGTAGTCGCACGTTTTTTTGTCATTCTTTTTCAAAGAAATCATCAAAAGATTGAAACTATACATCAAGCGTGTTATCCCCCGGGGCGTAAAATTCCGGAATTATATTTGAAACGGAATCTGTTGATTTTTTTTTTTTTTTTGCTGAAACTTCAGTCACTCTTAGAGTAAGTCCAGCTGCAGATAACTACTGTATTTTCTCATGAGACTGCTAAATACGAATTTTGTTGTCTCATTATTTATTGTACAAATGTGGCACAAAGCCCCAAAAATTGGGGATGGGGAAGGCTGACCTTCATCTGTTTTATAAACTTAGCTAGCCACAATCACTGACCCAAACATGCTACACTAACTCTTGTACCAAAACAACATATTCTTACTTACCATTCTTACTACACCCACCAAAGACTCTATCCTAACTAGTCCCCATATGTAGAATTTGTCCGTGCGAGGCGGGAATAAAATAACAACCTTAAAAATGTAAAATCCCAAAGAATATTTACAATAGAAACAAGGGTTATTTAAAAGAAACAAAACATTGTTAGAAATAAAAAAAAATAAAACCCACAATCCTTAAGTGTCGTAGAAACATCAGTTAACTGGACGAATTTCCTGAATTCGCCATTCTCAACCAATTGCAAACACATCCGGTCTAGGAAAGAGATGCGAAGCGTATGTTGATAGATCTCAACTCAAGAATACCCAAACCGCTTTCAGAAGGGTGGAGGTAACATACATTGGGAGCCTTGCCTCCCGACAAGAAGGAGAACAAGAATCTTATAAAACCCAATAGAGTGGAAGTACGGAGAATCGGGTAGATGTGTGAGGTACATACTTTCGCGTTACCCTTTAAGGGAAGATTCCTCCGGGACCACAGATAAACTGCGACCTCGGCCTTCTCCCGCACTTCCGGCCAATTCATTTGAAGATATGGACCGAACCAGACGCCAAGTATCTTGCCCGATCCATCCGTTCAGAGTAGAAACTCCCTTCCCGCAAGCCAACAGACTTATCGTTGTTGATCTTGGCCCCTATTATTGTCTCGTACCCTCTGATTTCTTTGCTTATTTCATTAATTTCAGCTCTGCTCGACACAAGAAACGAAATGTCGTCAGCATAGGCGAAGTACCTGGCCGAGATGGTAGCATCAGGTAGGGAAATACAGCGGAGGATCGGATTCGTCTTCAACTTGCGAAGGAAGGGCTCCAACGCAAGAACGTACAGAAAAGGCGAAAGCAGACGACCTTGGCGAATGGAGCGAGACAATACAAAAGGTTCCGATCTTACCCCATTCCTTTCTACCAGCGCACCGGGCCCGGGGTGGCATACAGAAGGCGAATCCAGGTGCGAAAGTATCGCCCGAAACCAGCAGTGGAAAGGACAGCCTCCAGAAATCAATGGTCAACCCTATCAAATGCCTTAGACTGATCTAAATTGATCAGCGCGGCGTCACTGTTAACTTGCTCGATGATCAAGCGTACGAAATGAAGATTGTCCTGAGTAGTCCTGCCCTTCGCAGCACAAGTCTGCCCGGGGCCAAGCAGACTAGAAGGGACAGCCTGCAAACGGCTGGCTAAGATCTTGGCCAAAATCTTCAACTCTGTGTTTAACATCGTGAAAGATCGATAATTACCTATCCTATCCCTACCGTTTTTGTAAAGGAACTTGATCACATCCCTGGTGAAGCGTTGAGGTATAGAGCCCTGCTTCATCCAGTTGTTGTAAATCAGTGCCAGCAAGGAGACAAAGACAGACGACTGCCTCAAGTACATTTCGTGAAGTAGACCATCTAATCCCGGAGTTTTCTCCCGGCCAACTTGCTTCAGCGCTTCCAAGATTTAGGATTCTGTAATGGGACCCTCGCACCCAGCTACTCCAGCTGCCTCGAGGCGGGGAAAGTCGGCCAAATAGGCATCAAACTGAGCAGGGCTGAGACCGGCCTCCCTGGTAAACAGCTCCTGAAAATAGTCTCGAAAAGACTCGCATATGCCCGCGTTTGTCGTTACGGTCCGCTTGTCCGGCAATGTGATGCTCGGTGATATGTCGACTAGATGCATTTCGAGCTTCCTCTGCACGCAATTCAGCGGCCATGTTCGTTGCCTGGGAAGATATTTTTTTAACGTAGCCATAACTACTAGTGCTTGATTCTTCTTGATAAGCAAGGAGGCCAGCTTCGCCTTAGCTAAGGCTACTTCCCCATTATTAAATTCCATTAAATTATCCCACCACATATTCCCAACCACAGCCCCCATCAATTCTCGCTATAACATTAGTAGCAGCTGGTCCTGGAAATCTTGCTCACAAATAATTCAATTTCCAATAGCCAGCCATCCTAATCTTAGGCTTATTCTAGTTTACACGAAACCGAACGAACCTATGACCCGTGTAAACTATCGAATGGAAACTTGGACAACCTAAGAGCCCTACGTCTTAACTAGGACTCGGTCGATGTAGCTAGAACGCACTACCGAGACCGAATCCCAAGTTCACACTACCTCCCGAGAGTGCTCATTGCGATACTTATCGACAAGATCGAACCCGTCGATAAAGTCTCGAAACGATTTCACATCCGGGTTGTTAGTAGCCGATTTTTTCCTTATACGATCTATATCGGGGTCAAGTATGGTATTTCAATCGCCCGCTAAAATAACCGAACGAGATGTCATTCGTCTCATACGTCTCGATGCGCCAAAACAAATCAGACCGCTCTGCTTGGTTATTGGGTGCTTAAACCCCAATGAGACGAGGGAGCCTTATCTTTTATAATAATATCAAACACTCAAAAGCCTTCCCGACGGATCTGCGAAAATAAGAGCACACGCCGCTTCTATAGACTTGCTCACCAGCCAGGAAACACACTTCGAGCATCCATCAAAAAAAAAAAAAGCTGAATAGAGGACAAACCTCTTAGAATGTCTTCATGGTCGTAAGTTGAAAACCGGGTCTTCTGCAAGCAACATACATCCACACCCTAAACGCTGAAGATCGCTAGCGAGCCTCGTCTTGCGAGAGTCCGACCTCAGGCTCCGGGCACTCAAACTTGCTAACCTGAGAACCATTATCAGTCCGATTAAGGTTGGGAAATTGGCTTGATAATGGTCAGTGTAAGGACACCAATAGTCTCCCCTACTGACACTTGGCTCATCTCATTCTTGATAGTACCGTCATGGGAGAGACCGCCAATGTACCAGGGATAAGTTAGTTTTAAAGTCCTATAGAGGGAGGGATGAACTGAAATTGGGACCCTCCCTGAACAGAACTAAGTATCAGAACTAGCTTTGCTCCTGGAAAGTTTTGTGGGACTTCTACGTCTTTGTCCCCATATTATCTTATTAACAATAAGTATTTTAGTTCTTTAATTCGATTCCCATAATTTCTGGTTCTTTTAGCCTGGGCCGGGGGGGGGGATGAGGCAGACATCCACCCCCTAAATTGTACTAAAGTTTGATGCTTTTCTTACTTTTTTTTCTTTAACCTCTACAGAATGGCTTCGTTGTTTTTTGGAAGGTGGGGGACATTTCAGGGTGTTTTTTTTGGGGAGTGGGGGAAGAAATGAAAGTAGGACATAGGATTTGAAAGGTGCTTTTTCTGAAGGAGCTGGGTTCTCTAATGAGCGGAATTTTTTTTGTAAGAGGATGAGTGAGTAAATAAATGTTTTTGCGATGATTTCGCAATAGGGGAGGACGGGGGTAGAGGTCGGGAGGGTGTGCTGCCTTTTTTATTTTGGCTTCTAATTTAGCTTTGATCAGCTTTGTTTTCTCGTATCCTGGATCATACATTTTTTGTAAGTCTTGAAATTAGATGGTTTTTGAGACCGGGGTGAAACCTTTAACGCTGGTAGAGGGAGTGGGTCTGTCCATGCCTTTTGTCCTGGGGGGCTTCAAGTGAATGAGGTCCTACTGTCTAGCGCTTACTTCTGACCTTATCAGCAACCAGCCATTTTCATTTTTCCTTTCTCGGGCAAAGACTTTTCAGGGAATGTGGGCTGTGAGCTACACCCAACCATTGGTTTAACCACTCCAGTCTTGGATGCTGACATGCCCATCACAGGCGAGGTAGAATTTACAGACGCGCCTAGAAGAAGATTTTGATTGATAGGAGCCTGACTTCCAGGGGCTTTCTTCTCTGGGAAGGAAGAGTAGAAGTTACCAGTCTCTCCAAACTTCCAGCAGGTTGGTCTGTAGCTCGTCATGATGACCAGCAATTTCAGTCCCCCTACGTCCAGTTAAGGACGGAGAGGAAGGCTTTCTGGTCAATATGATCTTGAAATTCCATCCCACACTCTGGCCATACTGCAAAAGGAAAGCAGCAAGATGCTCCCCAATAACTAAGAAGAGGCCTCAAATATCGTTTGAATGGTCCTACGCCTACCTTCATACTAGGTTCTTAAAATAAGATCCTTTGTAATAAGCACTCGGCTGGCATCTTATATGCAATCTTCCAAAAAAGTTAGTAGGAAATCAATAATAGAAAATTAACAATACAAAATGTAAATAAGATAAAGAAACAAAAAATACATCAAAATTACCGAAAAGAAATAGGACGATTTCAAATAAAGCTTCACCCATAGACGAAAAAGTAAATAAAATTTCACAAAAGAATTTGTCCAAATGACAAAGTAATCAGTGGCTTTAAATTAAAGCAATAGATTTTAAGATATAAAATAAAGAAAAAAAAAAACAAGAGTCTGGGGTAACTAGTAGTTAACCCAGAGAAATAAAATTAAATAAATTAAAATAAAAGCCGAGGATGGAAAACTGAAAAATTTAAACAATTGAAAAATTTTCCAAAAAGTCAATTAGCAAACACAATTTCTGTTCAAAAAGTTCTCCAAAATGTTCCTTTAAATAAAGGGAATAATAAGTAAAAATTAAAAGTAAACTATATATTAAACAAAAGAAAAATGAAATAAAACAAAAACAGTTGTCTGTTTTAAAAAATTTTTTATGTCAGACCAGAAAAAAATTACAAATGGTTTTCAAAACTGAAGAGAAAACTGAAATAAAAAAGTCTGAAAAAGAAAAAAAACAAAAAACAAAAACAAAAGTTAAATTCAAACAAAAAGAATAAAGGAAAATAATTTAACAAAAAGTATTTCTGTTCAAAAAGTTCTTTGTAGGTATAATCTAAAGGACTCAGTTGCAAACGTTTTTCACAAAACTTCACTGGTTTGAAAATTGTCTAAACATGTCAGAAATGAGACTTAAAATGGTTTTTGCTGTCTCTCCTAGTCTCACATTCTGTTCTCACATTTATCCATGTGTTGGTGAGTCCACCTTGTTGCATGAGGTATAAAAAAATTTAAATTACACAAAAATAGAATACTTTTCGTGCAAAATATAAAAATTTTAACTCCCAAACAAATTTAAATTCTTGTGCAAAACACAAAATCCTAGTTAGTAGGAAAAGAAAATTGTATAAAGTGCAATTAAATAAGACTCAACTTCTATAGAAAATTTGAAAGAAATGACATTTATTACAGTACAAAAAATAAAACCAATACAAAATTTATATACAAAAACTTACACAAAAATTTCCTTTTGTGTGTCTTATACAAAAATAAAGGCCCAATTTAACACTTCCAATATACACCTTTTGAGGAAGGAAAAAATGCACAAGGGAGAAAATACAAAATGTCACCCACCTAATTTCTTCAACTGAATACTGAATAGGAATGTTTTAGTACATAAGGGTTTTATAATTTCAACAGGTCATTGTCACACAGATTTATTTAGTCCTTTACTGAAAAGTTCAACTTGAATGTTTGATTTCATTCAAATTCTTCTCTGGAAGATGCTGAAAAGAATTTTCTGTCCTGGGAATTGAATCTGCCTTCTGGTTGAGATTTAGCTGTCAGCTCTTTCTTTTTCCCTGTGATAATTTATGGCCCCTTCAGCTGGAGTATTCCCCCAGCCTTGAAGTGTGGGCACCTCAAACTTTTTTCCTTAATGACTATAATGCTTTCTGAGGCTATCTGCTAACCACTGTTATGATATGAATGTGTGTTTTTATGTTACTAAATGTATAGTGGCAGAACACAAAAGAAACAATAAAAATTTAAAGCAATAAACAATTGTTGTAACATAATGTAGATGTCTCTCGTATGAAAAAAAGCTAAGTGGAATTGTAAAGGCATCCAGTGAGGCATATGGAAGGAGATGGAGGATAAGTTGTGACTTACTGGTGTTATATGGTCCCTTCATTCTCAGGTTCTCTTGGTGGTGGGGTCGATTCCATAATAACGTAGCCTTCTTCAAAGGTCAAAATGAAGAAGTCAGAGTAGAAATACAATTCTCTAAAATATAATAATCTGCTAAACTATTATTTAACATTCCTTACCTAATCATTAAAAAATCATTTATGAATTTTTTTCAACTATATTACTCTAAAACTTCCTCTACTCTTTCATGTCTCCAAGGCGTGATCTGTACATTTGTTCTTCATTGGACCTTTTTCACATGACCCATCGGATATGCATATATACAATTCTTGAAAACAAATTAAACATAACAAAATTCAGACCAGTTTTCTCACACTTCAAAAAACATTTTTTTTTAAATGAAAAAACAGAATCCCAGACAATTCTTTGTCCATTCTTGGTCACTAGCTTCCATGACCCAAGGTCAATGCCTCAAACACCAGTCTAACCAGACTCCAACATTGAACTTTGACCTCACCAATGTCTCCTCCACCCAGGTCAGGAATCCAATATTTCTGGGGAGAATAAAATTCCTTGCATCTCCACTTAAAACTACAGGAAATTTATATACAATTCACAGAAAAAAAAAAATACTGGTCCAAAAATTACCCAATACATTCCTAAAAAGTGCATGCCACAACGTCAACCAATTCCATAACTGAACCATGTACTTCCTACCTAAATTTTATATTTTAAACATACTATGATCCACATTTATTTCCTACACACAGTGACACTGCACACACAGTCCATTTTTACCCTATTTATTCAGCCACAACTAATTAATTACTTTTGTATTTGCATATTACCAGATTTACTTGAACAAATCTTCACAAATTTACCACCATTAATTTTCTATAATTACTATTATAAACCATCCACGTTTGTGTCCCAAAACTCAGCTCACATCATCTCAAATCCTTCTGCCCTGGCTTCCACCATAGGTAAAACAATCACAGCCACTCAGAATCTCCTATCTACTCGATTACTGGCCCTACTATGGTTACAAGGGCTTCATCCTTTAGTTGCTACTGCAACCTGGCATCCCACAAGTCACTTGACCAATTCTATAACTAGTCATCAGGGCCCTTCGTTTACCTTGGGGGTATCTTGGAGTTATATTGACTTAATACTGATTACTTCATAGTGCAAAGCTCACTCTCTACCCATCCACTGTTTTTTATATATATAGCCAGGTGTGACAATTTCCCCCCACCCAGGAAACAGACCCAAACACATCCAGAAACCCAAAACTATGCAGGCCGAATCTATTCCTACAACATTTAATTAACTTAATTTTTTCCACAAAAATTAACTCCCAAAATTTATCAATTAACAACTTTATTCTTCAATCAATGAAGACAAAACAACGCACATACAGCTCTTTAAATTAAAAAAAAACTTCACACTCTGTTACAAAAATGAAAAAAATAATCACTTGTCAGTTAATTACAATTAACAAAATAATTCTAAACTTAAAACATTTGAATGCATACAAAATCCTACTCACAAAAATGTTCAACTCATTAACAGTCCATAGAAATCACATTTTTGATTGCATTATGTACATAAATTCAAGCCTTCAAATGGCCAAAAGGCTGCCAGACATTCAACATTTGGATGCCACCAAAAACATTAAATGTACCAATCAACATCAACAAAAGATTTCCACAAATTTTCCTAAATAGATTTTCCTAAACTTTTGTAAAAAGACAAAACAAAACAAACAAAAATCAGTCTCTCACTAAAATGTTTCATCAAAATTGACATTGACACATCAATGTGTAAATGTGGATTTGGCTGTTCATTGTCCTTTCCTTTTTTTCCTTTGCCTATTTGTCCTTTTCTCATTGTTAATCTTTCAGTCTTTCTTTTTTCTCATTTTCTTTTTTCATCATTACTTCCTATTTTGGTTTGTTACTTAGATACGTGATATGGGGTGGGGAGGCAGAAGAAACATAGAACTTACAGATTGCCCTTTTTTTCTGTCCTTAGGTTAATATTTTTCTTTTTTGAGTTTTCAGTTCGAAAATCCTCTCCAACCTTTTCCACATCATGTTGCAAACCTCAATGTTGTATAGCCCCCTTGTTCTGGGGTTCTCTTGGTGATGGAGTCAATTCCATAATAACATTGCCTTTTTCTTTCTTGATGATCACTAGTTGTTGTGTGGATCAGAAAAAAATCTGATTGGGAAAGAACGTAATACCACAGTCCTTTTATTCAACAATCACAAAAGTCCCATCCAGGTTTTCACAAGGGCTTGTGGCCACGTCTCTCATTGGCCACTAAATATGAAAGCATATTTTTTCATAAATTCAAAAATGATTCTGCAATAATTCAAAGAAATAATTTTCATGGTTCTTTAAAAATATTTTCACATAACTATAACAATTTTTTTACAAACCATAGGGCTTGAAAATAAATTTTCCTCAATGATACATGTAAAAAAAATCCCCAAAACTATTAAACGTTTATTTACTATGCTAAAGACTATAAAAATTAAAATTTTTATAATGTAGCAACATTTGAAAGTACTCAATCCCAATCATAGTGCCACACTACTCCACTATCTTAAGAAATCATCATAATCCACATATGACAAAGGATCAGTCTGTGGAAATCCCTAGTTACCTAAGCCTTGAATGAACATAAAAAAAAAAATTCTATGAAATTATTTGATAAATAATGTCATGTGGTGGCCTCTTGGTTTCTTTCAGTGATGAGGATCTATTTATTCATATGTCAAAACATTCAGTAGAAAGAATATTTCAGTTTGACATCTCATTAATATGCAGATTGCAAAATATGTGAGACGGCAGTAAATATTTGATTTGTTTGAACATGATATAACATGAATTTATCACAAGAGGTCAGTTTGGCTAATGTTGGATTAAAATTAGATGAAAGACGAGCCAGAGATTGTTAGCAATCTGTCTGTGACTTCTGTGAGATCAACAGATAAAATTTCTTGTTTGATATCACCAATGTATTTAGAAAAGACGCAGTTTAGTTGAACCTAAAATAAATACGTTAAACAATGAAGCAAATCTGAAATTAAAGAGTGGGCTTCTAGTGAGACTTGAACTCACAGACCCCACCTCTTCAGAGACAATCTTTCATAGGTTGGAAGTAAGTTATGTTTGCTTCTTTATGATTTCAAACTCCTTACACAAATAGTTGAAATATTTATCAATTTATCTTTTGGAGATAAAAAGCAACAATAATAAGAGGAAATAAAACCAGTAATAAAATAAAAGTAATTTCTACTCTAACAGCATCTTCCTGCAGACCACTGCTCTATGGAACCGACTCCCAAGAGGATGTTTCCCTGATTACTACAATCTTAACTGGTTCAAGGCCAGGATCAACCATTATCTTCAACTCTTATCTGCAGAAATCACCTCCTAACATAACTCTCTATGCCAAGTGGCCCTTGGATCTTGTACAGGGTGAACCTTATTGTAAAAAAAGAAAAAAATAGTAATAATGAAGAGTGTATAGAGCCAGAGTGTTGGGATAAAAAGCAACAATAATAAGCTGGAATAAAACTAGTAATAAAATAATAATAATAAAGAAGAGTGTATAGAGCCAGGGTGTTAGGATAAAAAGAAACAATAATAAGATGGAATAAAACTAGTAATAATAATAATAATAATAATAATAATAATAATGAAGAGTGTATTGAGCCAGAGTGTTGAGATATAAAGCTTGGGTTATATGAAGACTAGTAATAAAAGTTTTAGAGGGCTATGCTCACCCACATTCTGATGGGAGAAAGCAAATGAAGAAAAAGAAATAATAAAAATCATAATGAAAATATTTCATCTAAGAAAATTTGTTTCACTAAAAGCTAAAAAAGTACTTTCATATTTCAAATAAACAGAATATACACTAATATATTCAATTATTTCATGTGGAACAGTTGCACTTGTATAAATAGTCTCATCTGGATGATGCAATAGATAAAGAAGTAGTGTAGCTGTGGTAGTGTAGCTGTTTCAGTCATAAAACAGAGAAAGGATTTAAGATTGCAGAGTGATTGTTGCGACTGGAAATATGAGGTACCCTATCCCTGCGGTAATAACAACTCAAGGTTTTCTTAGCAGCCAGAGTAGATTTAAGAATATGCAACTTCCATTTAGGTATCGGCAGTATATAAAAAATACCACTGACATGACAGTTGATGCAATTACAAGATCACCAGCTAGCGATAAGGATGTTAATCACCCAAAGAGGAGGAATATTTTATCAAATCATATCCCAACTGAACCAATCAGTCAATATAGTGTTCAGTGTATACTATATTCCATGGAGTTTCATAGTCATCGATCAAAAAGTGTTTCCTTATTCACACTACTGCATTAGTTACAACATCTCAGCTGGATCAGAGAATATCACCATTGGAATATGCAAATCTAGTACCTTAGCATCCCCAGTTCAGGCCTTCACAGCTAGGACCTAATATGCCACATACACAGTCAACTCACCTTCATTCTCTTCATATTCCATTGGTAAGGAGGAAGTTCCATTCAAACAACTTCTCTCTTAGAACTGTTATTTTGTGAAGCAGATTTCCAAGAGGATGCTTCTCTGGTCACTAAAGTCTTAACCTTTTCAAGTCTAGAGTCAACCTTTATCTATCCCACATATCCTCATGATATATACTTTTTATTTCCTCCTCTTACACTCCTACAACAACCTCATTCAGTAACCTCCTTTATCTTGAGTGGCTCTTGGGCTTGCATTGAGTGAACAATAGTATTAAAAATGTCAGGTAGATGGTTGGGCTTGTTTGTGGAAGAGACTACATGAAGCCTGTCAACAGAGCCTGATCGGGATTCTGTAATAATTTAGTCTGTCATTCAGATATTTTTTCAGAATGTCTACCTTAAGATATTCATTGAAATTACAGTCATTTGTTTATTTATAAAAAAAAGTAATTTATTTATATTGTTTATTTATAAACAAATGTCCCATTCTTTATTCATAACATTTCATTTGCTTTGTTGCTTTCGTTATTATTACAACCATTTTTTTTTCAGACAAGTGACATTTGTACAAAGACTTGTATTTTTTTTATAGTTGTATGCAATTTTGAAACATAACTTGAAGAATGCAGACATATTCTCAAAATATTGTCAAACATTCTGTCTTTTCTTTTTCTTTTCTTAAATTGCATTTTTTACTAAGTGCTGAAAAATATTGGAAGAGTTATATCAATCATTTTATTTGTTTTGTTTGGATCCAAACTGATCAGGTCTTAGTTGCTATCTGAGAGTCAGAATTCCAAATATTCAACAACAACAACAACAACATCGACAACAACAACACATCTTTTAAATGAAACATAAAAATGGTTATTCACTGAAGGAAAAGTAGAAGCAGAAAGTCAGTTCAAATGACATTTATATATTTTCAGAAATATACAATAGCAATAAAATGTTTCAGTTTCCTTGCAGTGATGTTTGTTTTATCAAATAATTAGGTGTGAACTCTTAGTGCCAATATGAAATGTATGAAGAGACTTACTTCATGATATTCAGCCTAATGTGTTGGTGAGTTGGTAGACAAAGGCTTAGTAGGTGGTTAGTAGTTAATACATTCTATTGTGTGTGTGTGAACAAGGGCTTAGCCAGCATCTCCTGGTTGTTGTCCCTTCCATTGTGTACATGTGTTTGGGTGCATGTGTGTGCACACATGTGTAGCTCAAACTGGGCTCTGAAATTGTTTTGAGACCTGAGAAGAATACCAATGCAATAAGTGAATGAAGCATTATAAATAAAGAATTGGTCATTTGTCTATAAATGAACAATACAAAGAAGTAAATGACTTGTTTATAAATAAACAAATGACTGTAATTCCAATGAAAATCTTAAGGTAAGTA
>OZ010576.1:1830146-2012646 GCA_963932145.1 Acanthosepion lycidas
TTAAGACCTTTTGAAGTTTATATCGGTCAACTTTATTTTTGTTCCCAAAACATAAACAAAGATTTTTCTTTTTAATGTTTACATTTTGGGTTCAAAATAAAAGTTAGCTGATATAGACTTTGAAACATCCCAGTGAGTATTTTAAATAGATTAATTTTGCCTTGCTTTGCTGTAATAGATTCCTGTAACTTAATGGTAAAGCACACTTGACTTAAAAATGGTCTCCCTGATTAAAAAGGAAATACAGATTTGATTCCTCTTGAGACATATATTTTCTTCAGTAATGATCAACTCTATTAATCTTATTTCACATCCAAAACTGAAGGTATGTGATTTTCCAAAGTCTGTAGGTTTTAGCCAGGATTATCCTTCTTCAAACCTTGTGGACTGGCACTGCAGAATCACAATCAAAGAACTGTACCAAATAATAGAAAGCACATCACTTGAGGTATTTTGTCAACAGCAACAACTGAAATGCATATCACAGGTAATTCAAAGAGAAAATAATGATATAATCAAAATGTTGTTGATGGTAATTTGCTAAGTGTAGCTGAGATGTGGCACAAGGCCAAAAATATGGTGCAGCCAGTCATAATCTAGTGAGACAATCTTGCTAACCATGACACCATGCCAAATTGCCCAATAATCAAGATGTTGATGTTCCACATTACTTCAAACAAAAGGTTAGGGAGATAGTGTTTATTAATACTGGAAAGAGCAATAACAGTGGACTTGAGAAATCTATTTTCCTGAAAAATTGTTTTTTGAAAAGGTTTTTATAAATTTCAACTAAAAGCATTACTGGCCGCCAGGTCAGTAAATGCCAAATGTTTCCTTATAAAGAAATGGCTAATATTGCTGTTTTCATTAGAGATGAGAAGAACAGATATTACACTTTGATCCCAACCTGATGACTAAGGAGTGAAATGCATAATTTGAGTAGCACTGCCTGCTTGGTTAATGAATGCTGAATGTTTCTTAATAAAGAAACAGCTAATATTATCATTACCATTAGAGATGAGGAGAGCAAATATTACTCTTGGTATTTATTTGTCCCCCACTCCCCAATGGGGATGGTATATGGCACAAGACCATGTTGAAATGAGGAAACCATGCACATGCCCATGAGCCAATGCCAAAATTGCCCAGTCCCTGCAACCAATTTTTTGCTGGTGTTGATATTTCATCAACCTACCCTCTTTGGTGTAATGAGGGAAGTGCTGCCACAAGGTTGGAATCACCTGGGCCAGGCATCTCTCATTTAATTGCTGTTTTTTGGTCAAAGACAGTAACAATTGATAAAATGTAGTTTGTCCACCTGAAGGCAGATAGTATTTATTTGCTGCCCTCACTGACATGAAGTGATACAAAGGCAGTTTAATGTGGAGCACCCAAGCATGTCCGCCCAGGCCAGGATCAAAAATTCAGTTGAGCTGGCATCAGTATTACCACCGACCCTACCCTCTTTAATTCAATGAAGCAAGTACTGCTGCAGGTAGCTGTTACTTGAGACTGAACACCTTTCAGCAATATTTTCAATTGTGCTCTGTCTGTGAACAGAGACCCAACTGAGTTGTGTTCTGTCTAAAGACAGATAGATAAAATGTTGTTTATCTGTCCAAGGACAGATACTTCTCTTTGATACTAGCGTGATGACCAGGGAGTGAAGAAAACTTTTTAAAATTCTTATATTCATGGATGTGCATTATAGTGTAATGGATAACGAGCTCTGAATGAGAAATCAGTGAGCAGTGTTTGAATTCCAGTTGGGTTTGTTACACACAAATATCCCCAGGAAAGGTATGAATGCATCTCTTCTCCCCAGATAGGGGTTAAATAGCAGGGCAAACTGGGTCCTATAGCCTTGGTTGGAAACCAGTCTGCTGCAGAAAGAAACAGCAACCTACTAAAGGAAAATCTTCTGCCTTGTCAGTCATGAATCAAAAGTAACATGATCACCCAAGCATGTATGGCCCTTTGACTGACTGAATGTATTCATCACAAATACAGAGAATATTTCTGTAATATTTAGCATTATGAATGACATTTAAACTTTGGGAGTTGGACATATATAATTATATTACTTTGTGGAACATAAAGTACATTTCACAGGAACATTGACATCTTTCAGGAAATCTTGTGTACACAAAACCAAATAATGTCCTGGTCAAGATGATAAACTATATCCAATAGCAAAGCCTCTAGTCAGGAGGCTTTGAGGAGTGTGGAACCACCTGTTAATTTCCAGGTCTGTTCCCAGTTCCAGGAACACCAACAATTAAGATATGCATTATCAAAATTCTTTCACTTATACTCATGACTCAGTCATAATGCCAAGAGTTAATTTCCACAAATTTCTTTATTTTTGATTTTATGGTTGCAATCTCCATGTAGCTACCATTTTAGGTCAATTAAGATGTTTTGAAAATAAGATTGCATTTAAAATCTACAAATTTAGATCTAACCAAATCAGGAGAAAAAAGATTGTTTAATGGTTAGGAATTCATGCAAACCTTATTCTCTTAGTAAAGACGATGACTGTGGTCATGAATTAAGGCAAGCACTATTGAGTCTTATCGAGCTATTATGTGTATTATGTGAATGCATTGTTAATGGTTCTAGTGTAGAAATGCATTCAAAATCAGAAGTTAAAGTTACTAGTACAGTAGAACTATGTAATATACCAGTGCATTTTTATTTTTATATATTAAGAACAATTTTTGGTGAAAGAGGTATGGAAAAAGTTTTTGCGTCATTCATTTTGTCCTTCATCAGATTAAGTTTATTTATGTTGATGTGACTACACATGTGCACAAACCAGAGATGCTGAGAATTTTAAATTTAAAATATTATATGAACACGAAAGGGACATTTTTAAAAACAACACATTAAACAGATATGTTGCTCACTATAATGAGAGCAACCACAATTTTGATATAAAAAATGCTACTCTAATTAAAAGAAAGAAATTCACCAGGACAAAAATATTTAGAAAGTGCTTTAATTGCTAGAACATCCACAATACATTTGCATCCAGGTTCTTAGAATATTTCACCATTCTTGGCAGATCTTCTATTATCACAATGTGAAATATTTAATAACAAAAGTGATGGAAACAAAAGCAAAAACAATCTAAATAAAATTGGGTTAGATTATATATTGAAAACACACATAAATATTTAAAAAAAAAATTTAACTTTAAAACTCCTAGTGTCTCTTCTTTGTACAAATGTGTAGTCACATCCATACTAGCAAACTTAGTTTGATGAATTCATAAAGGACAAAATGTATCACATAAATACTAATTTTTATATGTAAACCTTTTGCATCTAGTTATCTCCATTGTACAAGCAATGTTAGGTGACAATGACTTTGTTATGATGAGGACAGTGGGTTGAAATTACTTTGGAGATCTTGGACTTTGCTCATGCATCAAGGTCCTTCTCTTGATTTGCCCATAGAGCTGAAAGGGGAAAGGATAAACCAATAAACTTTAATACCAGTACACATCTGCAGAAATTGGCAGAAAGTGATGCAATAAATCATTACTGTGCCTTTGGGGCCCAAATCTAGATTTGTGTCAGGTTTACTGCTTAGCTTTCTCTTTTACGGAAGATATCTACAAGGCAGTGGGAGGTTGAATTCAGAGTTCTCCTTTTCCTAAAATGGCTGTTAGCCAAGGCAAGAGAGCCTAATTTGTCCTGCTATTTAACCCATAGCTAGAGGAAGATGGATTCACACCTTTTCCAAGGGCATTAGTGAGTGTATCTGTTAAAAACTTATGATTCCTTCATGATTAAAAGGAAAAATAACTGAATACTTTGAATATAGGTATAGAGACCTGCTAATTTCAATATCAGAGTGAAGATTATGAATAGGACAAACAATAGTCAATATGTCAATCTGTGTGTGAACAAAAGACAGCAATATGATGACTTGCTCTACAGAGGAAAGAATATGGTATGAAAGAGATAAAGAATCAAATCCAGAATGATCCAATTTTTATAAAGCAGAAGGATCATAATATAAAGATGAGAAATGATTGGTGGGGGTGGGCAGTAGCATATGGAAGACAAAAGTAAACCAAGAATAGAATATCAAGAAGAGAGGGAAAGGAAGAAAAAAAAATTTCTCTTGATATCCATAATGATCGTGACCAAAAGCAAAAACTTCAAGCACCAAAACTTCAATATTCAAATTCTGGTATGCAAAATGATTTTCCTAAAAGTGAACACCTACATGATCAACAACATCAACATGAAACTCAGTTAATCGACAAAGACGAGATGAGTGATGGCCAGCTTGAGATATACTGCAATAGAGAATGATCAAGTTCAAGATCACCTTGATCAAGATTTAATGAAATGGAAAGTAAAATAAAAAAGAGAAAAATAACAGAACAGACATATCAGAGAAGTAACCAAACTGCTAAGGGCATCAAATAACTATGCTTCCAGGAGTTATAGTGATAGGGAGTAAATAAGACAACATCTGATAACACAAATGAACTAGGCAAGACGCCTTAAATAAAGAACTCAAAGTGAGTCAAGAGAAGTCAGTCGGAATCTGTCCCAGGCTTGTGGCAAGATAAGACCTCTGTCTTCAGGCAGAAGGTGATAAGACCTCCGTCTTTGAGCACAGGATGCCTCAGTCGGGATCTGTCTTCGGATAGAGACTCAGCTGAGAAAAACAGACCAGTACTGTACCTGAGCCCACTTTGGTGGTAGCTGGGTAAATTTTAACCAGTGGCGTGGGTGGAAACGCTCGAGTTCCCCACAATAAATTTGAACTTATGTAGCATCTAGTCCGCTGTGGGAAGATCGGTAAATACATAACAGTTGGATTCAGACAGTCCACTGTCTCGCTCTCTGTCTGAGTCGGGTTTTTGTCTACGGATGGAGACTCGGCTGATAAAAATAGACAATGCTTGTCAAGTTCTCTCTCTCTCTTCGAGCAGAGTACAACCCAGCTTTTTTTTTTTTTTTTTAAGCTTAGTGCCCCGAGCAAGGCATGAAGCCACTAGGATGCAGGGGGGTTGCAGAAGATTTGTAGCAAGAGCAGATAGGAGTGATAGAAGAAAGGATGAAGGGAAGGGTAGTGTGTAGATCAAGGTAACTGGAGATGTCGATTGACAATACATTTGAATAGTTGGAGATTATAGCTATCAGGGAAACAGTAATTGGGAAGGGTGTTCCACAGGCGAGAGGTGCGAGGTATGAAGCTATTGGAGTAGAAGAGACGGCTACATTTTAAAGTTTCTACAGTGTAAGGGTGAGAGCGGGATGCCAGCCTCGTAAGGCGCTTGTATTCATGGAGACTGGGGACCAGGGAAAGCAGCTCATCGGAGCAATTGCCATGAAAGTATTTGTAGAAGAGACAGAGAGAGGCGACGGCGCGTCTGTGAGATAGTGGCTGCAGGCGAGACGCCAGATCAGGGCCAATCACATTACATATCCGTCTCTGGATCTTGTCAAGAACTCCGAGATAAACAGAAGGTGCCCCAGACCATATATGGCAGCAATACTCCGTGCAAGGGCGAATGATCGTTTTGTATATTTGAAGTATCGATTCAGGGGAGAAAGATTTCCTGGCGCGGCACAGAGAGCCAACTTTCCTCGCGGTGGACGATGCAATTGACTCAATGTATTTGTTCCATCTCAGGTCAGCAGTCAACGTGAGACCGAGCAGACGCAGGGAGTCACTCTCAAGAAGTTGACTATCAGACATTCTAATGGGGGGCAGGTAAGGATATCTATGGTGGTTAATGGAGAGTAGTTTAGTTTTAGAGGCGTTAAATTTGACCATCCAATTGTTGCCTCAGTTAACAACCGATTGGAGGTCCATTTCAAGACGCGCGGCCAGGTTAGTTTTGACCGCGACACTAGATTTGGTTTTGAGGCAGGAGTAAATTGTAGTGTCGTCCGCGTAGATGCCAACTTGGGAACCTATGGCGTCAGGAAGGTCGTTGATGAAAATAAGGAAAAGTGTGGGGCCAAGGATGGAGCCTTGGGGAACACCTGTGTTCGTGGGATAGGAACTGGAGGAGAAACCGTTGAGAACGACCTTCAATTCTCGGTTTGACAGGAATGATTGTATTAGATCAAACAGTCGACCAGTAATACCGTAACCCTGGAGCTTACGGAGAAGGCCGGCACGCCAAACCCTATCAAACGCTTTGGAGATGTCTAGGGCCACGGCACGAGCCTCACCATTATTTTGAAGTGCTTGGTAGACGATTTCAGTGATGGCCGTAAGCACGTCAGCTGTAGAACGGGCGTAGCGGAAACCATATTGCTTGTCTGAGAGAAGGTCGTGTGTGGTAAGGTGGTTAACCACTTCTGCGTTGATTAGGGCTTCGAAGACTTTGCCGAAGAGGGGTAGGAGACTAATAGGACGGTAATTAGCGGGGTCAGAGGGGTCTCCAGACAGGAACAATGGATGAGGACTTCCAGTAGTCAGGAAAGCAGGTTTCCTTGAGGCAGTAAGTATACAGTTTAGAGAGGGCGGGTGATAGCTCAGGCGCGCATTTCTTCAAGACAATGGCTGGTATGCCGTCTCCACCACTAGCCTTGTGGGGGTCTAATTTGGAGATAATACCCAGTACTGATGACGGGGTTATGCGTAAGCCGCTCAATAGGGCCTCAGTTCTTAGAGAGAAGTCAGGTATGGGTACACTGGTGGAGTCAAGCGTCGAGTTATATGAGAACTTTCGAGCAAGGCATTCAGCCTTGTCGGTTGAGGAGGTCAAGACCTCGAACTGGTTGAATAAAGGAGGTATGGAGGGTTTTCTATTGTTCAGGACACTCTTGCAGAGCCGCCAATAATCTTTGTAGCCAAATTTGCGAGATGCAATACGCTCCCTCATTCGAGCAGCAAATATTGTCTTAGCTTCGTTGAGGACACGCTTGCACTCGCTACGAGCGGAGGCAAAGAGACGTCTATTGCAGTTCGACATGTCGCTACGAAATAAGTGAAAGAAGTGGTTCCTATGGACAATGGTTGCTGAGCAAGCAGCGGAGAACCAAGGGGAGGAGTGCGACTTGACCTTAAATTTCCTTGAGGGTATGAAAGCGTCGATTCCAGCCTTAATCCAGGATGAGACCTCAGAAGCACATCATTCATGGACAGGGAGTTTAAAGACAACATCCCAGGGGACATCGCGGAGGAAGTCACGGAACGAGTCCCAATCCGATCGTTGGTAGTAGAACGAGGTTCTAGTAATGGGAGGTTCTTTGCGGGGTGTGGAGTTGAAGGAAATGTTAACAGATACCACGGCATGGTCAGAGTTACCAAGAGGGCAGAGCTGTGTGGCGCTACAGGATTCGGGGATGGAGGTAAAACACAGATCTAGAAGGGAGGCCTTATCTGCCAGGTTGGGGGCAAAACGCGTGGGGAAGTTGACTATCTGCGTGAGGGATTGAGAAGTTGAGAAGTTAAGTGTTTGAATGCCTGCCCGGTCAGTAGTAGCATTCTCGAGCAACTTGGTATGATGGGCGTTAAAGTCACCAAACACGAATATGTGAGCAAACGGGTGGAGAGAGAGGGCCTTGTCTATGCTGTCCGATACGCTGTCGAGTATCTCGCAGTCTTGAGACGATGGAGAGCGATAGAGGAAGAAGAGATAGCTTACGGCATTGAGGAGAGATAGTCGAAGACACATGTACGAATGGTCTGGTGATTCGAGAGACAACTCTCTGGCCAGGGGGAGATGATCCTTGACATAGACACCAAGGCCGTGCATGTGGGTTAGAGAGTCTTTCCTGAGGATAGGAAGGTAGCCGGGGATCGAGAGATCAGAGGAGGGAATAGACGGGACAAGATTTGTCTCGCACAGGGCCATTATATCCGGGCTGTTTTCAGTGAGGAAAGATTCCATATTGCAGAAATTTGTTCTAATGCCACGGATGTTGCCGAACGAAATGTTGAAGGGTTTAGGTGATTTTTGAGTGGCTGGTTTAGGTTTACTTTTTTGGTTCATTTGAGTCTTCATGTGGAGTAATTGCAGGAAGATGAGAAGGCCTAAGGCTCTGTTTACGGATGGAAACTTGGTTGAGAAAAATAGGCAATGCGAAGTGCCCGATCCCGCGGTTGTGGGCCTTGCTAAATTTTGCCCATGGGCCTGAGCGTATGGGCCTGAGCGTATGCGCTCGTGTTCTTCACACTAAACTCGACCTTGTGTCTCATTGGGGAGACTGAGTAAATATCAATGCATTGGAATCAGTGGGAAAGAATTCTAATGATGTCCCGGCGGGTAGCCTAAGAGAGACATATTATAACAGCTTGGTGTGAGTTAGTGATAGGCTAATCTAAATATTACATTATATATATATATATATATATATATATATATATATATATATATATATATATATATATATATATATAAAGAAGAGAGAAACCGCAAACGTTTCTGATTATAACGTGGATTTTTTAAAATATATATTATATTTTATTTTCCATAAAGTATGATATATATTTAAAAAAAAATCCACATTATAACCAAAAACGTTTTGGGTTTCTCTCTTCTTTTTAATTTATGCACTTTTCTCTCATTGGAACAACTTTAACCTCTTCCCTATATATATATATATATATATAATTCTCAAAATGTGTGTATGTGTGTGATCGGATGTAGTTTACGCGTTTCCACAGTTTTCATCCGATTTCGATGAATCTTTTTTGTTTGATAGATAATTCTTCAGTGCCGGTTTTGAGTCCAAATTGTTTGCGACAATGGCTCTCCATTACTTCCTGACCATTATAAATGCCTCTCGGAATGCTTCAATCAGAGCCACTGAGTTCAACGTAGCTATCGGTTTTCCAGAAGAGCATACATGAACGCTTCTGCGCGCGAGGCTGAAAATGATGATCAAAGGACTCAACGGCTGAGCAGAAACTCCTCTTCAACTGCTGCTAATATTGTTTTTTGGATGGGATGACTTTAAACTGACTTTAAACTTAAACTGCTCCAATTGAACGGTAAAAATTCCCAGTAATGAAAGACCCGGTTGAAGACGGGTTATACTGCTAGTTACATATATTATGAAATAGTTTGTCCCTAGAAAGAACAGGAGTCAGTATGTCAATCTATGGATGGACACTTAATTATAAATTGCAATAGAAGACTTGACAGCAATAAAAGTAATAATTTGGAAAAAGAATATTAAAGATTCAAATATAAATTTTTTGAAAGGATTTTTTTATCGGACATTATTTCTTATTACTATAAATGTTATTTTCATTGGGACACGTGTTTTAGTTTTCATTGTTTTTATTAAACAGTGAAATTAATAAGAAGCAGCTTAATTTGAAGAGTCTGTGGATGGTTGCACACATCATAGCAGCAGAAAATAGCTTTGGTTCCTGTCACTGGATCTTTGGGTCCTGTCACTGGATCTAACCAACGCCTTTATCCACTGTGGATAAAGGCGTTGGTTAGATCCAGTGACAGGACCCAAAGAGTGTGAGTTCAATACCCGGTTAAGGCAGTGGAGAACTTTCAGAGTGAAATTAACAGGAGATAACTGATACATCAAACGTGGCACGTGGAACTAGAACAGTCTACCCCAGTGAGCGAAATAAAGGGTTCAGTTTGACATTCCAACCACCTGAAGAAGGCCGGAGCGTACAACGACCGAAGCGTTGTGATAAATATGGCGACAAAGATGAGGACAATAGTCCGAATAATTTAAATAATGTACTCAACTTCACGTTTATCACTTTTTCTCGTATTGAAGGTTTCCTTCCTATGTCCCAGGCAATGACATATTCTATGAAGGGTAAATGGTGAGTTTTGGGTTTTCCGTGTTATTATATTGTGGAATCTTCCACATTAGCCTTTAACACCCTTCAGAAAAATATATTCTTCTCTGAAAAGCCTTTAACCAATCATCATCTCGTTTTTGCAAATCCAATCTTTTTATTGGTTAATAAACACCAGCGTCACGTCATAGTTTCTGAATGATTAAGCTGCAAATCTTGTTTTATCTTTTCAGCTCTAATTCATCATCAACATTTACGTTCTTTCTTTGCTTCCTATTGACGTCATTTCAGTTTAACGAAAGTAAAATATCCTGATATTTTATTGTTTTATCCGAAGGTTCTTTAGTCAAAATCAAACACCGTTTCCAAGGAATGCTAAACCACACACAAACCACAATGCCAAAATAAACCAAATGTCAAAAGCAAATCATTCGATACTGATGAAATTTGCAAACAATAACAACATTTTCCTGAGTCAATAAAATTCTAAAAATCTGGTTGTTGCCTAGAGTGATTGGAATCTACTTTAATGGCAAACTTATTTTTCTTAGGGATTCTTCATAGGAAGAGAATTTCATGATGAAATAAAGAGACAAAGAGGAAAAAAGCAAACAGAGTGCGTGGATATCTAGAGTTTGTTGGGGAGCGGCTGACACTAGCCTGTGACTTTTTGATCTATTCACCCCGTTGTGCCTGAGTGGATGCTTAAGGGAAACAAACACATTACAGACGATCAATAAATTTAATAACAAGATTGAAGGGGGTCTGGGTCGGTGGGGGGATAGTGCAGAAAAGTTCTCTGTAAGATTTAACTGAAAGGATTTTCCAAAAATTCTGATGTTTAATAAGATTTTGGAAATTGACTTGTGTCAAAAAATTTTCAGCACTCACTTGTGTGTGTGTGTGTGTGTGTGTACGTGTGTATATTTCCAAATGAGAGAAAGAACAGATGGCGTAAAAATCCACTGTTCGGAGCATTTACTTTTAAAAAAGTGCTTAATACAAAGTAGAAAAATATATTATTATTTTTTTTATTACAAGAGATTATAATGAAACATTTTGAAATCGCCACACAAAAGCTTTCATGTTTCAATCCTTTGTACTTCTTCAGGTGATGGTAAGTAACTGGTGATTAAATGATTTCTAAGAAAATTTAAAAATAAAGTGTTACCTCTTTTCAGAAAGTTAAAATGGGGTGGGGAAACATAAGGTCAGAATTAAAAATAGACTTGTGGGTATGTCTTGATTAACCAATTAAATGTCAGATCTATGCTAAATAGAAAAGTAAGCTCAGAGGGTGAAGGTGGGTGAGTTATTTTTTTATGTCATGATAAACTGGAACATAGGCCACCATTGACAATTGCGGAAAATATGTAAGCTACAAATGTATCGTGATTGTAAACAAATATGACATGTTCAATTTTTTGAAAGGACGTTAAAGGGATTGGTAAGTTAAGTTACTCAGACGTAAATTTAACAGAAAAAAATTAAAAAAAAATTTTTAGATTCAGGAAGATTCTTAAAGGGGCCTGTAGATTAAATTAAAAATGTGGAACATCTATATAAGACGGCAATACATTACAATATTAAAGCTGAATAAACAAAATAAGGTAATTATCCGTAGAGGGTGGACCATTATATTCTAATAAATTATAGCTATAAGGAATAGTAGTACGTAATTTTTTAAAATTTAAGTATATTTTAAGGTAAAAGATAAACTGTGTCAGCAATTTACAGTTAATTCGCTCTTTTGATTTAATTTTTTTTTGTCAGTAAATTTGATAATTTCTAATTTTTCATGTAAACATAAGAAGGATGGTTCATTTAAAGATTTACAAGTTCTAGTTTTTTTTTTTTTTTTTTTTTTTTTACTATTTTCCATTTTACCGTAGGGGTTTTATTAACTTCTTTTAAGTTCCAAAAATCTTTAGAAAGAGACGTTCTATTTCTGTATGCGTTATTGGAGAAAGATAATACATGTTGGTACCACCTAGTTTTAAAGGAATTCTTGGTACTCCCAATATAAAATTTTTCAACTGTTGAATTTTCTATAGTAGAAATAGTGCTTTATTAAACAAGAGAGTCTGTTTGACATCAGTTTTGCAATGGACATTCCTTAGAATTTCTACAAATACTCTTGTTGGTATTATCTGCGTTTGTTGTTTTAGAATGGCAATTATTACTCAGGTTTTTGTATTGATTTAAAATTTTATTATTATGTTTTTTAATAATTTTTTCAAGATTATTGGTACAACTATAGCTTAGTTTTAGTGTATTTCTGTTAGAAATCTTACTAAGTTGATTATTTCTGGGGAATTGTTTCTCAATGAAATGGAGAAACTTCTGCCCTAAATTAGTACTAACCATTTGGTTAAATGTGGGTGTGTACCAAATGATTTTTCTGTTTCTATTTTTATTCCTATGATTACTGTTGTTATGTTTTATATGTTTGATATCAGGGCACATATATTTTTAAGGCAGTTTTATAAAATTTACTATGCTTGTAAAAGTCATTGCTAATAATGGGTTAAATAGTTTTAGCATCCTAGCTTAGTAGGAGTTAATTAAACCAAAGAAAGTATGAAAGTTACTAATACCAAAAAAATGTTAGGAGAATTAATGAAAAAGTGGAAAATATATATATACATACAGGGTGCAAAAGTAAATTGTTGGCATTTTATATTTTTTAATTTTGTGCATGTGTGTTGTTTGTTTTTGATTTTGTCAACTGCACAGTATAGTAAGGTCAGTTGGGCACCATCTGTGAGAAAAAGGGCACCATTATGCAGTTCACTCCACCAGAAATTTGAAAATGGCATGCTGTACTACTTGGCATTCACCCCGGAAGCTCCTATATAAACATCTCAAAGTGTTTGGATGTCAATCTGAAGACAGCGCAGTGATTTAGGAAATAATTGGTTGAATCTAATGGTGATTACAAAGGTGTTTGGAGTGATCACTGGTGATGGTGACATTATGCCTACATTCATTTTCCCACAGGGTCTCAGACTCAACATGGAGTCCTACATCAAATTGCACTGGGTCAAGAAGGTGGCTGCTGGAAGACCCTATGTCTGGCAACAGGACAAGCAAAAGAACCCAATCATGGCTGTCAAACAATTTCTGTGACTACATTACCCCTTACATTGGCCACATAACTCCCCAGACTGCAAGCCTCTTGATTATTATGCATGCGGTGTAGTTGAGTGAGGGACCAACAAGACTCTTTGTAACATCAAAGATGGACTGAAGGCAAGGATTATGGCAGCATTCACCAGCTTAAACAAAGACACTGTCCAGAAGAGTTGCAAGAGATTCCGAAGTTGTCGGGAGGCTGTGGCTGAAGCCAATGGTGATTTTATTAAATAAAATTAATCTTTAGTATTTCAAGATATTTTTGTGTAATTTTGGTAAATATATCAGTTAAAATGAGATGTCAGTGTTATTTTCATTTTTGCCTAAATTAGTCAACAATTTATCCATCACAACCTGTATATATATATATATATATATATATATATATATATATATATATATATATATATATATATGTATATATATATGTGTGTGTATGTATTTAGGTAGCAATCCCTCTTTTATACATGTTTTGTTAAAGATAGCTGACTTGAGAAAAAGAAAAAGGGACGACATATACTGGCACATGCAGAAGCAGAAATGAACTGGATGACATAGAAATGGAAGATCAAGAACAAAAAGATACAGAAAGTTACAAAAATGGAACAGAGCAGGAAATAGAAGGAAGTGAGAATGAAAAGACAGATGAAAATGAAGAGAGACCAAAATCAACATTAAAGAGAAAACAAGAAAGACAAGAGGAAGGATAACACAATATGAAAATAATCAGGAATAGTAAAAGAAAAAACAAAGGTATACACCTCTCTGATTCAGGGAGATGTAGTATCATATGCAAATTAGATAGGCAAGTATAAATAGAGAACAACTGGTGAACATAGGGGGCTATGCCTAGCAAACCTGGTTACTGTTCAGGAAATGGAGAACTGTACTTCAACTACTACTATGCAGAGAGATGTGTAAAACATAACAAGCTAAAAAGAGAAAGAGAGAGAATATCATTGACTTTTTATAGGCTTAAAGAGTGCCCTCTAGTGTGTGCTTTTGGCAAGTTACCAAGCTATTATATCAGTTCAATCCTCATAGATGTGGCCTTGTACCAAAATTAATCTAAAATTAGTAAATACAAAACATCCCTTCACTTTATCAAAAACATTCAAATTAGAGGTTAAGTTTAGAATCTTTCATTAACATCTGGTCGAAAATATGTCTGAAAAATGCTGGTATTTTTTATATTTTCTCATTTTTTTTTGAATTCCAGGAGGAAATCTGACCTTGTTATTTATGCTTCTGAATTCTTTGACTTGCTTTAGCTCTTGGCATTGTCTGTGATAAAGGATAATTTTTTTTGTAAGCAACCAAAAAAAAAAAAATTGTATTCTCCTTTTTGGTAAGAAAAATGTTTTGGGTGCAATCATCATGATCATGACTCTCATAAACATTAGGGTAGTCATTGTAATAGTACTAATACTACTACTACTACTACAAGAACTACAGTCACAACAGCAGCAGGTATTTCTAAGGCAAGAGATTCAGACTGGTTTTGAGTTGTAGGTGTTATCAGATATAAGGTAGACTTTATCATTGTTTTGCTGTAAGGATTCTACTCTTGGCTTGAAACATGAGTTGTTGGGTTTTTTTTTTGATTTGTTGTCATCCAATGCTAAAGAACCCAGTTTTTCCTGCAATTTAACCCATAGCTTTGGTAGCGGGGAGAATAGGCAGATTTATGCTCTTTCCTCAGTGGGGATATTAAATCAAAATTGAATTCAGTTGCTGTACAAAACAACTCTGATCCCTGAACGATAGGGTGTTTGAATTTCATAGTTGTGTTGTCATATCCTGCTATAGCAACAGAAAACAACTTTGAGTTAAATTAACAATAAGGATACTGCAATTGAGAGACCTTGAAAAAGAATGCAGTAGAAAGGTAAGTAATATTAATAATGTACAGTGTTAAAGGTTAATGAGGATTTGTTGGCTCCATGGAAATTCTCTGTGAGCTGAAAAACTAAGATTGCACATTTTTTATGATTTCCCCTCTTCACTCAACTCCTTATTTATATTTTCTCTTTCAATTTTATCCATCTTAATTTTTATTACTGGTTCACATTTTTTATCCCATTTTGTCTTTGTCTACAGTTCAAAAGAGTGAAGCCACATTTAGAATTAGCATGGCATGAACTTGACAGAAGATGAAAAAAAAATGTAAATGAGCCCTTGGAGTTATTCAAAAAAAGAATAGAATCAATTATACTTCAAGAAACTTTTGCAGCAAATGCCAAAAAATTGTACTTCAGTAATCAAGGCTAAAGAATGATATTTTGAACAGAGCAAAATTTAATCACAAAATGCTTTTTTCTTTTTGCCATAAGAAAGTTTCTAATATTAGGTTGGTGCAAAAATAATATCGTTTTTTGACATTAAAAAATACGTCAAAAAATGATATTATTTTTGCACCAACCTAATAAAACAATCATGTCTCACTTTTTTTTAGCCATGTATAATAATTTTCTTTTATTTAAAGGACAAAACAAGTACTTTTTGGGTCAATTTAAAAAATTACCAGGGGTGTCCTCAAACTTTTTAATTGTAGTGTATATATATATATATATATATATACATATAATTTAAAATTTGCTATATTTATTGAGGAAGATTGCTCAATATCAAAAACTGAGCATTTATAGATATAGACAAAGTCTGAAGATCACATTCAGACTTGCTCTTAAGCAGGCATTGAAGCATGAAATTAACAGTCACTATGTAATGTTGATTCCTATTGCTCACATTGTCTATATTAAACATTCTATCTCTGATATTGAGTACTCTTTCCCTTGAAATAGATGAAATTTTAAACCACATACACACACACATACATGTATATATGGTTGGATTTGGTCAAGATCCAAAATAAACAAAGTTAATTAAAACCATGCTTGCAACACAGTGCTACTTTCTACATGAAACGCATCTGTTTACTTTCCATTCTATGTCATTGATAACAGTTGCTATGTGCACGTTGTGTGTTGGTTAATGTTCAAAAGTAAACGCTTTTAACACAACATTGAAAATGTGATTTGCAAAAAAAGAATCACAAGAGATTGACATGTCTACACAAAAAAAAAACAAACCCTGTCCAGTGATAAAAGCTGCTGGTAGCATCAAGTGTGGCAGTACCACCTTAGCCACCAAAACTGTGTTACCTCCCCCGGTTGGTGGCTGACAAAGGTATGGTATCACACATGCTTTCACACATTGTATGTAGAAAAAAAATATTGTTTATGCACACCTACAATACAGAGAAGCATTTTTTTTTTGTTAATTATCTAGAGGTAATCACAGGTATTTTTTATTGATAGAAGGAAATATTTTTTGAAGCTAAGAAACAATTCTTTTTTTCATTTCCTGGGATGTTGATAATGTTAAGAATAGTAACTTTCATAATATTAAATGTAAATTTCCAGTGTCAGTGTAGATTGTGAAGTGTGTCTGATAATGTCATTTAATAATGAAAATTTAATAAAATCTTAATTTGACATTTCCATAAAGCCAGCCTTTGATACGAAAAACCAAAGGACATTAGTGTGCACACTTAAGAATTAACAATGGATCCATTGAGAACAAACAAGTGTGGCTTGCTTGAGAAAGTGTTTGTCTCTTTGAACAATGGAGATGAAGCCAAAAGGCTAAAAGCAAGTCATATACTATTTGAAGCTTTCTTGCAAAATTCAGATATTTGCTTTGACATGTGTCAATTCTTCACTGAGAATTAGTTTAATTACTCCAGGATTGGGAAATTTTATAAAATTTGTTTGTTTATTTTATTCTTTTTCTTTATGTGTAGTATTCCCTAAGGATGTAAATCATGGTTCTCCACTACTTCCTGTCCTTTGTAACTCTTAATAAATTTTGTCTTTCTGCTATTTATCTTAAACCTTGTTCCATCATCCATTTACCCAAGCTCACGAAGTATGTTATGAGTTGTTTTCCTCTTTCTCACTTGTCTTCAATCTGTCTTATGAGTATCAGATTTCCAAGCCCTCTTTCCTCATTATGCGCCCTAGAAATTTCAATTGTCTCTTCCTGATGTTAATATAAGTTCGCTTTTTGTTTCCATTTTTTCTAAAACTTTGTCATCGCTTACATGTTTGGTCCATGGTATCTTCAGCATCCTTCTGTAGAAGCATATTTCTGTTGCTTCAAGCCTCTTCTTCATCTTTGAGGAGATTGTCCAGCATTCACTGCCATACAGGGGAACAGAGTATCACATAACAGTTCAATACTACTGTCAGAGGACGTATATTTTCTATGAAAATTTCTCAGACATTCAGGCCGGTAAATGTTGTTTAATACTGTTTATTATAAACAGAGCATTTACTTAAATATTTGTATCTATAAAAAGAATGTATAAACATAAAAATGTCTTTATATACATATATATATATATATATATATATATATATTATGCTATAATGATTCAATGTCTGTGTACTAATTTGTTACTGTAAGACAGCAAAAACAGCACATCATAGTAACATTTCTGTTTGTGAAAAATCTTAATTTTGTTCTGAAATGTGGGATCAGCATCATGTCATATGCCCTAGTCGACGAATGGGTTTATAAGGCGATCATATGCCGACCAGAAGATATATACATTCTCACACCTGTGGAGAGATACAGGATATCTCTCTCAGATCGTGACAATGGACAATTGGTAAACAAAAAAATATTTTAAGAACACTGTTCGATTAGGATAATCGAACAGTAATCTTTTCCCAGGTTTGCTTCGGTTTCAACACGAATAGTCATCCACAATTCAAGGATGAACGATAAGGCTTAGCGAATTTTGATACAAGAACTTTAATATGTACAGATATACAAAATATTAAAATAAAAGAAAATATAAGCATGAGTAAAAACATCCGACAACCAGATCTCAAGACTTATATTGGGATATTAAAATTCGCCTAACTCCAAATGGATTCAACTGAACCCGAACGGACAAAAATATAAGTATGAATTACTACGAATGCAGAAATCAATGCATACACAAAAGAGATGGGATAGGAGTTACAATTATTATTTTGACATGTGGAAAGGTGTTTGTAAGAACATAATATTTATGGATACATGTGTATCTTTCTAATACGGGTCCAAAATATATAATTACTTATCTTTATATTCAGTTCTCTTTTTTTATCATTGTCCTTTCTTTTCTTTTCTTGACACAAATACAATTCCACACACTGTCCGGCTGTAACAGAGATACACACTTTCTTCCTCTCTCTGTTTTTTCTTTTTTCTTTCCTTCTTTCTTCTTCTGTATACAATTCAGTTTCCAAACCCGACTCACTGCAACAGTGATATACAGTTTCTTCCTCTCTTTGGTTTTCTTCTTTCTTTCTTTCTTTCTTCTTCTGTACACAATTCAACTTGTAACAGAGATATACACTTTCTTTCTCTCTGGTTTTCCTTTTTCTTTCTTTCTTCTTCTTTACACAATTCAACTTGTAACAGAGATATATACTTTCTTCCTCTCTGGTTTTCTCTTTTCTTCAAATGCAGGCTGTATTCTCAGCATACAAATTTGTCTGCGTCTTCAATTTGGGGTTATCGAACAGAAATACTTGTTCTTATATTTCTTGTCCGGAGTTGCCTGGGATGAATCGGACAAGTTCCATCATTATCAAATGAGTCTTATCTTTCTGTTCATAAATTATCAGCGCTTCGATTTCAAATCTTGCTCCTTCAAAGACAAGACAGCAACTGACTCCCAAGTAAATTTCTGACTCTCACGTGTCTTAAGTTTTGGCGCGAATTCCAGCTTACATCAGTCTCCTGTCTAGCTTCTGTCTAGACATTTGTTGCTATGGGTAATTGGGTCAGTCAACCTCTTGACTTGCTTTCCCAAAATGCCACAAGACTTCCACGTGACCTCCTCTGTTGCTTTGCGGAAATTAACCTTAATATATGCGTGTATGCGTGTTTAGGCTATCTGCGTCCGTCACAATGATCAATATTCTCCCTTGAAATAAGTGCAATCCCAAGAAAGAAGATTTTTGTTAAAAAATCATTTATTGCCTAAAATAATTTTTTTCAATCTTAAGTTATGGACTTACTGATATAAAGTAAGGCTTTGAAGAAGATATGAATAAAATATATCATTAATAAAAATATCAATAAAAGATATCACTAAAAATATCATTAATAAAAGATATCAATAAAAGTGTGTTAGAGAAGATATCAAGAAGATGTTGATGAGTATTAGAGAAAGTGTGGAAAACAGGAGATTGCAGGAAAAAGAAAGTACATTGAAACAGATATCTCAATTCCATGTGAAAAATGCCCTGTATATCACAGTGGTAAGGATAATTGTAATATAGCCATTTTCTTATAAGGAAACATTCAGCATTCCTTGACCAAACAGCCAATGGAAATTTATAAAATCTTTCTCTTAAAACAAATTTTCAGGAAAATAGGTTTCTCAAGTCCACTATTATTGCTCTTTTCGACATTAATGGGGGTTTCCTTCTTCACCTTTTGTTTGAAGTAGTGTGGAATGTCAACATGTTGATTATGTTATTATTTTCTCTTCAAGTTTCATGTACTATCCATTTTAGCTGTTGCTGCTGTTGAAAGTTCTCAAGTGATCTGTTATTTCATACAGTTCTTGCTTTGTGATTCTGTAGTGCCAGTTCACATGGTTTGAAAAATATGGTCCTCTCTAAGACTACAGGGTTTATTTCTTCAAAGCCTTACTTTATATTGATAAGTACATAACTTAATGATAAAAATTATTTTAGGCAATAAATGATTTTTGACATAATCTTTCTTGTGTGATCAACACTTTTAAAGCTTAAAATAATAGCCTTAAATTTGTAAATAAAAACCAAATGCAAAAGGACAAATATTTTCAACTTCTTCAACAGTCAAGTGCTAGTAAAATTCAAAGCATCTACATATATTAAATCAAGTGTGGATGAGTAAGGAAAAAAAAGTGATGGAAGCTTGGAATTATTTTTCTTCTTGAATTTTTGAATTTCACTTCTTTGATTGGTTCAGTCAAATCTTGAAAGTTGCACCATAAATTTCTGATATCTCTTTTCTTTACCCACATTTTCTTTCCTTCACACCAAGAAAAAGAAACCTTGACATAATTCTTTAAATGGAATCTATGTCTTCAAAATCGACAGAACCATTTTAACCAGAATACATTCTTGATCAATAATTTCAGTGCTGAAAAAGTAATTTTCTTTTTTGTCTCTACTCACATCATGTGGCCAGGCATTGAGTTCAATGAACACTATTGATTATATATCATTATAATTGGCAAATTACCAACTGTGCATGTTTTCTAAATGAATGTTGGGTATAACAGAGAGTGCGACAGGTATTTGAGGACACACGTTTTAGCAGGACATAAATCAAAAATGAGCTAATTTTTATTTAGGTGACATAAGTCAAATTTGAACATTTTCATTTCAGTTTCAGTCATATTGAAAGCATTAACATGAAAGATTCCAGTGTGGCACAAGAAATAAAAAAATGACATTCTTGGTTCATTGGCCACAGTGACTTCCTAGAACAAAAACAATATTAACATTGTAGACTTGTTTTGGGAAAATAAAATTATTTTTCTAATGTCTTTGGCAAAACATATCAAAATCATAATTTTCCAAATTGTCTTCTACATTTATCACACAGAAACACATATCACACACACCCAGACACACACACATATGTATTGTGTATTTGGGCAGAAATCCTTCATCTATATTTTAATTAAAAATGACAGATAAGGTACTGTAATTAAGCTTTTTATTTCACTTTTCTGGACACAGAGTATGGGTTGAAACTGTTCAAATGTTCTGTAATTCCAGGTGCTTTTGGCTATACTTTTAGCCATTATCAATGATGATTAAATTTTTGCTTTTTAATTGGGTGCATGGGTTGTGTGCTTGGTTCTTGAGTTATATAGGAATGTTTAATAAAACACACACACACACACACACATATATATATATATATATATATATATATATATATATATATATATATATATATATATATATATATCACTTTAAAAATCAAGTCAGTTGAATCCACTACCTTGGTTTCAACCTTATGGTATCCTCATGTGATTTTTATCAAATGACCTCTAAACTCTTTATTTTTTTAATAAAACTAATGAATGCTATATTATTATTTTTTTTCTTCAAGAAGAAGAAGAAATAATAATAATAATAATAATATTTCTAAATTTATCGGTGAAATGTACAATACCTCTTTTTATCCAGCCTCATATGTGCTTAAGAAACAATTTCTAATATTGTAAGCAAGAAGTCAAGGCTTTGGATTTCTGGTTTTGAAGGTTATTTAGATCCAGAAAATGTCATCACTGTTGGCAGAAGTTGCAAATATTCTTGTAGTTGTTATAAGGCTTTGCTTTTTTTAAAATTTCCCACCAAACAATCGAATCACTGTTGTTTTTTTCTTTTAAATTCCACACATGGTCAGATAGTTTGGTAGATTACCTAAGATTTGCTAGCTTAAATGACAAACCTAGGATTGTGCCATTTATGTTTTAAAGTACCTTCTGTACATCCTATGTACGTTTTATTTTGGCCATTAATATCTGTTACTTCTGCTTTATAGATTATAGCTTCTGTCTTACAAGATCCATTTAATGGACATCTATTCTTATTTCTGCAGTTGCATAAATTACTAGTATTAACTATATTTTGCTGTGTGCTAGTTTTGAGATTTCTGGCATTTTGTCTATTATTGTTTTTAAATTACTAGTGTAGCTTTGGCTTAATTTAACTGTGTTTTTATTGAATATCTTATGTAATTCTCAATTTTTGGGGAAGTGTTTAGTAACTTGAAAAATAATTTCCCAATTTACATTTTACCTCTAAATTAAAAGGCTGTGATTTTAAACTAAATGATATTTTTTTCTTAATGTTGAATTGTTCTTCATAAGTTGTTTAATTTGAGGTTCAAATTCTAGTTTGGTTTTGTGACTCTCTACCTTTTAAGTTCTTCTCATATTCTTACATTTTATACTCAAAAAGAGTTTTACTAGAAGAATTTCTGGATAATCTAGAAACCTATAAATATTAGGGATGTGCTTTATTATGATAGCAAAGTTAAAAGCTTTACATGTCATTTTTACTTTTATTTTATTTTTCACATGTGTATTAAGCACTTTTTAAAACTACTGTTTCCTGGTCTGATTCAACTCTGGCCATTAATCTTTTATCTATTATATATATATATATATATATATATATATATATATATATATATATATATATATATATATATATTTATATATATAAAAGTGAACATTGAAGTCAACACTTAGAAGTGACAGGTTGTTTCATGCTAGATGCAATCATCAGGCCTGAAGATTGTGTCTAGCATGAAACAGCCTGTCGCCTCTAAGTGTTGACTTCTGTGTTCACTTTTATATTTACATATGCTCTATCTCTGATATTGAGCACTTTATCCCATAAATATAGCACACCTTAAGACTATATTTCTTCATATATATATATATATATATATATATATATATATATATATATATATATATATATATATATATTCTGTGTATTTAGGCAGCAAATATTCTTTAAGGCAAATATAATTAAAAACAACAGATGTTTTGTGTTGATTAATTTTAATGCATCTTTCTTAAGTCATCATCAAGATGGGTAGAGACAATTGGTGAGATTCATAGAATTAGTAAGTGTTATGACATAGGCAAGTGAGACATGATTTTCTTGTTTTTTATGATATATATATATATATATATATATATATATATATGTATATATATATATATAGACATTGAGGACAACTCCCAGTGGCAACAGTCTGTTTCGATTCTGGTTAAGCATGAAATAAATTGTTACCACCAGTTGCTGACCTCACTGTTCATTTCTATATGTACACACATTCTATCCTTGATATTGAGCACTTTAACCCATAAATATTTACCTTAAAACTGTATATATATATATAGCATGCTGCTCAACAGCTTTCTCAAGAACCTGTACTTCATAATGCTCCATAAGTTTTCTACGGGGTTGAGGTCAGGAGATTGGGTTGCCCATGTCATAACACTCACCTGCTTCTCATCAAAGTATTCCTTCATCAATTTTGATTTGTGACAAGGAGCATTATCCTGCATAAAATGAACTTGGTTGGGTTGATTTGCACCCTTTCAGCAGAAGGGAGCAGACAAGACTCTAAAATTCTTTTGTACTGCTTGCTCCTGAGGGTCTTTTTAATAGATTTTAAGAAACCAGTTCCATGAAAAGAAAAGCATCCCCAGAACATTATACTGAACGGATGCTTGACAGTGCTTACTGCTAAATTCAAAGAGCTTTCAAAGCTTCTTCTCCGGATTTTAGATCGCTTATCCTTTGAATTTAGCTCGACTTTCGTTTCATTGGAGAAGAGAACATTTAGTAAAAAAATCAGGTGAGTCACTTTTATCAAACAGCACTGTATATATATATATATATATATATATATATATATATATATATATATAAGCAAGGTATGGGTTTCTGCTAGTCTGTCTCTGTTGCACAGACACCTGTTCAGGCACATTTGTGCTTTTTCAACACCTATAGAGTTTTGTGGCATACAGTAGCCGTTAATAATTAAGTATAACTCAAGACTTCAATGTTAAGATAAAACAGTATTTGATTACAACGACAAATAAATACTTAACAAGAACAAAGAAGTAAAATTCAACCAAAGATAATTAATCATTTCAGTGAATATCTTGTTAGTAACGAGGCTCGGCTTAACATCCAGTAAATCCTAAATTCAAACCCAAATCATTGATGCACAATAATTCACACTAATTCACCTGGATAGTTCTACTCAATAGTCACTTAATAATCAGTGCAGTCAGTAGCCTGACACCATTATTTATACATCTGGCAGAAAACATTCATAAGTCCAGAGTGTCATGCTTGAACCACGGGGTTGGTAGTTACTCATTTTCTCCCTATATGACAGTAATTTTATTATAAAAATGTATTTTTATATTTTTTTAGTATTGTATTGATTGTCATGTTCATATAAAAATGTACTGTTGGTCATTTTACCTATTGATCCTGGTTTAAAGCAATCAAACATCTAGCCACACTGAGGAGCTGTGATACAGTGAAACAGTTTCTCTGTGGATGACAATATATGCTCCTGGAAATCTGGTTGAGCTCTCGAGAAAAAGGAGGTTTTAAAAACAGTGGCTCCTACTGCTATTAAGCATTACTCTTCAAGTACAAAACTTAATGATAAAAATTATTTTAGGCAATAAATGATTTTTGACATAATCTTTCTTGTGTGATCAACACTTTTAAAGCTTAAAATAATAGCCTTAAATTTGTAAATAAAAACCAAATGCAAAAGGACAAATATTTTCAACTTCTTCAACAGTCAAGTGCTAGTAAAATTCAAAGCATCTACATATATTAAATCAAGTGTGGATGAGTAAGGAAAAAAAAGTGATGGAAGCTTGGAATTATTTTTCTTCTTGAATTTTTGAATTTCACTTCTTTGATTGGTTCAGTCAAATCTTGAAAGTTGCACCATAAATTTCTGATATCTCTTTTCTTTACCCACATTTTCTTTCCTTCACACCAAGAAAAAGAAACCTTGACATAATTCTTTAAATGGAATCTATGTCTTCAAAATCGACAGAACCATTTTAACCAGAATACATTCTTGATCAATAATTTCAGTGCTGAAAAAGTAATTTTCTTTTTTGTCTCTACTCACATCATGTGGCCAGGCATTGAGTTCAATGAACACTATTGATTATATATCATTATAATTGGCAAATTACCAACTGTGCATGTTTTCTAAATGAATGTTGGGTATAACAGAGAGTGCGACAGGTATTTGAGGACACACGTTTTAGCAGGACATAAATCAAAAATGAGCTAATTTTTATTTAGGTGACATAAGTCAAATTTGAACATTTTCATTTCAGTTTCAGTCATATTGAAAGCATTAACATGAAAGATTCCAGTGTGGCACAAGAAATAAAAAAATGACATTCTTGGTTCATTGGCCACAGTGACTTCCTAGAACAAAAACAATATTAACAATTTTATTTTCCCAAAACAAGTCTACAATATTAACATTGCAGACTTGTTTTGGGAAAATAAAATTATTTTTCTAATGTCTTTGGCAAAACATATCAAAATCATAATTTTCCAAATTGTCTTCTACATTTATCACACAGAAACACATATCACACACACCCAGACACACACACATATGTATTGTGTATTTGGGCAGAAATCCTTCATCTATATTTTAATTAAAAACGACAGATAAGGTACTGTAATTAAGCTTTTTATTTCACTTTTCTGGACACAGAGTATGGGTTGAAACTGTTCAAATGTTCTGTAATTCCAGGTGCTTTTGGCTATACTTTTAGCCATTATCAATGATGATTAAATTTTTGCTTTTTAATTGGGTGCATGGGTTGTGTGCTTGGTTCTTGAGTTATATAGGAATGTTTAATAAAACACACACACACACACACACATATATATATATATATATATATATATATATATATATATATATATATATATATATATATCACTTTAAAAATCAAGTCAGTTGAATCCACTACCTTGGTTTCAACCTTATGGTATCCTCATGTGATTTTTATCAAATGACCTCTAAACTCTTTATTTTTTTAATAAAACTAATGAATGCTATATTATTATTTTTTTTCTTCAAGAAGAAGAAGAAATAATAATAATAATAATAATATTTCTAAATTTATCGGTGAAATGTACAATACCTCTTTTTATCCAGCCTCATATGTGCTTAAGAAACAATTTCTAATATTGTAAGCAAGAAGTCAAGGCTTTGGATTTCTGGTTTTGAAGGTTATTTAGATCCAGAAAATGTCATCACTGTTGGCAGAAGTTGCAAATATTCTTGTAGTTGTTATAAGGCTTTGCTTTTTTTAAAATTTCCCACCAAACAATCGAATCACTGTTGTTTTTTTCTTTTAAATTCCACACATGGTCAGATAGTTTGGTAGATTACCTAAGATTTGCTAGCTTAAATGACAAACCTAGGATTGTGCCATTTATGTTTTAAAGTACCTTCTGTACATCCTATGTACGTTTTATTTTGGCCATTAATATCTGTTACTTCTGCTTTATAGATTATAGCTTCTGTCTTACAAGATCCATTTAATGGACATCTATTCTTATTTCTGCAGTTGCATAAATTACTAGTATTAACTATATTTTGCTGTGTGCTAGTTTTGAGATTTCTGGCATTTTGTCTATTATTGTTTTTAAATTACTAGTGTAGCTTTGGCTTAATTTAACTGTGTTTTTATTGAATATCTTATGTAATTCTCAATTTTTGGGGAAGTGTTTAGTAACTTGAAAAATAATTTCCCAATTTACATTTTACCTCTAAATTAAAAGGCTGTGATTTTAAACTAAATGATATTTTTTTCTTAATGTTGAATTGTTCTTCATAAGTTGTTTAATTTGAGGTTCAAATTCTAGTTTGGTTTTGTGACTCTCTACCTTTTAAGTTCTTCTCATATTCTTACATTTTATACTCAAAAAGAGTTTTACTAGAAGAATTTCTGGATAATCTAGAAACCTATAAATATTAGGGATGTGCTTTATTATGATAGCAAAGTTAAAAGCTTTACATGTCATTTTTACTTTTATTTTATTTTTCACATGTGTATTAAGCACTTTTTAAAACTACTGTTTCCTGGTCTGATTCAACTCTGGCCATTAATCTTTTATCTATTATATATATATATATATATATATATATATATATATATATATATATATATATATATATATATATTTATATATATAAAAGTGAACATTGAAGTCAACACTTAGAAGTGACAGGTTGTTTCATGCTAGATGCAATCATCAGGCCTGAAGATTGTGTCTAGCATGAAACAGCCTGTCGCCTCTAAGTGTTGACTTCTGTGTTCACTTTTATATTTACATATGCTCTATCTCTGATATTGAGCACTTTATCCCATAAATATAGCACACCTTAAGACTATATTTCTTCATATATATATATATATATATATATATATATATATATATATATATATATTCTGTGTATTTAGGCAGCAAATATTCTTTAAGGCAAATATAATTAAAAACAACAGATGTTTTGTGTTGATTAATTTTAATGCATCTTTCTTAAGTCATCATCAAGATGGGTAGAGACAATTGGTGAGATTCATAGAATTAGTAAGTGTTATGACATAGGCAAGTGAGACATGATTTTCTTGTTTTTTATGATATATATATATATATATATATATATATATATATGTATATATATATATATAGACATTGAGGACAACTCCCAGTGGCAACAGTCTGTTTCGATTCTGGTTAAGCATGAAATAAATTGTTACCACCAGTTGCTGACCTCACTGTTCATTTCTATATGTACACACATTCTATCCTTGATATTGAGCACTTTAACCCATAAATATTTACCTTAAAACTGTATATATATATATAGCATGCTGCTCAACAGCTTTCTCAAGAACCTGTACTTCATAATGCTCCATAAGTTTTCTACGGGGTTGAGGTCAGGAGATTGGGTTGCCCATGTCATAACACTCACCTGCTTCTCATCAAAGTATTCCTTCATCAATTTTGATTTGTGACAAGGAGCATTATCCTGCATAAAATGAACTTGGTTGGGTTGATTTGCACCCTTTCAGCAGAAGGGAGCAGACAAGACTCTAAAATTCTTTTGTACTGCTTGCTCCTGAGGGTCTTTTTAATAGATTTTAAGAAACCAGTTCCATGAAAAGAAAAGCATCCCCAGAACATTATACTGAACGGATGCTTGACAGTGCTTACTGCTAAATTCAAAGAGCTTTCAAAGCTTCTTCTCCGGATTTTAGATCGCTTATCCTTTGAATTTAGCTCGACTTTCGTTTCATTGGAGAAGAGAACATTTAGTAAAAAAATCAGGTGAGTCACTTTTATCAAACAGCACTGTATATATATATATATATATATATATATATATATATATATATATATAAGCAAGGTATGGGTTTCTGCTAGTCTGTCTCTGTTGCACAGACACCTGTTCAGGCACATTTGTGCTTTTTCAACACCTATAGAGTTTTGTGGCATACAGTAGCCGTTAATAATTAAGTATAACTCAAGACTTCAATGTTAAGATAAAACAGTATTTGATTACAACGACAAATAAATACTTAACAAGAACAAAGAAGTAAAATTCAACCAAAGATAATTAATCATTTCAGTGAATATCTTGTTAGTAACGAGGCTCGGCTTAACATCCAGTAAATCCTAAATTCAAACCCAAATCATTGATGCACAATAATTCACACTAATTCACCTGGATAGTTCTACTCAATAGTCACTTAATAATCAGTGCAGTCAGTAGCCTGACACCATTATTTATACATCTGGCAGAAAACATTCATAAGTCCAGAGTGTCATGCTTGAACCACGGGGTTGGTAGTTACTCATTTTCTCCCTATATGACAGTAATTTTATTATAAAAATGTATTTTTATATTTTTTTAGTATTGTATTGATTGTCATGTTCATATAAAAATGTACTGTTGGTCATTTTACCTATTGATCCTGGTTTAAAGCAATCAAACATCTAGCCACACTGAGGAGCTGTGATACAGTGAAACAGTTTCTCTGTGGATGACAATATATGCTCCTGGAAATCTGGTTGAGCTCTCGAGAAAAAGGAGGTTTTAAAAACAGTGGCTCCTACTGCTATTAAGCATTACTCTTCAAGTACAAAACTTAATGATAAAAATTATTTTAGGCAATAAATGATTTTTGACATAATCTTTCTTGTGTGATCAACACTTTTAAAGCTTAAAATAATAGCCTTAAATTTGTAAATAAAAACCAAATGCAAAAGGACAAATATTTTCAACTTCTTCAACAGTCAAGTGCTAGTAAAATTCAAAGCATCTACATATATTAAATCAAGTGTGGATGAGTAAGGAAAAAAAAGTGATGGAAGCTTGGAATTATTTTTCTTCTTGAATTTTTGAATTTCACTTCTTTGATTGGTTCAGTCAAATCTTGAAAGTTGCACCATAAATTTCTGATATCTCTTTTCTTTACCCACATTTTCTTTCCTTCACACCAAGAAAAAGAAACCTTGACATAATTCTTTAAATGGAATCTATGTCTTCAAAATCGACAGAACCATTTTAACCAGAATACATTCTTGATCAATAATTTCAGTGCTGAAAAAGTAATTTTCTTTTTTGTCTCTACTCACATCATGTGGCCAGGCATTGAGTTCAATGAACACTATTGATTATATATCATTATAATTGGCAAATTACCAACTGTGCATGTTTTCTAAATGAATGTTGGGTATAACAGAGAGTGCGACAGGTATTTGAGGACACACGTTTTAGCAGGACATAAATCAAAAATGAGCTAATTTTTATTTAGGTGACATAAGTCAAATTTGAACATTTTCATTTCAGTTTCAGTCATATTGAAAGCATTAACATGAAAGATTCCAGTGTGGCACAAGAAATAAAAAAATGACATTCTTGGTTCATTGGCCACAGTGACTTCCTAGAACAAAAACAATATTAACAATTTTATTTTCCCAAAACAAGTCTACAATATTAACATTGCAGACTTGTTTTGGGAAAATAAAATTATTTTTCTAATGTCTTTGGCAAAACATATCAAAATCATAATTTTCCAAATTGTCTTCTACATTTATCACACAGAAACACATATCACACACACCCAGACACACACACATATGTATTGTGTATTTGGGCAGAAATCCTTCATCTATATTTTAATTAAAAACGACAGATAAGGTACTGTAATTAAGCTTTTTATTTCACTTTTCTGGACACAGAGTATGGGTTGAAACTGTTCAAATGTTCTGTAATTCCAGGTGCTTTTGGCTATACTTTTAGCCATTATCAATGATGATTAAATTTTTGCTTTTTAATTGGGTGCATGGGTTGTGTGCTTGGTTCTTGAGTTATATAGGAATGTTTAATAAAACACACACACACACACACATATATATATATATATATATATATATATATATATATATATATATATATATATATATATATCACTTTAAAAATCAAGTCAGTTGAATCCACTACCTTGGTTTCAACCTTATGGTATCCTCATGTGATTTTTATCAAATGACCTCTAAACTCTTTATTTTTTTAATAAAACTAATGAATGCTATATTATTATTTTTTTTCTTCAAGAAGAAGAAGAAATAATAATAATAATAATAATATTTCTAAATTTATCGGTGAAATGTACAATACCTCTTTTTATCCAGCCTCATATGTGCTTAAGAAACAATTTCTAATATTGTAAGCAAGAAGTCAAGGCTTTGGATTTCTGGTTTTGAAGGTTATTTAGATCCAGAAAATGTCATCACTGTTGGCAGAAGTTGCAAATATTCTTGTAGTTGTTATAAGGCTTTGCTTTTTTTAAAATTTCCCACCAAACAATCGAATCACTGTTGTTTTTTTCTTTTAAATTCCACACATGGTCAGATAGTTTGGTAGATTACCTAAGATTTGCTAGCTTAAATGACAAACCTAGGATTGTGCCATTTATGTTTTAAAGTACCTTCTGTACATCCTATGTACGTTTTATTTTGGCCATTAATATCTGTTACTTCTGCTTTATAGATTATAGCTTCTGTCTTACAAGATCCATTTAATGGACATCTATTCTTATTTCTGCAGTTGCATAAATTACTAGTATTAACTATATTTTGCTGTGTGCTAGTTTTGAGATTTCTGGCATTTTGTCTATTATTGTTTTTAAATTACTAGTGTAGCTTTGGCTTAATTTAACTGTGTTTTTATTGAATATCTTATGTAATTCTCAATTTTTGGGGAAGTGTTTAGTAACTTGAAAAATAATTTCCCAATTTACATTTTACCTCTAAATTAAAAGGCTGTGATTTTAAACTAAATGATATTTTTTTCTTAATGTTGAATTGTTCTTCATAAGTTGTTTAATTTGAGGTTCAAATTCTAGTTTGGTTTTGTGACTCTCTACCTTTTAAGTTCTTCTCATATTCTTACATTTTATACTCAAAAAGAGTTTTACTAGAAGAATTTCTGGATAATCTAGAAACCTATAAATATTAGGGATGTGCTTTATTATGATAGCAAAGTTAAAAGCTTTACATGTCATTTTTACTTTTATTTTATTTTTCACATGTGTATTAAGCACTTTTTAAAACTACTGTTTCCTGGTCTGATTCAACTCTGGCCATTAATCTTTTATCTATTATATATATATATATATATATATATATATATATATATATATATATATATATATATATATATATATTTATATATATAAAAGTGAACATTGAAGTCAACACTTAGAAGTGACAGGTTGTTTCATGCTAGATGCAATCATCAGGCCTGAAGATTGTGTCTAGCATGAAACAGCCTGTCGCCTCTAAGTGTTGACTTCTGTGTTCACTTTTATATTTACATATGCTCTATCTCTGATATTGAGCACTTTATCCCATAAATATAGCACACCTTAAGACTATATTTCTTCATATATATATATATATATATATATATATATATATATATATATATATATATATATATATATATATTCTGTGTATTTAGGCAGCAAATATTCTTTAAGGCAAATATAATTAAAAACAACAGATGTTTTGTGTTGATTAATTTTAATGCATCTTTCTTAAGTCATCATCAAGATGGGTAGAGACAATTGGTGAGATTCATAGAATTAGTAAGTGTTATGACATAGGCAAGTGAGACATGATTTTCTTGTTTTTTATGATATATATATATATATATATATATATATATATATGTATATATATATATATAGACATTGAGGACAACTCCCAGTGGCAACAGTCTGTTTCGATTCTGGTTAAGCATGAAATAAATTGTTACCACCAGTTGCTGACCTCACTGTTCATTTCTATATGTACACACATTCTATCCTTGATATTGAGCACTTTAACCCATAAATATTTACCTTAAAACTGTATATATATATATAGCATGCTGCTCAACAGCTTTCTCAAGAACCTGTACTTCATAATGCTCCATAAGTTTTCTACGGGGTTGAGGTCAGGAGATTGGGTTGCCCATGTCATAACACTCACCTGCTTCTCATCAAAGTATTCCTTCATCAATTTTGATTTGTGACAAGGAGCATTATCCTGCATAAAATGAACTTGGTTGGGTTGATTTGCACCCTTTCAGCAGAAGGGAGCAGACAAGACTCTAAAATTCTTTTGTACTGCTTGCTCCTGAGGGTCTTTTTAATAGATTTTAAGAAACCAGTTCCATGAAAAGAAAAGCATCCCCAGAACATTATACTGAACGGATGCTTGACAGTGCTTACTGCTAAATTCAAAGAGCTTTCAAAGCTTCTTCTCCGGATTTTAGATCGCTTATCCTTTGAATTTAGCTCGACTTTCGTTTCATTGGAGAAGAGAACATTTAGTAAAAAAATCAGGTGAGTCACTTTTATCAAACAGCACTGTATATATATATATATATATATATATATATATATATATATATATATAAGCAAGGTATGGGTTTCTGCTAGTCTGTCTCTGTTGCACAGACACCTGTTCAGGCACATTTGTGCTTTTTCAACACCTATAGAGTTTTGTGGCATACAGTAGCCGTTAATAATTAAGTATAACTCAAGACTTCAATGTTAAGATAAAACAGTATTTGATTACAACGACAAATAAATACTTAACAAGAACAAAGAAGTAAAATTCAACCAAAGATAATTAATCATTTCAGTGAATATCTTGTTAGTAACGAGGCTCGGCTTAACATCCAGTAAATCCTAAATTCAAACCCAAATCATTGATGCACAATAATTCACACTAATTCACCTGGATAGTTCTACTCAATAGTCACTTAATAATCAGTGCAGTCAGTAGCCTGACACCATTATTTATACATCTGGCAGAAAACATTCATAAGTCCAGAGTGTCATGCTTGAACCACGGGGTTGGTAGTTACTCATTTTCTCCCTATATGACAGTAATTTTATTATAAAAATGTATTTTTATATTTTTTTAGTATTGTATTGATTGTCATGTTCATATAAAAATGTACTGTTGGTCATTTTACCTATTGATCCTGGTTTAAAGCAATCAAACATCTAGCCACACTGAGGAGCTGTGATACAGTGAAACAGTTTCTCTGTGGATGACAATATATGCTCCTGGAAATCTGGTTGAGCTCTCGAGAAAAAGGAGGTTTTAAAAACAGTGGCTCCTACTGCTATTAAGCATTACTCTTCAAGTACAAATTGAGTTCTCCATTGGTGTATTTCGTAGAGAAAAAAACCCATTAAAATTCCCTTTCTTTTTGCCATATGACGATGGCCTAGGGGTAAGTCTGTCTGTGGATGACTATATATATATATATATATATATATATATATATATATATACATACACACACACACATACACATACACACATACATATATATATATACACACACACATACACACACACACACACATATATATATATAGTTCGACTCAATAGTCACTCAGTGATCAATCAATAATCACTGCAGTCAGTAGCCTGACATTGCTATTTATACACCTGGTGGAAAACATATACGTTCCGAGTTTCACGTTTGAACTTCAGTAGTTACTCATTTTTTTCCTATATGACACAGAGCCCAGGTTTTATGTAAGGAGAGGGTGCACCATCTGGTGTTATCAACATTTTGAACATAGCCAGTATGGGTAAAGTGTCGGTCACAATGACTTGTGACTTTGCATTAGCACAACTGTCTACCCAATTGTTTCTGTCTACCCAATTTCACTCACAATGCTTGGGTCAACCGGTGGTATGGTTTTTCAAGCACTTTTCAAAGGTATCACACGCTGTGATGATATACTGATAAATCTACCATGGTGAGATTCTAATCCTGCTCTCATAATTTGGAAAGCGAACATTCTAACTACCGTTTTGATGTCTATGCAGAAACAAAGATATTTATATCAAATTATGAGCGGAATTTTTTTTTTATTCATTCCTTTTTTTAAGTGTGAGGATTGCTGAACAAAGACAATCTCTCTCTTTCTTTCTCTCTCTCTCTCTCTCTCAGCACCCAAAGTCATTTCCTTCTTCTTTTTTCTTTTTCTTCAAGCAATATCATGAGACATACATCTTAACTAAGCTAACCTTTTTGGCTAGAAGAGTTGCCAGAAACAAGATAGAGTTTACGACTAATCTGCCGTAGTGGCTTCACTCCTGATTTGAAATCTGAGGTGCTTCTCTTCTTAAGTGATTACCAACTAAGGCTAAAGAACTCAGTCTACTCTGTTATTTTATCTATTACTGGATGGGTAAGTGGGTTCATGCCTTTCCCAAGAGCACGAGCCTTGAGTAAATGCAGTCAGAACTGGCTGGCACTTGAACTTGAACTCCGATTCTGTTTTTAGCGCTGGTAACCATTAAGCCATTCCGCATCTCTAAAAGAAATATACGAGGGGGTGCTGAAAATTTTTTCGTTCCGATCAAGAAAGGAGTTTTGTTTTTAAATCTTGTGTTGGGTCATTTAATCAAATTTTTGGTAGTGGATCGGGCTGGGAACTTTTCAAAGTCAAAGGTGTTCAAATTGCAAGAGGTTTTATTCAAAAGGAAGTTCTGAGCATGTTGCACACTCTTTCAGCGATATTAAGTAATACCATAAATTTGCATTCATCAATATCTAGAAATATCACTTTAACATTTTTACAGCCCCCACCCGCAAAGAAATATATAGTTATTTACAAACGTAGTCATACTGAACTTTTCTTACACAAATGTAAACTTTATTTTTCTAGTCATTTTCTAAGCTTAGATTTACTGGGTACAAGTTAACAATAATTGAATACTTTTGTGGGGATTACCCTCCACTTGGTCTGTCAAGAGGTCGTTGAGTTGCGTTGTTTAAGTACTATAAAAGAACGAGCATATCTTTCTCTTTTTTTTCTCCTCTTTTTTCTCTTTCACTCCTAACAATGGGTAGGTAGCAACATCAACACGGGGCTCATCCTCGCTGGGGACAATATGTTTCTCTATCTATTCTTTCTCTATCGTTCCCCTTCCTCTCAAGATTGTTGCGTGCTAGATAGTATTTGCGATAATATAGACAAAGCCATCTCCCTACAGCCATTTTCAAAAATATTCGTGTTTGGTGGTTTAAACACTTTGTAACTGGCCTCGTTGGCATTCAAACCATTAACTTCTCAACCACTCAATGTCTCACACAAGTGGTTGACTTCCCCACGCGTTTCCCTAGTAATCCTGACGGGCACGCTTCTCTTCTCGATTTCTTTTTTACCTTTATTCATGACTCTTGTCGTATTACGCAGCTCTGCCCTCTTGGCAAATCTGATCATGGAATAATGTCTGTAAATTTCTCCTTCCGCTCCTCCACCAGCCAAGAACCGCCTACCAACAGAATACCTTTCTGTTATCAACGAGCAAATTGGGGCTCGTTCCCTGGTTTTCTTTGTAACATCCCTTGGAATGAAGTTTTTAATCATCCTGTTTATAAATACAAGTCTGAGGTCTCCTCCTGGTTGGGCTCTGGCATCGATGCTTTCATTCCAGCAAGGAAATACCAACTTAAACTGCGTCCAGCTCCTTGGTTCTCACTTTCATGCTCAGCCGCTATAGCCCACAGGAATCACTTCCTCCGGCTGAACCAGAGCGACACGTCTGATTGCAACAGACATCTCTTTTTCTCTGCTCGTAACGAGTACAAGTGTGTCTTCAATGCAGCGCAATTACTGTTCTCTAATAGAATATACAATGTGTATTATATCGAAAGTTCGGTTCTAGAGATTATTAGCGGCTCTTCAACAAAGAACAACAGCAAATCTTCAATCCCTCCTCAATTCAATCAATTCGAAGTCCTGACATTCATAGCAGATAAGGTTGAATGCCTTGCTCGCAAATTCTCTTCCAACTCAACACTCTACTCGTTTGGAGTACCACAGCTGATTTCCCCTTTAGAACTGAGGCTCTACTGAGTGATATGCGTATAACCCCGTTAATAGTCTCGGACATCATTTCTCCCACAAGGCAAATGAAGATGACGGGATACCAGCCGTCGTCCTAAAGAAATGTGCTCCTGAGCTGGCTCCAGTTCGCTCCAAACGCTACAACTGTTGTCTTGCTGCTTCCTACTTTCCAGCTTCTTGGATGTCCTCCTCTGTAGTTCTTGTTTTTAAGAACCTTTGGGGGAACCTTCTGGACCCTCTAACTATCGCCCTGTTAGTCTCCTGTCACTTTTCGGCAAAGTATTCGAGGCTTTAATCAATGCTGAAGTGGTTAAGCATCTTACCTCTCACGACCTACTCTCTGATAAACAATATGGATTCCGTTTTGCCCGGTCTACTGCTGACCTGCTTACGGTCATCACTGTATATGTATATCAAGCTCTTGATAATAACGGCGATGCTTGAGCTATGTTTCTAGATATCCCATAAGCGTTTTTGACAGGGTTTGGCATACTGGTCTTCTACGTATGCTTCAGGGCTACAGTATTGCAGGACGATTGTTTGATTTAATCCAATCATTCCTATCCAATCGTGAAATGAATTTCTGAACGTGATCGCTTCCAGATCCTTTCACATGAACGCGAGTGTCTATTCTGATTCCTACGTTGTTTCTGATCTTCATCAATGATCTTCCTGATGTCATCAGTTCCCAAGTAGGCATTTATGCAGATAACACTACCATTTACTCCTGTCTCAATAGCAAATGCGTCAGAGTTGACAAAGTTGACCTGGCCGCTGCTCTAATGTGTGGTTAACTTGGACAGGAAATGGCTTGTAAATTTTAATGCCTCCAAACTAAACTGCTCTCATTTGACCACCATAGAGAAACTTCTCTGCTCGCCATCAATATGGCTGATGCTTGACTCTGGGAGAGTGTCACCCTGCGCCTTCTTGGCCTTACGTTCTCAATTGACTTGAAGTGGAACAACTAAATTGAATCAATAGCTGCATCTGCTGCAAGGAAAGTTGGTTTATTGTGTTGAGCTAGTAGGTTTTTCTCGTCAGAGTCCATATTACACATTTACAAATCTACCATTCGTCCGTGCATAGAACAATATTTCCATATCTGGTCTGGTGCCCCTGATATTCATCTCGAGATTCTTGACAATATCCAAAGAAGGATCTGCAATGTAATCGTCATTTAGCTTCCCCCTGTCTTTTCTACAAATATTTTCATGGCAACTTCTCTGACAAGCTTTTTTCCCTGGTACCCATCTACATGAATTTAAGCGTGCTACTCGATTGCCATCTAGGTCCCACCCTTTAACTGTTGAAATAGTTAAATGTAACCGCCGCTTCCACTCCAACACTTTCTTTACTCGCACTTCCCGACAGTGGAACTCCCTTCCGTTTACTCGCTTCCCTGATAGATACAATCTTCGAAAATTTAAATGTAACGTCAATCGCAATCTTCTGTTGTCTTGAACCATGTTCATCTTTTATTCTTTCCTCATCCCCTATACCCAGTCTTTTCTCTCACTTTCACTCTCTGTAACCCCCTGCGTACTAGTGTCATTCTCGCCTTCCTTGGGGTGAAATGATTAAAAAAATTATATTAGAAAAATAATGATGTTGAGTCGATTTAATAAGATTTTGTAAAACGAGATTAAATTTACATTTTTTGGTCATGGAAGTCATCAATATTCATACATGTAATAGGTATATAGAAATTATAGTACGCTGCTTTGTGGAACTGACTCCCATGAGGATGCTTCCCGGATCACTACAATCTTCCCCACATATCCATATAAACAGTGTTTCTTGCTCTGTAACCCTCTACCTCGAGTGACTCTCGTGCTTTGTACAATTAAAAAAAATCCATAGCTGAAAATAATTCAACTAGACGGGCATTTATGAAAATGAATCAAATTGACGCGTCGTCATGAAAACAGATAAAAATTGTTGAATAGAAAAAAATTTATAAAAGGAAAACTATAAAGAAGGAAAAAGTGGAGCAATGGCTCGGAAGCAATTTAACAGTTTGCCGCTTATTTTTCCAAAATTTTGATTTATAGATTTGTTCGTTTTCTAATAATAAGTTAAAAATATAAAGTAAAAAAAAAACAAAAAAAAACGGAGATCTGAAACTTTGTAACTTTAATCTGTTCACCTGTCTTAGAGTGACGATGTTTAATAAAAATAAATCAAAATTATCATTATTACTAAATGTTCAAAAATTCTTTAAATTTATCTGATGTGTCGAAATCGGAAGAAAGTCAAAAAAGCGCACCGGCCGAAATACTCGAAACAACAAAAACGAGATTTCTGTTGTTTTCCTGCTGGATTTGATTTTTCCTAACGGAGTTGCATAAATGTTGAATGGATTGTTTTTTTGTTTTTTTGTTTTTTTTTATCAACACGTGTCCTGATAAATGCAATACCCCCCCCCCAACCCCCCCCCCCCCAAAAAAAAAAACAGTTTTCCTGATGGAACAAGAGATTAGCTTAAACTGTTGCTAATAAAACTAATGGAAAACTTTTAAGTCAATTAAGCGAATTTTGCTTTTAATTAATTTTAGTGCACGGCAAAATCGTTTGATTAAATGACCGCATTCAGGGTGATTCACGTTGCAGTTTTAATTCGTGCACGACCGAAAATAGTTGTGAAGTGGTTGAGAAAAATACAGCTCAAATTATCAGTCGATGTCGCTAGTAATTTTTAAATTAACAGAGAGAGAGAGAGAGAGAGAGAGAGAGAGAGAGAGAGAGAGAGAGAGGGGGAAGGTTTAGTCGTCTACAATATCCATGCTTATCGATCTTGCGCAAACATTGCTAATGATAAGAGATTGTTTCAACCAACCACTGAATTTGTAAAGTAAAACTCTCCTATCACCTGATACAAAAGGATTCCAACAGCCGTCAAACAGATCTTATAAGTCGTTGTGGGAGTATGAAATAAAATCAATCAATAAAATAATAATAATGAATAATGGAAAAAGAAATACATTTTCTCAAGATGCTAGTAATAAAGGAGCTGGAAATTTTATTATCCTCACATAGCTTCGTCAAACGCCCATTAGGCGGCGCTGTTTAAGTCTAAAAACATTTTCCTTCCTCTGTCACTTTTCTCTTTTTTGCTCCAAGATATGGCGCACGTGAAAAAAGGACGTTTCCTTGGTTCACTGACGATTGAACTCTTTCCATTTTCCAATTCATGGTGTTCACACGTGTCATCCAAAATCTCCACCTATGAAGGAAACGAAACTTTTCATTAGTCATTCCAACTCAGCGCAAGGCTGATTGAGCTCGACCATTATAACCAAGCTGACCTTCCAACTATGAAGTAAGTACAAGATTTCTTTGCTGGTTCCAACTCTGCGCACGACTGAGTTGAGATCGAGCATCATACCACTGTTTATCCTTACTTACCCTAACTTCTGGACCAGAAAGAAAACGGACATTCCCAAGAGATATGGAGAACTTTGTTTCGTTACAGTTTATATATATATATATATATATATAAAAAAGAGAATAAACGGTCCGCAGTAGAAACCCAAGTTTTTATAGGCGTCTTCTTTAATTGTTTACATATGAACACGTATATACACACTATACAATAGACACCCGGGCACCTCGAGGCGGTATAATGGTTAGCAAGCTTGGCTTGCTAGAACATTTACGACTGAGTAGTGAGTTCGGTCCTCAATGGGTGCCCCATACTTTCGGTCTTGTGCCACATCTAAGCTACGCTTGGAAAGTCGCTCTATAATAGACACCAACACGCAACCTTTTAACTCCCATAGAATTTAAGCCTAACTTTCTCGGTGTACCGATCATTATAAAATATAGACGGTTCAAATATTGATTGTTTCTGTAGATAAACCTTTCAATTTTTTTTTTTTTATATATATATATATATATATATATATATATATATATATATATATATATATATATATATATATATAATTTCACCACAAGCAAGTAATGCCACTAGTACACATAGGATTACGGAGAAGTGAAAGTAAAAAGAGAAGACTGAGAATAGGTAGGATTGAGGAAAGTACAAAAGATGAACTGAATTCAAGAAGATAATAGATGGCGAATGATGTTGCATTTAAATTTTTGAAGATTTTAATTATCAGGGAAGCAAGGAAAGGTGAGTTAGTTGCATAGGTGGGAAGTGCGAGAAATTAAACTCCTTGTCCAGAAGTGGCAGTTGCATTTAATTATTTCACCAATAAAATGGTGGAACCTAGATGCCAGTCTAGTAGCACATTTAAATTCATGTAGTCGGGAAACCAGGAAAAAAATTATTCTAATTGTTCTCATTTAAAGCAAGAGGACAAGATAAATAGAAATTTAACCAGATTTTTGTTATAAGCAGGATTAAGTGATTTGGAACGATGTGATTTAAGATGCACGTAAGGACCAATAAATTTTACTCCTCTAAGAGAATTATAGCAGAATTCTCACGACTGAAGACTGATATTAATTTTCGATACACTTTAAAATAAATTGCTTTTATTACTTTTTATGGGAGAATATACAAAAATTTCGGTATATCAGAAAAATGTTAGGCAAAGTGGAAATAAATTTTGTGTAAGGCGTTACGTCCCATAGATCAGTTATAAAAAATTCATTTTATAAAAAAAAGTTAAATTTCGTGCATTTTTATGGCCTTTTAGGCTCAAACGGCGAAGCGCCAAGATCATGCGAATCTCTTTTTTTGAATACTCGGAAGGGGATTTTATTGGCCAATGGGCATTAAGTTTTTCTAGCACTTAAAAATTTTGGCTGGAACCGAATTTTATGACCCAATTAAGAATAAAAAGTACTGCTATCAGCAATTGGGATGTGGAAGTGATTTGAAAAGAAAACGCCAGAGCGTCAGCATCGTCCGGGGCAGATTTCACAAGACATCATATAAAAGGACAGTCCAGTGAGTGGTTATAAATCTGACTTGACAGATCCAAGGCAGATTCGTACAACGAATTTCACACCTACAAGAATTTGCCTACGTCAGCTTCGAGCTAAGATGTCCTTTACAGAACCGTTATAGCAGGGGTTGCTATCATTTAAAAGACTGTGCGCTTTCTGCCATATTGTGAATCCTCTTACTCCGAGTTTTTCCTTATTTTTGTATTTCTGAAGGAATATATTTTGTATACGAATCCGTTGGTCTTATTAATATTTTTAGTGACTTGTATTTTTTCCTGTTTTTTTGGAGTTGGTAGGAAAGGGATTTTTTTTATAGAGTGTTTCTCAATCTTTTCTTCTTTGTGGCCCATTTTTGTTGTCGAAAAATCTCAGGCCAACGTAAGCACAAATAGAAATTCCATGTAACAAGAAATACATTTTATTTACAAAAACAAAATATCGTAGAAAATATGACTCCTAACTGATAACTACACTGCTCGTGGTGTCTATCTATTAGCTTGTTATGTTGAACTTGCAAGCATTGGTTTTTAGCTTCAAACATAAGCCTACAGGCCCTAGTCTCTTTTCAATTTACACACCAGGTCCATTTAACAAATTTCTCTGGCCCACTCATTGGACGAAAAAGTAATGTTTTTCTTAATGTAATTATAATATATTTATGTAGGAGGGACAGAGAAAATATATAAAAATGCGAGCGTCGGTTACAATTAAGCACTGACAGGAAACGCTGAAGTTTAATATTTTATTTTTTTAATATTTTTATTTTTAGACGTGTCTGGATATACATGAAGGTCCGAGCTTGTATCATTAAGAAATAGTAATAACGATATAGTAGTAAAAGTCTGGAACGTCTCGTCTGTGGGATAAGTCTAGATGGTGAGGATTGCAGCAGCCCAGATATGACAGCAATACTTCATTCTTTCATGCTCTATTTTCAGAAGAGATAGAGCAATGGCAGCAGGGGGTCAGGTCATTTCTGGGAACGATACAAAGGACTGGCCATTCTTCTAGCATGTTTTCCGATGACACCGAATAGACGCGTTCCATTTGATATTGAGGCTCCTTCGGAAGAGGGAGTCTCAATATCATTACCTGGTTCCTTATGCGTCGCTGAAAAAAGAAGTGTCGAAGAAACTTTAATTATTTTGTCCAAACCCCAAGTATGCGTGTGCTGTCACTTTAAAGTCGATCTTGTGTCATATTCCGTCCGAGTGGGTGTGCAGATAAATCTTTACAAGGAGAAGTAATAAACCGTGTTATTTAAATTGACTGATTTTATTTCTCATCGGCTATCAACATCATTAACATAACAAGCACACTTCTAATGCCATCATATGTTTACCTCTTCAAAAGGCCATTCTTTATACTCGGTAGCCTCGAGTTCGTTCTTAAATGCTATTAGCCTACATTTCATTAGAAATGTTTAAATCTTAACTGATTTCATTTTAAAAAAAGATCTCGTTCGTGTGCATTTTGGCATAGATATTATATAGCAATAATTTTTTAATAAAGTTTCTAAAACTGAGGTTTTTCTGACGATATGTTGGCCTTGACTGAATGTACTTAGAAAAGTGAACATTGAAATCAACACTGAGAGGCGACACACTGTTTCATGCTAGACGCAATCATCAGGCCTGATGATTGCGTTCACTTTTATATTTAGATACACTCTATCCCTGATAGCGAGTATTTTATTCCATAAATATAACACACCTTAAAACTATCTATCTATCTATATCCATATATATATATATATATATATATATATATATATAAAGAAAGAACAGTAAGATATATAATCCGGTGTTCTTATAGATATTTTTATTTTTACAAAATAGTGCTCAATGTAAATTTACAGAGTATTAATATTATAAATTAATTGATTTTAAATATATTTTTTCGCTACACAGTTCTAACCATGTTTCAAAAATGGAAACTGAAAGCTCTGAATTTAATTTTGTAATTAAATTAAAGACATTAGTTCCATTTCATCCTCAAGCGAATTTTGGAGTAACTTTTAAAATTACTGGGTTTTAAAGACACAGCAAAAATCATAATTCACGTTTCCAAGGTTACAGAGAAATCCATTCAATCAGACTAGGGTTGTTTGCGTGTTCATTATCGCTGTATTTTGTTGTATCAATTATTAGTTACGTTTTGGTAGCGGTAGGGATTTATTTTTCAATGAAATCTGACATCCGTTAAATGCATGGCGTCTGGATTTATTTAAAAATTTTATTGTTAACGGCAAAAATTCTGACGGCATTTTTTTCTATTTGTATATTTAAAGATTTTTTTTTTGGGGGGGGTTAGGTTAGAATACGTTTAATTTAACTACGATTTGAAAAATATTTTCACTTTTAATTTTTAATATACTATATTTCTTTTAAGAACAAGTAAATGTATTGAATCCCTTACATTATGTAGAATTATTTTCACATCAAGTATAAGTATGTATGTTATTAGGTAACTTTTTTTTTTTAATTATATTTAAATATTATTTAAGTAAAATTTATGACAATGACGGCAAAAATAGCTAATTAATTTCACTGATTTAGTAAGCTTTTATTTTTTATATAAACCTAGTAATTTCTCATGTAAGTACAAAGGACATGGGTCATTCAATGGCTTACATCATCTAGCTTTTCATATTCATTTCATTTTACTGTAGGTGTTTTACTGGATTCTTTTAAGTGCTTGTAGTACTAAGAGGCAGGTCTTTAAATTAGAGTACGTTTTATTTAATTACAATTTTAAAAGATGTTTAGGTTAGAATTCGTTTTATTTAACTACAATTTTAAATACAACTTTAAAATATTTCACTGTTAGTTTTAATAGATTATATTTCTTTTTAAAAGAAGTAAATGTATTAGAATTACTAACAGTAAGTAAAATTATTTTTCCGTATCAAGTATAAGTATGTATATTACGATTTTTAAAATTTTATATTTAAATATTATTTGAGTAAAATTTATGACAATTACAGCAAAAATAGCTAATTCATTTCTCTGATTTAGTAAACTTTATTTTTTATAAACTTAGTAATATATAGTTTCTCATGTATGTACAAAGGAGATGGGTCTTTCAATGGCGTACATCTAACTTTTCATCATAATTTCATTTTTCTGTAGGTGTTTTATTCGATTCCTTTAAGTGCCGGTAGTACTTTGAGAGAGGTGTTTAAGTTAGAATACGTTTTATTTAACTACAATTTTTTAAAAGATGTTTAGGTTAGAATTCGTTTTAATTACAATTTTAAATACAACTTTAAAATATTTTCACTGTTATTTTAATAGACTTTTTTTCTTTTTTTAAACAAGTAAATGTAATAGAATTACTTACAGTATATAAAATTATTTTTTCACGTTAAATATAAGTGTGTATATTACCGGGTCGCACTTTTTAAATTTATTTTTATTTTTAAATATTATTTAAGGAAAATTTTTGACAATGACGGCATAAAATAGCTATTTCATTTCTCTGATTCAGCAAATTTTTATTTTTTATAAACTTAGTAATATATAGTTTCTCATGTATGCACATAGGACATGGGTCATTTAATGACCTACATATTCTAGCTTTTCTTATTAACTTCCATTTTACTGTAGGTATTTTATTTGATTTTTTAGGTGCCAGAAGTACTTCGAGAGAGATGTTTGATTTTTATATCTATTTATCCTAAATGAACTTTGATGTTGGTTGAATCTTTTTTGAATTCATGGCTAGTGCAACCTATATATATATTTATGTTTTCAGGATTTTCAATCGAAGAGATATTGCATTGGTATACTAATGATTCTGTGCACCATTTATTTTGTAGAGGGCAATTATGAAGGTTTCTACAGTTACATAATTTTTGTTTATCTTCATCAGTTTTTATTTTTATCTTTATTTTTCCATTGTCTAAATTTTTTTGGTTTTGGTATAAGTGTTTATTTAAGTTATTAGCATTATGTTTCTTAATAATTTTTTCTAAATTTTCCGTTCAGCTGTAACTCAATTTTAGTGTGTTTTTATTGAAAATAGTACTTAGTTTACTTTCACTAGGAAAATGCTTGACTATTAATGCGAGGAATTGTTGTCCTAATTTGTTTTTTACCATTTGGTTGTATGGGGGCGTATACCAAATTATTTTCTACTTCTATTTTTTCTATGCTTTCCATTTTCATTTTTTATATAAGTTAGTTTTGGGTTTTTGTAGTCACTCTCTTTTAGAGCTTTATTATAGGAATTGATATGCTCATCGAAAATCTTGTCATTTGCTGAATTTGTACTTATTCTTTTACTGATAGATAATGGTATATGTTTAATTATAGATGGGGGTGATTTGATTTAGGGTGTATATATAAAGGATGGGTGTTGGTTTTTTTTATAAGGTGTGTATGTATTTTTATTTAAATCTAATGTTATATCAAGGAAGTTCACTATTTTTAATTTAGTGCTAACCGTAATTTTTAAGCCCATGCTTTTAAATTCTTTATATAATACTTTTCTAATTTTATCTAATTTGAAGTTAGTTGAGTTTCTAATAACCATGCATAAGACCATCGTCTCTGTACAAATCAATATATATATATATATGTGTATATATATATATATATATATATATATACAAACCAATATATATATATATATATATATATACAAACCAATATATATATATATATATATATATATATATATATACAAACCAATATATATATATATATATACAAACCAATATATATATATATATATATATATATATATATATATATAGAGAGAGAGAGAGAGAGAGAGAGAGAAAGTATTACGCAATAAAATACAAAATATGGGGGATATGTGCGTGTCACTGAGGCCCATTAGCCCAGTGATATGAAACTTGCGTTGTATCGTAACGACCTGGTTCGATTCTCCCTAGTGGATGCGCACTGCTGATGAGTCCCAAAATAGGACGAAACGGCCATCCAGTGCTTTCTGCATTCTGTTGAGGATTCGATGAATTACTATGATTACTTTTAATTTTCTTTCATTATTAATTATTTATTATTTTGGTTTCATACTCCTGCATAGTCTATTACTAAGGGTTAGAGGGTATTTAGTGGTTTATTTCTTGTTATCACTAGAGATTTTTTTTTAAATTATTGATTTTAAAATTCAAGGAAATAAGTATTTTATGCTTTTTTATGTAATACCAGTCCTCCTTTATGGTGGCAAATACTGGACAATCTCCTGGTTCTACAGAAGGATGCTGAGAATAATATGGACTGAACATGTGAGCAACAAAAAAGTTTGAAAGAAAATGGAAACAAAAAGGACACTTATACTTAACATCAGAAAGAAACTATTGAAATTTCTAGGGCACGTAATGAAGAAAGAGGGCTTGGAAAATCTGACACTCACAGGACATTGAAGCCAAGAGGGATAGAGGAAAACAGCATATAATTTACCTAACGAGCTTGTGTAAATTGATTACAGAACAGGATTTAGGAGAGATAACAAAAACAAAATTTACTAGGAGCTATAAAAGACAAGAAATTGTGGAGAGACAATGATAGTTAAAGTCCCGAAGGGACACGGCATGAAGAAGAAGACTGGAAGGTAAAAAAATGCGATTCAAGTAAAAAAAAAAAAAAAAACAAAAAAAAACAATTGTATAGTTTATGGGATTGAAAGTTTCAAAACATTTTACGAAGGTTCTGAAGAGTTCTCATAGACCAATATTCCATAGCCTGGTTGACCAACAGATGTTGATAGTGATCAAATTAAGATAACATATTCAAAATTGCCTAATGAAGCGTTGAAAATGATTTTCATCAACTTTGTTACGGATGTCGATTTGAATTACTATGAATATGTATTACAATGTGTTTGATGTCTAGTTATGTGGTTATAAAATGTTCTTTTATGTCTGTCCGTATCTAGAAAGGTTAATCAGATTCATAGAAATTTCCTGAATCTTCACTGTGTCGCCGTTAAACAATATTTTACAAATTAATCTCATACGTAATTACTACCGTAGTGAGTTTGATCTTCACTTGGTGCTGTCTGTTTGTGACCTTGATTAATAAATATGAAATTTTATCAACGTTTGAAGTCGGTGCACTAGAAAATTGAATTTAGATTCTGCTTATAGATTTTTTTAAATTTGTCCAAATAAATTTTCCCAGTTCCAGTGGCACACAATTCGCTCGGCGATTAGCACAGGATGAAGAAGTGGGTGTTTTACGGTACAGAAAATGGAATCAGTGGACCGAGTTGAAATTTCGGTTGAAATAGATCATATCCATTTCGCGGAAAAATATGAAGGTAAATAGTACGGTAGACTGGATTCTTAAGCCTTGCTTGGCAACCACTCTAGATGGAAAATTGTGAATTCCAAATAAAGAGTAGAATCCATTCCTTCCTTAGCTATGGGGAAAATTCAAAATCAATAAATGAAACAAAATAAAAGTAGTTGTGAATTGTAATCTTACACCATAAAAAAAGAAATGCATTAGGATAAGAATTATGTTTTTACCGTGTGGGATCATATTTTAATACGATTATAGTAAAATATGATATTTTTTTACTAATTTTTCACACAATATTGGGAGTCATTTCTACAACATAGCGGTTCTTAGGAAGAAGCTGTTCTTAATAATGGAATTCGAAGGGAATAGCGTTTCTTAGCTGTGAAAATCAGAACTGATGGAAGTAAGGAATGTATCTCGTTAGAACATTTGCCATGGGAAATAGCGATAGAGGCTTTCGACTTTTCGTCTATACGAAAGGTACTGTAGAGGTGGAAATAATCGATCATCCACAAGGTTGTTTAGACGCTTTTAAATGCCTGGTCACTTCTGTGTACCGATGCTCATCAAAGCCTGGATCCCGTCGTACACCCACCTCAATAACTCAGTGGATATAATTTGCTTTCTATTCATTGTTCCACCATGAGTCTACTAAATTTAGAGAAACTGAGCATATAACGTCGCAATGAAATATTTTATCTGATTTCGCCTTTGCAACTCTTTAAAGTTTAAATCCAATAAGAGAAAAAGAAACACTTTTGAGTAAGGTTAATTTGTTTAAGTAATGAGGATTATATTCTGAAATTTGTAATACTCATAAAACAAATATATCTAAGAGAAAAGAGTAACCTCCTAAGATTTTGTGTACTAAGAATCAAGTTATTACTTCTAAAATCTATGTTACTCGTGAAATATAAACGTATATGAAAGTTATTAAAAGCGTTTTACAAGAAAACTACAGAAAATAAAAATAACGATATCCAATATTCTCAATTTGTACTAAACACACTCATTAACTTAAATTATTTCAGATAAAATTGATTAACAAGTAATTATAATACATTATAATTTTTTCACTAAAATGAAGCAGTCACTCTTTTGACGATATCACTCGTTATGATTTTCTTTAATGTCAGCTCCTTTCAGGACGTAAATGATCATGATACTCCACAACTCCTTATTTTGATATATGTTTTGAATTACTATGACTTCTTGGGGAAGCTATAGAAATGGTTCCCCGTTGTCTTTTCCATGCTTTCGATTTCAGAGTTTCTTTCTCTAGATTGACCGCCATTTAAGTCCAGTTTCTACTGCTATTTAACTCAAATCCGGAGGGAGAAGAGGATGGATTCAAAGCTTTTTCCAAAGGTAATTAGTACGAAAGTGACCTCATCAGTCTAGGCGGGAATATATTTGTTTAATTTCTTTAAAATGTTGTGGTCGGCAAGAAGTATTTTAAAAAATACCAACCTTTAAAAATTCAAGTCAACAAACTTATTACCGTTAATAACGCAGAAATTAGATCTACTAAACCTCATAAAATGGTTAACTATATATATATATATATATATATATATATATATATATATATATATATATATATATATATATTAAGAAATTTTTATGTTTATACATTCTTTTTATCGATACAAATATTTAAGTAAATGCTCTGTTTTATAATAAACAGTATTAACAAAAAAAGAAAGAATGTATAAACATAAAAATGACTTGAAATAATTGTCGGACTTTGTCCATTTCATAATGTGTGACGTCATTTGTTTACATTTGGATACGCATTGGGTAGATATGAATGTACGTGAGAGAATCATGGAAGATTGTAGTTTAAAAGCAGTAAAATTGACCTTGTCAACACTCAGAGGCAACAGACTGTTTCATGCTAGACGCAATCATCAGACCACATCAGATGTGGGCTGATGATTGCGTCTAGCATGAAGCAGTCTGTCGCCTCCGACTGTTGACTTCAATATTCATGTAACACACTATCCTCACCCCACTGGACCCACGCACTCCACAGGACCAGTCGTTGATCCGGTATGGTCCAGTATTACAGGTTAGACACAAGTCTCCGGATTCCAATGTCAATTCGAAGCCACCATCCACGTTATGATTGTTTTGATCCTGGAGAGTGGTTAGAAAATTGTAGAAATCGGGAAGCTCTCCGTTGGTCCACCTGCGAATTCGTCAGGTGAGAATCAGGTTAAAAATTAATATAACCAAGTCGATTCGATTTTGAAAGGACAAAAGTTTTTTTTATATATTTAAAAGCAAACACACAACAACAAAAAATAATTCCTGTTGCACAAGGTTGAATGTTTCTTGTATGTGAACAATAATCAAACAAACACAAATACTTCGAATAATTTCAGTATAGGAGAGATGTGGTCTTAGTTTTAACCCTTTTTGGTCTGTTCTTAGCGCAACTACTACAACCTTCGATGTTCCCGTTCTCACTTGTAGTAATAGTAGTAGTAGTATTAGTAATAGTAGGAGTAGTGGTACTTAGCAACTTAGATGTTAGTGGCGGTATTTCGCTTCTTCGCCCTCAGCTTCAGCAACACAGCGGACGCTTCCTTTTCAATATCTGACGTCTCTTCACTCAGTTTGACTGCATTCGAAGACAGACGGACCCAAAAATCTCACTCCACTCAGTTCGCTCGTCTCTTTATTAAGAAAACCCGCTCACATCCTTGACTGGTGACGAGTCTGTTTTTCTAGTGCGAAGGCAATGACATACTACCAAAGTACAACTTCACTACTCCGAGAATAAACAATTTACTTTTTCAATGATTGGTTTCCAAGATTTACAACAAGACGCTATTGTTTATCACCTCGCTAGCAACCACTCTGTCGCTCTTTGTAAGCTGCAGAGAGTCTTGTTTCAAAAATAAATTCTAGATCAAAACATCCTTTATTTTAATTTCGATTCTTATAGTGTCAAAAATCCATTTCTTTTTTAAAAGTTAAAAATTATCATAGTTCCAGTAATTATCTATTAGTAATCTGATATCCTTTGTACACTTACAAAAAGATTGTACTTCGTGTTCTAAATTAACTTTCTGTAACATTTACATTTCAAAGTCTTTACAGCATGTTAACATCTTGGTTATTCGAAAACGCCTCTTTCATCCGGCGTCCTCTGTCTTACAGCATATCCTCTTTTATTACCATTATTATTATTTATGGGGTGATATCGCCCCTGCCACGTTCACTTTTATATTTACATAAGCTCTATCTCTGATATTGACCATTTTATCCCATAAATATAGCACGCCTTAAAGCAATATTTCTCTCTCTCTCTCTTTCTATATATATATATATATATATATATATATATATATATATATATATATTTGTGCATATGTTTGTGTATGCGTCTGTGTGTGTAAAGGTGATATAAATGTTGTTTAACATTTTGGAACCTGCGCATGCAAGAATAATTTTGGTCATCGAGATAAATATAGATTGTTAATTTTAATTTCGCGACAAGACATATTTTCATATGTAGGAGATGTAAAGCAGTTCTAATTTTTTTTTTTTTTTTTTATAAACGAGGACGATTATCTTAACATATTTGACCGAAAATAATCTGTTAGTCTATTGAATTCATGAAGAAAAACCCGCTAAATAGCATGTTCACTTAAATATTAACCGGCGGCAGTGCCTGTGGCCCTCACGCGTCGTCTTTCTGAACCTTACCCATTGAGTACCCATTGACAGTAACATGAGAGCTTATCATTTTCTGGGCCAATTCTTTGGGGGTCTGGCGCGGTTCATCTTTAATCAGCGTCTGTAATTGGTTTTCATCAAACTGAACAGGTCTACCAGAATGCGAAGAGTCTGTGAGTTTGAACTTAATCTTCTTGAAACGGGAAAACCATTTCTGTACCATTCTTTTGGTAATGACGTCATCTCCGTACACAGCAAAAATGTCTCAAACAGCTTTGGCAGCTTTGTGACTTTGATTAAAAGCAAAGAGAATATGTCGAACATGCTCATTCTTGTCTACTTGTCATTCCATCTCAGTGGGGTGTCTAATCTGAAATAAAATTTCACTGGCATTAGAAAACAGTTTAACAGGATTACCAGAGTTACTAAGAAGCAAAAAATGTTAAGAAATATAATTCTTTGAGATCATTTGCAGGACACACCAGAAAAAAACGAAAGAATACATATAACAACCTAATAAATTTTGTTTTTTATTCTCTGAATATTTGGAAGTTTTCAAGAAACCTTCAGTCTTGTTATCATGAAATCATTTAACCGTAATTGATTATTAACAGGCTCTTGAAATAACTATGTGAAATAAAAGTGGAAAATCGCCTTAATAAATCTTATGTTCGAAAGGTTGTTTTTTTTTTTTAACGAGATTTGAATAAAAAAATCTTTTCTTGTAATATGTTATTATTGGAAGTTTAACTTTAAATGTTGAAGTGATTTTGTACAAAAACACGCAATAATAGCAAAATAACCTAGAATATTAAAGCGTTTTCACGTGAATTTAGTGGCATACTAATATTGTAATTGTGACTTTAATCTCCGGTCTGGACAGTGCAGACTTAGACTTAGTGGAAAACAGGGCGAGTAATAAGCAAGCTTGTACTAAACAAGACATCTGTAGAGAAACTAGAACAATTTACTACATTCGACATTTCTTGCAGGTTTTCCGCGTCAACAGATCCCTGAAGAATACCAGAGAATATAACTGTCCTAACGTGGTGATAACAACAGAGATGAGGATATTAGTCAGAATGTGAATGATGATAACTCCTTATTCCAGATTTTTTTACAGTCATGAATACGGTTAATTGGTTAAAACAAGAATTTGTCTTTCTCTCGTCAGATTTAATTTGGAAGTTAATTTGTTAAAGATTATTTAAAAGAACAAAAAAGCCACATAAAAAATAAATTTAATTTAATGATAAACATTAACAGCTTGTCTGATTCTCGCTCCTGAGAAAAGCAAATCACAACAATGAACCACTTGACTGTCTGTAATCTATTTTTTTGTTGTCAGTGCTCTCAGGTGTTTCCGCTCGATTCTGACAAGATGTTTTTGTGACGCCAATATTCCAAAATGTGAATGATTGCTTAATTAATTCTATCGCAAAATATTGATTGCTGATTTATAGTCTGCTGCAGCCGAACGTCAACAACAGTTACTGTGGAAGTAGGTCAGGTTTTAGTTTGAACAGCAACTCTTTCAAAGAATTAAATAAACAGCAAATCTTTCGTCCTCTGTAAAACATTTTTTCGATTTTTGTCATCTTTTTTTTTTAAATTAAACCACTAAGAATTACGATATTCGTAAAATAGTTAAATTGTTTTAAATATTGTCCTTTTAATTCGAATTTTGAAAATAAAACTTTCTGTTTTTTTTTTTTTTATTTCTTTAGAAATAGTTATAAAAAAAAACAGACAAACTGTTGGGATTTTTCCCGATTGCGTGTGTTTTTGTGCTTGGCAATGTGAGTGGAATGAACAAAAGCCAAGGCTTTAAATAAATGTTCAACAGCTTTTATTTCTGGTTGAAAAAGAGTGCAAAATATTTACTGTTATGCGGGAAAAGGGGGGGGGCAGTTAAAAAAGTTCTTGATTAGTTTTTGTTGAAACTGATTTATTCGTTGTTTCCCACGGGAGGAATGCGACATCCGAGTGAGAAACTGCTAGGATAGGCCATGTCTTCTGCAGCAAGGGTTGTGTGTAGTTTTCCTTTGGTAGATGTCTCGAAGGGAGATTTCTCAGCCGGTTCCCACAGGGTGAACGAGAAATTTGAGTCAGGCTGCCAGGACACGCTTCGTCTTCTGCAGCAAAGATTAAGTGTAGGTTTCGAGCTGGGTTTGAAGGTTGCAACCGCTGTAAAGGATAAGTAGAAAAGAGCGGGCCTTGAATGTAGAGGCCGCTGAAATGGAAAATGGAAAAGAGACGGAGTAGGGCTCGGTCAAGGCTTTTATGACCTCTGGGACTTTCGGTTGTGCCCTGCTGATTATTTTTGTTGCTGCTGCTGCTGAATCGAGCCAAGTAACGGAGCCATCACATGCCACAATACCCAATAAGTGAGATTGTTTCTACAGAGCATCTCATTCTGAGAAATGATTCGAATCTGGGAGGCTAGTGTAGTAAGTTCAATCCTCATGGCCCTCCATTACTTGCTGTGTCCATGTGCCAGAAAAGCTAATCTTACTAAATATTTAGTTTACAGTCAAATAAAACTGAAAGCAACATTCTAGTTTGATCAGCGAAGTTGTTTGTTTGAGCCATCTTCGAATTCTTGATGGCCAGATCCCTACGTGTGTTCGGATCTACTTGATTTTCTTGATCGTCTGCGTTCGATCAGGGTGATGCCTCACTAAATACTGTATCCTTATTATTGGCATTGTTTCTGGTTACCCATTACGCCAGACGAACAATCCTTGAAAGTCGAAGTTTGAATTTTAATAGAATTTAATTCATTAATACATTAATTCTTCGGTAAGTAATGGAAGATGTCTTTCAAGAAAGCTATTCTCTGCTTAATGTGCCCCTTTCCACGAGACAGAGACGGCGCCTGTTATCTTTCTTTGAGCACTAATCAGGATTGTTGCCTCCTTTTTTTTCGTGTATTGATATTATCACCCCTCGGACACACGCTGATTTCGACCCTCAATGTGTGCGTAGACAAGGCCTTAGTCGGATGTTACTTTATCATCTTCTATTGTGTGCCTGTGTGTGTACGCACATGTAGATCAAACTGGCCTTCAAATTGTTTTGAACCCTGAGAAGCAGTATGTTTCTATTTTTATATCCGTAAAAGGAATTCAAAATCTAATTTCACATAGAGGTGAGATTTTTTAGAATACAGGGTTTTCATTGGTTATAAAATAATTTAACGCTGGCTCGCGGAAATCTTCTCGAATTGCGGGAGTAGTGAAGGGAGTTATTATTTTCTAAATGGGCCAAAAATAACGTGCAGGTCTACAACTGCTCCCGTCAAGTATTTTGGCGGTATTTGGCCTCGTAATTGTTGTTTATCAAACAAACCTTCTGATGGTATTTTATTTATTGAATATATATATATATATATATATATATATATATATATATATATATATATATATATATAATTCCTATACAAATAAGGCAAAATAACCTGAGAATTTAACCAAAGCTCAGGTTTTATACTGAACTTCAATATTAGGCTAAATCTCGTTATATATATATATATATATATATATATATATATATATATATATATATAAAAGTGAACATAGAAGTCAACACTTAGAGGCGACATGCTAGATGCAGTCGTCAGGCCTGACGATTGCATCTAGCATGAAACAGACTGTTGCCTCTAAGTGTTGACTTCTATGTTCACTTTTATATTTACACACGCTCTATCTCTGATATTGAGCGCTTTATCCCATAAATATAGCACATCTTAAGACTATATTTCTTCATATATATATATATATATATATATATATATATATATGTATATATATATGTGTGTGTGTGTGTGTGTCTGTGTATAACTATAAACCTAAAGATCCAGGCAAACCTACCTAGGTTTCACCTACGTGGATCGTTAGGTTACGCTGACGCAGAGTACGCTGACGATCGCGTAGGTGAAGCCGAGGTAGGTTTGCCTGGATCTTTAGGTTCATAGTTAGACATGCTCTACTTAGGGTATTGAGCACTTTACTTAGTTATTTTTGCTTTACTCGTGTTGGAGTTTTTTTTCTTTGGACTCTGAACTTAGATTCTCGTCGATTGTTTTCGCCTCAATTACATGTTCTTCCTTTTTTTATTCCTTATTTTTTCTTGGGTATTAGTTTGTTCATTTACAAGCCAAAACGTCTAAGGTTTTTCCAGACGAGTATAATTACTTGTTATTATTTATAAGATTATATATATATATATATATATATATATATATATATATATATATATATATATATATATATATATATATTCTATCCCAGTATGAATTTTCCGTGCACGGAAATTACTTTCCTCATTGGTTAAAAACCTCCAAATATATCTTCTTTTAAACCATGAACCTGTTCACCGACTTCATTTTTGCGCGTTTTCAGACCACAAACAAACTTAGTTTATTGTATTATCTCTTTTTATTTACCCATTAATTATTTTTATATAATTAACATTTCTTTTTTTATTATATAAATATTTATATAACATAAGACCCTAATTATTATAAACTATGTTGTGTTTTTTGTTGAATACTGTCAAAACTGTTAAAGTTTTAATGTATTGTAACGGGATTGGTTTACTCGTTTGTTACAATAGTCATCAGTAAGATATGCGGCTTTGTCTCGTTTGTTGTACTGGGGTATTTTCTTTTGTTAGAAAGAATGATATATTTAGTTATAGTGGATACATTTTTGTGTGAGGTTTTTAGAAAATGAGACAGTGTCAAAATAATATAGTACTGTATGTGACATGTCATTTGTTAGAGAAGAATAACCCCAGGGGGAAAATGAGACATGTCATTTCAATGATTGAAGAGCGAAAGAAGGAAACGAGGCTTTATGTCCTTTCCATTTATATTGCATTATACTAGGCTACCTTAGCGGATGTTAGAAGTTCCCTGGCAGACAAATTGCAGGTAATCCCACAGTATTCTAATTTAAAGGCAGATTGTTTCAGTTATTGTATTTCAAGATTTTGAAATCAAATTGTTGAAAGTATTTTATCTTGAAGATTTATTGAAATTCAATATTTACCTTTATTTAGCAGACGGCAACACGTATGGTCAGGCTTATAATCACGATATTAGTAATGGCTTGATAACCATTACTACACGGCGCTGCTGCCAGTTTTGTCCTATAGAGTGGTCCGAAAGTTCTTCTCTTCCAAACTGTAGGAGCTCGTGTCATCATTCTGAAATAGAAAATTATATTATGTAGGAGTGACAATACATTCAGACCACCGTGTATATACCCAGGGTGGTCTGAGTTTGCCACTTGCACATACACTTGCAAGTAACGTCTCTTCCAAACTGCAGGAGCTCGTGTCAGCCATCTGAAATAGAAAATTATATTATGTAGGAGTGACAAGACTTTCGGACCAACATGTATAATCTCCAGTTGCTTCGTGCTTTTATACTATACAGGATGTGAACAATCTCACGATAAAAGCGAGAATACCTAAAACCACGTTTCTGCGCAATCGGCTCTACACATAGCTTCCGGTTGAAGGGTACAGAAAATTCTCAACTAAAATTTGAACATTTTTCAACCAATCAAAAGCGTCCTCAACAAGAACGAGAATTGTTCCTGATCTCAATGGAAAAGATATATTCAAATGAAAACAGCTTCCTACATCAGTGGAAATAAGACACGACACATGAACACATTCAAGGAATATACATAATATTAAAAGTGCCTGTCGATAAAACTATTGTATCAAATTTTCTTTTTCACATATGCATAACAAAGAGTACGTCATTTCTTACCTTTCAATCTCATCTTACGTAAACATGGTAATTTTGCAATCTCATACCTACCTACGTGCTCTGTTGCGCGAATAAGAATTTTCTTATCATAAATTTCTTACTAGAACATTTATAGTCAACTTTTGACGACCTAACTAATGCCTTGCTGAATTATTAAATTTTGGTAGGTGTTGTTATAACTTGGTCATCAATTTAATTTTTTTTTCTATTGGATAAATAGAAGTATTGAAGAAATTTGTAGATTTATTTTTTTTATTTAGAGATATCCTTTCATGATATCTTTTCATTCTAACACTGGTAACTAGATGAACTAGATGACATTTCAATCTTCCAACATAACCACTGCGGTAAGATTAGTACCCAAATATTCATTCATCTTGTATAATACGAGTAGCGTAATGGTTATAGGCGTGATGAGTGAAATCGGCAGACCGCGTTCAAATTCTGACCGAGTGTGTGTATTATATTCATTTTATACTGGTGTCCTTAGAAAAGGTATGAAGCCATATTTCTCCAGCTATTGATTCAGTACAAAGCACAATGGATTCTTTAGTCTTGATAGGTCAACAAGTCTAGGAGAAGCCACCTACCTATCACCCTAGTCCCATGCAATGAAGGCGTTGCACTATCGAGAACCACCTTGCCCCTCCATCTTTCACGGTTTTGACAGAGCATCGGAACAGTTTCCTAACCACTGATCTACAGAATTTTGCGCTGTTCAATTTAAAATGCTAAAACAATGTCTTCCTATCATGCATCAATCGATCTTTTTGTGGGCTACCCCGTAGCTGACATTTTCGTAATTTCTTTCAATTCCAATGATCAGGGTTCAAATCCATGTAAAAACTAGGATTTCGAATGACTTTAAGAACAAATAGACTCTTTTTCAGCTGTTTTTTCACATGCCAAGCAATAACCAAAAAGTTTACTATGACCTTTGCACCCGTTTCTACCACAATTCTTACAGTCTTTACATTATGGTCATGTGCTTGTCGTTCGTACAAATGACTAAGACCAGAAACTTTAAAGGGCTATTAAGACAACTAATTGAATAATTACTTGGGAAACTGACGCAACACAATCTTCCCTCATAACATTTCCTTTTCATTTGACTCTATACCGAAAGATATAGGTTTCTTAGTTTGGCAAAAGCCTATAAAAATTGATTGATTCGTTTTCTACGATTTATCAACTCTTATCAGGTTATTTAAAGCCATGATTTTTTTTAGATTGCAGGATTTGTGGGGAGGCGATAATAATCGTTTAGTGATACAAATTTTACTAATTAGCCTATAGCAGGAGGAGAAGGAATTCATTCATATCTTTGCCAAAGGTATTTGCGCGTAATTGAATATAACGAACCTAACGGGAATTGGAACCCGATCAACAGTTCCGAGCTGAACCACCTGCACATCGAGGATTACAGCACATGGTATTTCCAAGTAGTCACCCATCTAGGTATTGCTTAACTTCGGTGATCGTACAGGAAGCGCTGTTTCAACATGACTTGGCCGTAAGCTTTTAGTGGTGAACTTATGTAGAAAAGGTATTCATTATCGTAAACGACACGTTTTAATAATTAAATGATACATAGTTAAAAATAATTAAATAATTTTAGATTCTAATAAGTTTTGGAGACAATAATGATTTACTGATAAAAGTTTTACTAATTAAGCCATAACTGGAGGGAGAGAAGCGGTGAATTTTCCAAAGTTATTTCGATATAAGTAAATATAACGAACCCACCAGGAATTGGACTCGGCTCTCCGATTTAAAATTTCCAGCCATTATACCACCCGCACATCAAAGGTTACAGCACATGGTTATTCCCAAATGGTTACTCATCTAGGTAATCATTAGGCTCGACGTTGTTTAACTTCGGTGTTCCTACGGGAATCGATGTTTCAATGTGATTTAGCTGCAAGTTTCTATAGATAAAGAAAGTTCTGATATACATTGCAAATATTGCCATGGTTACTTGACTAACTATGGTTAGCTGTAATTTTCTTTTACTCAATTTTTTGTGGCTATCTAAAATACTGTTATTTTGTAAATCCACTTGTCATGTGCTCCGTGCTGAGTTCTGGGTGTGGCAATGTTGTTTTCTAATTGTCGGTACAGTTTTGCGACTATTATTTAAATCGTGCAATAGGAAAGCTACAGTTTTTAAAGGGTACAATAGTATCTCTACCAAATAAATAAATAGCCTCGCCCAATTAGTTGAAAATATATTGTGAGAAACGGCAAATAACCTTTACGCGGGAGATGTACTGAATTCCCTTTGCAAACGGAAGTAAATTTTAAACTTGATTTTTTTCGATCTTGTAGTAATTCATGTTAATGAGCCTCTTGTGGTTGTAGCGCGGATACAATACCTTTTCTTTCTTTCTTTCATTTTTCTTTTCTCTTTTTTTTTTACAATGTTTCAAGGAAATTTGATTTACATTAAAAAAATTGTCTGATAAAGGGAAGAGTAATAATAGAATGATTATTTCTCAATAGTTAAGCTTGTCACGCAGAACTTCTTTGTTAGTGCAATGAATTTGAGCCATACTGAGTACCCTGATACTTTAGCCTTGTGTAAGAATGTACTAAGCTTTCTAAAGAACGATAAATACATTGTTTCGGATACCTACCGTAGTATGATGGTTAACAGGCTCTTTTTGTGGACTATATTTGATAATATGAGTTTGCTTCTCATTGTATACTTCACATTTTCAGCTTTTGTATCATACTAAGTTTAATAAATATCTACATCTCTCAGACTAACAACTCAGGCTGAATAAGTGTCTTTTGTAACTGGGGCTGGCTGACTACCTCACGTGACTCAGGTTGGCTGAGTATCTCCCGTAATTCAGTTTGGCTGGGTACCTCACGTGACTCAATTGTTAATGCTAATATCGTGTTTGTCCTTAATATTTAGTAAGTGGAAAGTCATATTTTCATGATTAGTCAATTAGTTGTCTTAATATCTCTGTAAAACTTCTAGTTTTAGTCATTTGGGGGAATGATAACCGTACGTGTAAAGAATGACTAATAATTGTGTTAGAAATGGATGCAAAGGTCTCAACAAACTTTTTGTCCATTGTTTGGAATGTGAAGAACAGTTTAGAAAGAGTTTAATTTCTTTTTATGTGCCATGTCCTTTCAGGACGTAGGCGATCTTGGCTCTCCACTTCCTTCTATCCCTTGCAGCTCTCAACAAGTTCCTTCCCTCTGCTACTTCCCCCAACCCACGTTCTGTCAACCACTTGTTTAAGCCCGCAACTTATGTCATGCGTTGTTTTCCCTTGTCTCTCTTTTCCTCTATTCGACCCGTGAGTATCAGATTCTCCAGACCCTCCTTTCTCATTATGTGTCCTAGAAATTTCAGCTGCCTCTTCCTGATGTTAAGTATAAGCCTCCTCCTTGTTTTCATACTCTCTAAGACCTCATCGTTGCTCACACGCTCGGTCTATGATATCCTTAGCATCCTTCTGTAGAACCACATATCTGTCGCCTCGAGTCTCTTCTTCATCCTTGAGGAAATCGTCCAATATTCGCTGCCGTAAAGAAGGACAGATGTCACGTAACAGCCCAGTATTCTTTTCTTTGTTACTGATGAGATTCTCGACATGATGGAAAGAAGACAGAAAACTCGGGCAAGGTAACGGAGTATAGAAAATGACACAATGAAATAAGGACCAAATGCAGGCAAACTAAAGAAGAATGGCTAAACGAAAAATGTGCAGAAATAAAAAGATTTGAGTACCACCAACAAAAGAGACATGCACAAACAGGACAGAAGACATGCTCGTCAACAAGCTGCCTAAGATCAAAGGATGGAACGCTCATATTAGAGAAGGAAAAATTCTTCAACGCTAGAGAGAGTATATTAGAGAACTCTTCCACGACGAAAAAAAAACACCAGCAATACACAGAACTACCGACAGACCGGAAATTGTATGTTTGGGCGTGTGGATGAGTGCTTGTAAGTGCTTCACGGTTGTGGTAAAATTACTTACATGCTGGGCAGTAGCGGTTCAGGAACACACAAATTTGAAAAGAGAAGTATTTTCAAAAGCGCGCTGCTTTTTATACTAATACCACGTGACTATATGTTTAAGGGAGACAATCCATTTTCGCCAGATACGTTTCTGTTTATTTTACTTTTTGTGATTTTGGTTCACACAAAGGGAAAGTTAGAGTGTTTGTCTCGCAAACCAATTCGTTAGTGTAATAAGATCAACCTCTTTAGTAAATAATAGTTCTTAATTTTGAGAAGCTCTTTCTGGAAGTAAGTATTTGTGATTAAAATCGCCTGAGTAAAATTAACAATTACTGAATTGTCGCCACAAATAAGAGACGTTAACAGATTGCTTGATTGGTTGTTGACGGTTTGTTTATACAGCTCTATGGCGAAGTTAAAGCGACAGCGCCGGGTAATGAAACAATAAGTTAAGCGCTCCAGTTAAGAGTAGTATCTACCGCTTTCCAACGAAAGACATAAACAATATCGATTACGACACATCGGGGAAACAAATCTTCCACCAGAAAAAATCTGCCACATGTCAAACCAAATATCAAAGACTCTGAATGAGAAAACAGCAGAAGTGTAAATATGACATTTCAGTTTTAAGCCGTATTGATTTCACTTACTTTTAAGAATCTAAAAGTCAAAACATTGGGAAGAAGTGATTGTTTTAAATAAGTTTTTGAAATGAGAGTTTTATTATGAACAAAATGTTTAAATAAACACACACATAGAAGGAAGCTCTACATTAATAATGGAAAGAGCAATAACAGCTAGTGGACTTGGGAAACTTCTTTTTATCTACAAAGTTTTTCAAATGTGTTAATTATTTTCATATTTAAGCAAAAAGGAAAAGGAGAAAAATATAAAAATTTTAAAAAATTGCACAAACACCACATTCTTCTTTTGTGGAAAATGTAAAAAAAAAACTTCCTACTGTTATGATTTGGAATTGTCTGTTTGTTCTTCTCAAAAAAAGAAAAGAAAAAGAGTACCCCCTTCTTTAAGTAAGTTAAGTGGCCAGTTCAAACATGGCTGGTTAGCGCCATATATCTGTCTTCTTGTTCTATCAATCTGTTTACATGGTGGCAGCGGTAACCCCACCCCCGGCAAACGACGCACGGTCCAAGAAACAAACGCAAGAGTGAGAGGAGAATGAAAACAGCACTTAAAAGAAGGTTCTAATGAAAAAGAAGAAATTGTCGTCAACATGGTAGACGATAAAAGACGAGGACCGCCATGTACAAAAAAATCCTTCACGGAAAAAGATCTTCACCGACAAACTGTGAGTACAATCGTTACCTTTCATTTCATTATTTGGTGCTAACCAATCTGTCGTTTAAAAAAAAAAAGTATTAATCAAAAAATAAATACATAAAAGATCAAAAATGTCCAGACTAGCGATCGAACTGGTCATGTCATGGACATCAACTGAGAATGTGATTGAATCGTTCCATTTTTTTCAAGCGGCTCTGCCAGGTTTTTATTTTTCGTATAGAATATAACGGGGTGGGGGAAACAAGTTGACCACATATTGTTACTGTCGGGTGAAGAAATCCTTCGATGTTTTAATTCGTGGAAGTTTGAGAACGAAGCCGACAAACGGAATCTGGCCGTAGTATGGAAAAAGTTCCTAGAACAATTAGAGACCCGAATAAACTTCAGAATCGTTCGTTTTTGTTTACAGAAATATTTTCAGGAGGATTCTGAAAATATTGATGACTTTCAGGCAAGGAAATGTAAATTTCAAGATGAAAAAGAAACGGACTAGCGACTAATCGAGCAGATTATCGTTGGGACGAAACATCTTGAGTTAGAAAAACAACTCCTCTCGAAAGACCAGACGTTGTCTTTAGAGGAGCTCTGAACATATGCAAAATACACAAAGCTTCAATACACTATATGAGCCAGCTAGATGATATCCAGGACCATAAAGGAAAAAGTATTGACGCTATCAAGCACAACCTAAGCGATACTAAATGCAGACGATGTGGACGACATACTCCCACACCAAACACGTTTGCCCAGCATGGAGTACAGTGTGCTCAGCATACAACCGAAAGAGCTACAGGGCTAAAGCTTGCATAAATAAATCAAAAGGAATTATGCAACCTAGACCACACACGACGCTAAGGCGCCCAGTACAGAGAAGATATGGAGGGCTACGATCAGAAACTGAGCTCATAGCAACAGGATAGATGCGCTAAACCAGATTCTAAGTGATAAACTAGACGAACATTTTCATGAAATGTCTTTCCACTCAATTGAACAACAGAATAGGACAGAGACCCGAACTGAAGCTTTTTCAAGTTTAAACAAAACACATTTCCCTAACAGACCCCAGGGATCCAGAGGCTAAAGGCAAAAGTTGACACTGTAGTGGAAGGGAATACACTCCCCCTGTATATTTTGCAGAAAATGTTTCCCGAAAATGTCAACCCAGATAGGTTACCACAGCCATGACTCCACATGCCAGGAGCCAGCTAACTGCATACAATGGCGCAACCAAACCCCAACATGGGTCTGTGAATATACAATGTGCATACAACCATGAATAGAGAAATATCAAATTCCAGCCGTATTGGGACTTCCTTCCCTCAGAGAATTGAAGATAGTAAATGTACATTTTGCCATCCAGCAAATAAAATGCGCAATTAATTCCATAGAAGACTTCATGGAAATGTACCCTAATCGTTTTGACAAAGTTGGTGAATTTACTGGAGAATAGCACACTGTACTGAAAATGGACAGTAACCCAGTTATCCATGCGCCCATCTTAAGGACGAAATCAAAGCATAACCAGAAGATGTAGTGACACAAGGAATTATTAGAAATCTAGATGAGCCTACTTACTGACTGGGTCAACAGCATTATGTTTGTGCGCAAAAACAGTGGAAAACTCAGGATATACCTAGACCCAAAGGGCCTGAATAAAATCATTAAGCGATGCCACTACAAGACCCCTACACTGAAGTAGAACTTCCACAAACTGACAATTGCTAAGTACTTCACAAAAATGGACCAGGGGCAATTGGACTAATAGACGATGTAGTGGTTTATGAGCAAACCAAGGAGGAGCATGATCAAAACCTCTACAACCTCATGAAGGTTGCGAAACCCGTAGGTCTATCTTTCAACAGCGATAAGTGTGCCGTGGGCGAGGAGGAAATACACTTCTTTGGAGCTATGTTTAGAGAAATTAGGCTCCACGCAGATCCCCATAAGGTGGATGAGATAAACTGGCTACTCAGTCCTAGTAATGTAGCAGAGTTTTAGAAGGTGCTGGGAATTATCACATATATGGCACCATTTATCCTTCGCCTATCTGATCTCACAGCACCCCTGAGAGAATTGCTAAAGAAAGACTCAGAGTACAAATGGACAAGTCACCACCAAAAATTCCTGCAGCAAGGATAGAATCAGCACAGAAATGTTGCTTACTTACTTTGATCCACTAAAGACATCAGCGAATCAAGTTGACGCTTCGAGCAGAGGCCTTAGAGCGTTTGCATCCAAATCCCTTACAGAAACAGAGAAGAGCTATGCCAACATAGACTATTAGCAGTGGTTTTCGAGTGCGAGAAATTCCGAATATACATAAATGGCCGCCCATTTATCATTGAGAGTGATCACAAGACGCTGGTGATGATATTCCTAAAGAAATCTCACTACAGAACCTTCCCGCCTCCAACGAATGCTGCTTCGCCTGTAAGAGTAACATTGTCATCACGTATCGGCCACGGAAAGACATGACTCTCGCGGATGGACTATCACGGCTCCCAAACAAGAGAGTAAAGAAAGCTATAGACCTGACCATAAAGGTCGACTTTGCAATTCTCAACAGGAAAAATGACACAGATACGCCAGGCGACAAACGCCGACCCAATAAGTAAATTGAGAGACATGATCCTTCGAGTTTGGCCCAACTCGAGTCGAGAGGTTAGCCAAAATTTGAAGCCCTGCTGGTCCTAACGTGATGAACTCACATCTTAAAATGAAATCCTCCACAAGAGTGATCGAATAATAATAATTCCTTAATTTCTGTAGCTGGAAATAATGCAAATGATACGCTATGCCCATTAAGGGACGGACAAATACAGATTGAGAGTAAAAGCTGTGTGTTCTAGCATGGCATCAACAACGACATTGCCAAAACTGCTCAACAGTGCAGCATGTTCGAAGAGCATCAAAAAGAGCAGCGTACCGAATCACTCCTACAGCATGAGATCCCCGTAAGACCATGACAAATTGTAGCTACTGATCTTAAAATAGGCAAAATAAACTTACGAAAAACGTGTAAGTACGTTTTCAATATACGTCGACGGTATGTTTCTTAAAGACAGTGGAAGTGTTAAAAAGTCGGGTTTTTAAATGATGAATGTCACGGAAGACGGATCTTTCTTTCTTAAAAGATTGTTGCAAAACAATCTTTCAATCGTATTCTGTACACCACCAAACTGTTTGGTGATGTGTTGTAATATGCTTAGTAAGCATCAAGAAACAACTTTAGCCATTGCATCCTATTTTATAACAAACATCCATTTTATAAAAAAAATAAAAATTATTAATATATATTTTTGTGTGTTCGTTTAAAAGAGATTGGAGAGAATGGTGATCAAGCGACAACAAGGCGCACCGTAAAAAAATGACGTGAGATACACAGTGAGATATAAAACCAAAATAATTTTATTAAAATAAAATAAAATAAACGTAAATTCTACTAAATATTAGAGATGCACCAATTTGGTGGATTTGTGCACCCAGAAAAGAGGGTAATAAATTCAAGATCAACTATTATTATTCCCCATGTATAATACGCATTTTTTTCTAAAAAATAATAAGCAAATTCATTGTTGCGTATTATGCACAGCTACAAAAATCTTTTTTAAAATTGCCATAAATTAAAATAAAAATTATCATAAAACTAAATAATATTATTCTATGTTTAAAACCATTTTTTAAATAAGGATAGGAAACGCTGAATGAAATTGGAGAGGTACAGTTTATAGGGTTTGATTACCAAACAAGGGGTTGAGTATTATGCGTGAGTAGAAGCATTTTTCAACACTTTCAGCACAATATTAGGTGTGCCTATTATGTATGAAGGTGTATTATACACGGGGAATTACGGTAATTTATTTTTCTAAAATAAGGCTCAGTGGTAACTGTGTAAAAAAGATCAAGTTTACAATAAAAATCAATCAAATAACATGAAATATCACAATAAAAATGCCAGCATATACAAAACAATGCAAATAACAAGGAAGAAAGTACAATAAAAAGGTTTCAGTGAGATCAAACCCAATTAAAAGGGTACATCTATCTTGAAGGTATAAAATGTGAACGTTCTTATTAGTTCTTGGGATTTGATGTGACAGAATCGTGTGCGTTGTTTTTCCAACAGTCCTTGTTCTCTGTCGTAGAAACGACTTTTGTTACAATAGTCGGGGTGAAAATGAGACTTATTTCTGTCGTGATAACGACAATTTTGTTGTCAAGACTTCATTGAGGAGTGGGTTTCTTTGAGTCTACGCTTGGTCAGGTTTTCAGATGTTTTTAGAAGTCAAACGTCTCCAACTCCATTGACATCGCGTCTCCTACGCTCAGTAATGCGTCTCCTACTTATCGGCGTCGAGTCTCTCACTGCTGGAGATGGTCGTATTGCAAGTATTTTTATAGCCAAATGCCGGTTTTAGCCGACAAATTTTAGCAGTCAACGCAAGTATTTCAGATTTCAACCGGCTCGAGTAGCCATTGGTTAAAACGTTTATTAAAACAATTTATTGCAGTACAAAACACCTCTGTTTTCTTTTCCTTTCCTTCACCATCAAGTGATCCCGTCCACTCCTTGATCAATGAGCTTTGCACGCAGGCTACCAAGGTTTAGGCTTCAGTAAATTATTTTATTACTCCCCCAAACGACCAAGAATCAAAATTTACTCAGAGTGGAAAATTTTTTTTTAACAATTTAGAAACATGCACAGTTGGTAATTTGCCAATTGTAATGATATATAATCAATAGTGTTCACTGAACTCAATGCCTGGCCACATGATGTGAGTAGAGACAAAAAAGAAAATTACTTTTTCAGCACTGAAATTATTGATCAAGAATGTATTCTGGTTAAAATGGTTCTGTCGATTTTGAAGACATTGATTCCATTTAAAGAATTATGTCAAGGTTTCTTTTTCTTGGTGGGAAGGAAAGAAAATGTGGGTAAGGAAAAGAGATATCAGAAATTTATGGTGCAACTTTCAAGATTTATTGGCAAGATTTGACTGAACCAATCAAAAAACTGAAATTGAAGAAAATTGAATGTCGGCTGATTTTATCCCATAGAAAAAGGTGAGATATTCTTTAACGAGATATTGGTCAAAACTTTCGGAATCGCCACTCTCTGCCAATCAACCTTTTCTGAGAGCCCCCGTGATGCGAATCATATTGATTTTGACATTTATGGTAACCTATTTATCAAAGAGCCGAGAAAAGAGAATGATGTTTTTTTTTGGTTTTCACATCTATTAAGAGTTTTTCACCTACAGATTTTATTTTCTGTTTTAGATGTCAGACTGACCTTATCAGGCTTTTTGTTTGATAATATTTTTGTAAAGTCTTTTGCACATGGTGACATCATTTTCTGGTAGCCTTTGTGTTATTTAAAACTCAGTCGCCATAGCAATTCACGCCTCGAAACAGATTTGCTCTTCTAACATTTGAAACCATATCTCGTTGATACTGACATTTAGTCGCCCTTTTCTGGCATTGTAAATTTCACCAGATTCACTGATCGTTAGAAGAAAGGAAAATGACTGTTTATATGATTGAGAGATCAACATTTTCTGTTTAATTATCGACTTTTGCTGACATGTTAGCAGAAATCCTTGTTTCGCTAATGATGAACTAGCTTCGAGATGTTTATGATGCGTGTTGTATATTGGCCCCCGCAATGGATGACAGAAGACAACAACAAACAAAACAAAGACATGAGTAAAAAATATATATTTCCAAATCTATTTTCATTAAAGAAAATACATTGACAAAAATAAGGTTACAGTGCACTAGGCAAAAAATATCTCTGCATGTATAGGTAGAGGGTGAGAAGAGCTTTGTCCTGAGAAGGGCAGTTTTGTAACCTCTGAGAAGTGTTGTCCTGAAATGGACCGTTTTGTAGTTGTTGAAGACCGTTATCCTGAAAAGGGCAGTTTTGTGGTCGCATAAGAGCGTTGTCCCGAAAAGGACAGTTTTGTAGTCGCTGAAAAGTGTTGTACTGAAAAGGAGCTTTTCGTAGTCGCTGAAAAGTGTTGTACTAAAAAAGACAATTTATCGCATATCGTTTCTGCTGACGAGGATAGATGGCTGGAGCTGGAGGATTGCCGAGCTGCTGATGGCTGGCTGGAACTATATTTATTGCAATATAAAATTACAATTTTGGCACAAAGCCGAAGTGGAAGTGGGTTGAGGCTAGTCATCACTGACTATACTAAACCTAACTAATCTGATTCACGATCCATTCATTCATTACATTTTACTCAATCACTTCAGTAATAGATGAAATATTATTATCACCATTCATCCGGCATATACCACGATATTCACAAGGATCCTACTAAAACATCCATGACATAAAAATTTCACAATATATACAATTTTTTCTCATAAAAATAGATAAAATGAAATGAGGGGGGAGGGGATGAACCCAATTACGCCCAGAGCGAATCTTCCGTCAAGGCGCAGCGTAGTAAAACCAATATTTAGGCGTGTCGATGACAACCCAAGCGTGGCGCTACTATTCCCCACCATGACACGGACGCTGGACAAAGATTTCTCTGCGGACCTTCAGGTTGCATCTACGCTACAAGATGAAGAAAGGCAAGCGATTGATCTCCTTCCTACGGCCCTTGAAGAAAGGGAGTATTGACAACCGGTAAAGAATGGGGAGAAAGATGTACACGGAGCCTGTCCTTTAAGCACAATCACTAAGGAATAGTACTAGTGGCTGTCATTGCAGCATTGGCTGGTTATGTGGATGCTATATCTGAAGGAATAGTACTAGTGGCTGACATTGCAGGAGTGGCTGGTTATGTGGATGCTATATCTGAAGGAATAGCACTAGTGGCTGACATTGCAGGAGTGGCTGGTTATGTGGATGCTATATCTGAAGGAATAGTACTAGTGGCTGACATTGCACTAGAGGCTGGTTATGTGGATGCTGTATCTGAAGGAATAGTACTAGTGGCTGACATTGCAGTAGAGGCTGGTTATGTGGATGCTATATCTGAAAGAATAGTACTAGTGGCTGACATTGCAGTAGAGGCTGGTTATGTGGATGCTATATCTGAAGGAATAGTACTAGTGGCTGACATTGCAGTAGAGGCTGGTTATGTGGATGCTATATCTGAAAGAATAGTACTAGTGGCTGACATTGCAGTAGAGGCTGGTTATGTGGATGCTATATCTGAAAGAATAGTACTAGTGGCTGACATTGCAGTAGAGGCTTGTTATGTGGATGCTATATCTGAAGGAATAGTACTAGTGGCTGACATTGCAGTAGTGGCTGGTTATGTGGATGCTATATCTGAAGGAATAGTACTAGTGGCTGACATTGCAGTAGAGGCTGGTTATGTGGATGCTGTATCTGAAGGAATAGTACTAGTGGCTGACATTGCAGTAGTGGCTGGTTATGTGGATGCTATATCTGAAGGAATAGTACTAGTGGCTGACATTGCAGCATTGGCTGGTTATGTGGATGCTATATCTGAAGGAATAGTACTAGTGGCTGACATTGCAGGAGTGGCTGGTTATGTGGATGCTATATCTGAAGGAATAGTACTAGTGGCTGACATTGCAGGAGTGGCTGGTTATGTGGATGCTATATCTGAAGGAATAGTACTAGTGGCTGACATTGCTGCAGTGGCTGGTTATGTGGATGCTATATCTGAAGGAATAGTACTAGTGGCTGACATTGCAGTAGTGGCTGGTTATGTGGATGCTATATCTGAAGGAATAGTACTAGTGGCTGACATTGCAGTAGTGGCTAGTTATGTGGATGCTATATCTGAAGGAATAGTACTAGTGGCTGACATTGCTGCAGTGGCTGGTTATGTGGATGCTGTATCTGAAGGAATAGTACTAGTGGCTGACATTGCAGTAGTGGCTGGTTATGTTGATGCTATATCTGAAGGAAAAGTACTAGTGGCTGACATTGCAGCAGTGGCTGGTTATGTGGATGCTATATCTGAAGGAATAGTACTAGTGGCTGACATTGCAGGAGTCGATGCTTATGTGGATGCTATATCTGAAGGAACGGTACTAGTGTCTGACATTGCAAGAGTGCATGCTGAACTGGATGCTATATCTGAAGGAACAGTACTAGTCTCTGTTATTGCAGGAGTGTATGCTGATATGGATGCTATATCTGAAGGAATATTACTAGTGGCTGACATTGTAGCAGTGGCTGGTTATGTGGATGCTATATCTGAAGGAATAGTACTAGTGGCTGACATTGCAGTAGTGGCTGGTTATGTGGATGCTATATCTGAAGGAATAGTACTAGTGGCTGACATTGCAGGAGTGGATGCTGATATGGATACTATATCTGAAGGTATGGTATGAGTGGCTGCTGTTGCATCTGTCTTGAGCCACGATGTTAATTTTGGAAGTCTTCCTATTTTCTTCTTTTGTGCTCCACTCAAAACATTGCGTTTCATTTCTGCTGAGATGGTTATTCACCTGGAAATATATATCTTAAATTTTTAGTATTTATTACCACACCAGGATGTAAGATCTCTATCTATAAAAGGCAGGATGTGTGTGTGTGTGTGTGTAACGAATGCACGGCCGCAATATTCGACGGATTACCACCAAAATTTACATGCACATGCTCCAAGTTAGTGGGACAGCCAAGACTGACTTTGCATTTCTCAACTCCCATCGATAGTGGAAATAATCGATTTTTTCATGCTTCTTCGGCAGTTTTCATGTAGTTTGCGGACATTTTCTACTGGCCAGAGTGAGAGCCTATAGCTGGCTGCCACGAATAGGCAGGAAGATTCTATTGGCCAGCGTGAGAGCCAACAGCTGATTGACACGAATGCTAACTAGCATGCTAGCATGCAAAAAAATCGATAGTTGCATTCGTCACAAGTGGGAAAAATTTAAATCTGCATGGCACTTTACTCCAATTGGCTCATTCGCTTGCTTAAACTCAACGTTGATTCTGATTCCGTAGAACTGGGTTGGGTGTGAAAAAGTATTTGTTGTTAACATTCTTTTTTCATTCGGTTTTTCCAGTTACGAGTCCTTTTTTAAAGCTGATCGTTTTGTGTTCATTTTGTTTAGTTCTTTTTTCGTAACAGATTTAATGTTTAGTATAGAGCATAGAAAAAATTCGCAGTGTGAGATAGGCAAGAAGTAAGGCATGTAGCAACATCAGCACAGCAAAGGGCACTCCTTTAAAGGCAAGGAAGGGCAAAAATATCAAGTCAAGTGATAACGATTGTTGTATGAGTCGTATGATTTTTGAATCAAGTACGGGCAACGCCGGGCCATGCTGCTAGTTATATATGTTTTGTAATGCCTGTTTATAGGAGAGTCTTTGTAAATCACAGATAATAGTAAAGCCTTTGAACAATACTCGGTCCGACGCTGCTAATTCCCGTATTTTTATAACAATAAAAAATAATGTCTTTACAAAAAGTAAAATACAATTAAAAATTCAAAACAATATTCATCCAGTCTAGGGGAAATTAAATCAAACCAGAGAAATATTGTCTTCAAAAGAACTTCAACAGTAATCTTGGCCACAAATATTAAAAGATAGAAATGAGAATTTTACCGGCGAGTCTGTGCTAGGACTGTGCGAAGACTGATTTTCGGGATTCAGGGTCACTTCTTTGACAAGGTAGGAAAATTCGCTAACTATGAATTAAAAGTCGATTGAAAATTGATTTTCAGGTCGTTCTGGAATGGGAATTTGGGGGCTACGCCCCACCTTCCCTATATTTTTTAAATAACTGAAAATCGTTGGGTTCAGATAAAACCCCACTACAACAATACCAGGGCCATACTTGGGGGGTGAGGCTAAGGGGGCTAGGGATCCTTCCCCAATATTTTTTAAAAAGTATTATTAACTATGGGGATGTAGATAAAACAATATCAGTGTTGTACTTTCTGGAGGTGGGGTGGGGGGAACCCACCCCCATAGGATTAAGTAAAAAAATCATGGCTTCCAGTCCAGATAAAACCCCACTGAAATAATACCAGTGCCGTACTTTTTAGAGGGGTGGGTAGGGGCTAAGCCCTTCCTCACCAATATTTTTATTAGTTGGTGCAAAAATAATGACGTTTTCTCACATAGTAACATATGTGAGAAAACGTCATTATTTTTGCACCAACCTAATAAATAAATATTTTTTAAATAAGTATTTATTTAATTACTATACTCTATTGTTTTCAAGCAAATAAAATTGATTTACTTAAGTTAAAGATAAGTTCTTGCATCTTTTAAAATTATTATTTTAATAAAAAATGTAGTAAATAAATTAAGTTTTACATAGTTATTTCTTTTTAAAGAAACAAAAACTATGTAGCCTCATTTCTGCTTCAAAAATATAGGGGAAGAGGCTTAGTCCCCAAATCTCCACCCCAGAACGGCCCTAAAATCACTTTTTAATCGACTTTTATTTCATTGTTACCGAATTTTCCAACTTTGTCAAAATTAGCGAATTTTCCGTTACCGAATTTTCCGGGCACCCATTAAGACGGTCCTGTTCACTAGATTTCTAACATTATGAAGAATTTATGTAGGTTACCCACAGATCTTTACAAAGAACTGATTTGTATGCGTACTAAATCAAGTGGTTACAGTTTGCATTTGACCCCAAATCTTTCCTTGTGAACTACTTTCCCCACTATTAAAAATAATATATGTTGACAATGGTGGTCGTGCAAAAACAGGCGATTTTAGCGTCGAAAGAATGAAAAGAATGCAAATTACGTGTTATCAACAGATTGTTTTATTATACCCAACACGAACGACGTTTTCTTTTACTATCTATCTATCTATCTATCTATCTATCTATCTATCTATTATTGGCAGATCATCTCTTATCACAATGTGGGATATTTAGTAACAAAAGTGATGGAAACAAATGCAGAAAGAAAAAGAATCTAAATAAAATCGGCAAGATTATATTCCCAAAACATAAATTAAAAAAAATCTTACTGTCTTCGCTTTTCTTCGTGCTCAAATGTAGTTGCATCTTCGTAACCATAAAATTAGTCTAATGAAATCGTAAAGAACGAAACGCATCAGAATTAAGTTCTTCCACTTTGTCATACTTCTTTTTCTTAAAATTGTTCTTGACATATAAAAAGAAAATTTATACCGTTTTCTCTTATATATATATATATATATATATATATATATATATATATATATTTGAAGTATATTACAATTGAAGTATTTTAAAACATTGCTGTTAAAATTGTAATTTTTTAAAAATTGCAATTTAAGTATTTTAAAGCCTTGCTGTTATAGATATTTTGAAACATTGCTACTATACTTATAATTAATCTTACATAATGTTGGTTGTATTTTTCTTATATAGAAGGTTTCAAGAGTTTTAAGTTTTTGTTTTTTATTTTCATGGTGGATTATACGTGTATTGCCAATTAATATTTCTCTATATTAATATTTCTGAATGTAGACAAGAATATTTCCTTAAATGTTGGACAATACAGCTTGAATCTGACATATGTAATGTAAACCTCCTCGATAATGTTGTTGTCGTGGAACGAACATAAATATTTACCTTTTTGTCAGAGATACAATCTCCCAAAGGACATTTAAATTAATTCACAATGTTGGTCTTTTGCAAAACAATAGTTGACGGAGAAGAGTTATTGCGGTTGGTTGTATTAAATTTAGTATAGTATATATAATTAGTTTGATTTTTTTTACTGGGATCAGTGGGGATATATTAATACTTATGAGTTTTTTTAAGATTTTTCATCTTCATCAAGTACTTGTGAAAATAAAAGAAATGAAGAAACTAAGGCGCCTTACTTAATGAGTTTAATAACAACATTAAGAAATTGATCCGTGTATTTGAGAGGATTAAGATAAAAATAAATAAACAATTATGCCTAGATTATTCAACTAAACATGCTTGAATGAAGATATGCTGCTTAAATATATATTAGGTTGGTGCAAAAATAATGACGGTTTTTGACGTTAAAAATACGTCAAAAACCGTCATTATTTTTGCACCAACCTAATATATATATATATATAGAGAGAGAGAGAGAGAGAGAAAGAGAGAGAATTATTACCACTAGTAAAAAGTTTGTCACTTATCTGATTGATGTTTACCTTCCTTACTCCAGAGTTTCGTAGACTGAATCTATCTACCAGCGATGTTCGTAAATATGTGTTGTCTATATTTTTAATGTCATATCACTTCAAACTGTAGGTGATCACGCCTCTCCACAATTTCCTTTTCTTTATTATCTGTGATTTGCAATACATTCTAAGAAAGATAGTGGAGTGGTTTCCTGTTGGCTCTGAAGCCTCTACGGCTTTGAATTCACAATAGTCTTTTCACGTAGACTGATTATCACTAAAAAATCTAGGAGAGGCCCCAGTCTATCCTTGGTTGGAGGAGAATAGACGAATTAATACCTTTCCCCGACTCCATTTTCCGATTTGTTATCCTTTTCATTAGCCGCATATCCACCTTATCTGTTATTGTGATATATATAATTATAAAAACAGCCACAAGATTTAGCCTTTAAATGTTCGAGAGGAAATGGAATTTCAAACAAGGTTCAGATAAATGACTGCTTACTTATAAATGTAGCACATAAAAACATTAAAAAAACATTTTTCTCGCAACAACAGGTGTAAAAGTTTTTTTTTTAAATTTTGTAATCAATCCACTTTCAAGTAAGGCGATAAGGTCATTAAGACGCAAGGGACTGCTCGGGTGGGGGTAGAGAATGAAAAGACTTTAGAATTAACCGGTAACCGAGTCCTAAATAGGGAACAAAGGAAAAACCTCTATTCCTGTTCAAAAGACCGGACAATAGGCGAAAACGAATGAAAAAAAAGGAATACTATTTTCCCAAATAGAAGGAAAATATACCACTTGATACTTATTAAGGGAACCTCAGGATGATGTGATGGTCAACGAGTTTGACCCCCAATGGGTGCTTCCTATTTGTAATCTCGTGCAAAATTAAGTTAAAATTAGTAAAAGTCATGCTCTTTATTCTTATACAAATACACGTATTCCAGGAGGACTGTGGATCCTCTCACATAGCCGACATTATTCAGTTGTGGCTAAATGAAAATCTTCATAATCATATTATCCCACAAATGTAGCCTTACAGCTCGAGTAATTTGAATCCTCTGGACTAATATGTCTAAAGTGCCATTAACGAGGAGACTATAATACTAACAACTCGTTGAAAGACACCATTTAGCTAACATTTATAAGAACCATATGATCCGGGTATTCAGTTTTGTTTTTCGAGACTGCATCAAAGCTTTTCTCGTTGTCTATATATCCAAGCTAATCATGTGTATATATCTATATATATGATTGTAACATCTTTTAAGATGTTTGCAGTTTCATTAATTGTACATTGTTGAATTAGACGTCAATATATATATATATATATATATATATATATATATATATATATATATATATATATATAAGAATGGCTAGTATAAAATCTACGTACATATATTTGCGCGTACGTATAAATATATTTCCTCTTCAGGTGTTGTAAATACAGTGCCCAATGTTATGAAACAGAGCTATAAGTATATATTAGTGGATTTACATAATATCCAACGTCGATAGCACGACTCGGAGTTTCATGCAGTTTTTGTAATCTTCAGGTGCAAATATGTTCTAACCGTTATGGAGTTCGTGAATTCCATAACGATTAGAACATATCTGCACAGAAGTAGCAATGTCATTTTTTAACGCTACTCCTATATAAGTACTTAATTTTTTTAATCATCCATGAAAGATTACAACCGTTTGTTGACAAGGATAGTAAACAGATGGAATTTGAAATCATAATCTCTGTTCTACTTTTTCGAATAGTGTTACTCATATAATAGTATAAACAATATAAAAAACTGCATGCATATTATATATATATATATATATATATATATATATATATATATGCATATGCGGAGGAGTATGTGGTATCAAATCCTGCAGGCTAGGCATTTTTGGAGATATAATTGAACTAATATGATCCATTAGCGCAATATTACACCACATTAACATCACTATTGGAGACAGAGTAGAAGCATTATAATTTTCATTTGTTATCTTTTATTATAAATTAGTGTTCTTTGCTTGTTATTTTATCACTCTTACATAAATAACTATCAATAATTTATAGAGATCAGTACAATATTGCGTGGTTAGACTTTTATGTCTTTGTGCCTCAACGGCTCTTGGGAATTTAGCATCAGGCTAAATCGGCAATTGGTTACTGGACAAAAGTGGAGTAACTTGAGTCTACTTAACGATGTTAAACGGGCATTGTGATTGGAAATAAGAATACAAACTAAGCAGCAACAAGAAGAATAACAAAAGCTGATTCAATTTGTAAAAGGGCGGAGTTCGTATATCGTATTAAACGTTATTTATCATTCTTGTAACATTTATTTAAAAATAAAATTATCTTGGTTGAGCAATGTCAGCCATAGGCATACTCAACAAATCACAAGTTTGCCACAAATTGCTTTCCTGTTTTGAATTGCCGCTTAACACTTGATTCTAGGAAGGCTTCTTCATCCATCAGAAAGAAATGTGTTCCTTTCACCCAAAAATATTCTGCCTTGTATTCATTTACTTGCCAGTATGAATCTGGTTACATTGGACCAGTGGTATGCAAAAAGGGGGGCGGTGGCCCTGGGCGGTGGCCCTGGGCGGTGCTCCTGGACGGTACTTCCAATGAAGAATATTTTTGTTGCAACAAAGGCAGTGATAAGGAAGAAGAAACATAACTTTTTGTTTTTATTTAGCAAATACACCTAAATTTAGATATTAAAAATAAATAAAATATTTTTTAATTTTAGTTTTAAAATGTCTGTATTCGTCTGCTGGTAGTGCTGATAATTCGGCCAAACCTATGAAGAAAATTTTAGATAGGGTTCAAATGACGCCAGCTTGTTTTAAAAAAATGTCTCCAAAATGCGGTGGGGATAGACCCCACATACGCACGGTGATCAATGTGGGCTGGTCATTAAGTATACCATGAATTACCCCCTCCTCAGTGTTTGGTGAGTACCTACATGAATCCAAAGTTTTTTCACACCTATGTGAGAAGTCGAAGACTTTGTCGTCAGTTCTTCCATTTTCATTTTTCATGCCTGTGAACTGGTAGTGAAAAGGAAGTTCAAAAGATATAAAGGCTGGATGAGAAGATAGAATGCGATAAAATCAAAGATTATTTAAAAATGATTCTTGCTTATTATTGAAACAGTTACATCTTTATTCTCATAGAGTCAAATTCTTTCAGACTAAAAACTGTAAAACCAAAGGAAATTTGGTATCAACGTAAAAATGTAAGTGCATTTTACTTTTCTTTATGTTAACTCTATTTTAAAGAAATTTAAAACGTGTTTTAAGAAAAAAAATGAAAAATATTTTCCTAACATTTTTTTATTAATCTGTTTCATATTTAAAATTAATTACATTTTAATGTGAAATTTTAAATTGTTTACTTTGTTGCGGAATCTATGCTGAGTAAAGATTTTATCAGAAGGTGATTTTTTGTGAAGGCCAAGAATGTGCGTGATCGTAATGCATTTATCCACAACAAATAAATCAAACAAAAATAAATAGACAATTCAACTTCAAGAAATTACTGAAAGCAACGTCATTAGAGATTTCAACAATAACGTAAATTTATATATATATATATATATATATATATATATATATATATATATATATTTGACATACACGAAGTGATAATAAGTTTCTTGTTAAAGGTGGCAAGTGAAATAAGGTTACAAAAATTGTCCATGCAGAAATTTAGTGAGTAAAGGTTGATAATTTAAGTTTGTTTGTGGAATTAAAATAGTTTGATATCTGCAAGGAACATTGTCAATTGTGTAAGTTCAAGTGATAGTGTGTATGTGTGTGACAACTGCTAGTGTTGATTTAAGTTATGAAGAGTTGTTCGCCTTTAACTGATAGGCTAAAGTTGAGTGAATGTACAATTAGTTTTGTAGTGATATATATCACTTTTTAGTAAATTGTAAGTTAAGTTTCTTCACGCGGCAATAGTTGTGCGAGTTGTGTTGAGTTGTTGAGAGGTTGGTAGTGGTTATTGAGTCAATGTGTTGGCACGCGTGGGATCTGCTGGTATCTCTCGTAACTCAGTGTCTGACTAACTTGAATTAGTCGAGCGATTCTTTTTATAGATTTTCGCGTTTCCAAATAGGCTCCAGAGACCTGCGCGGGAAAAAGGTTTGTCTTAACTTTGCTACATTTTAGTGTCTTTTTAACCAATGGGGGATTGAGTTTGGAAAAGTAAAGTGATGATTGGTTAAAGGTTTATTTGGGAGTGCATCTTCCCGTAGGGGGTGAGAGGCAAAAGTAGAGGATTCCATAACTTTGTAGAAGTAGATAATTTCTTCAGTTGTACTTTTGGGACTATTTTCTTGCCCAATTTGCTCAGTATTTGCCCAAATTTTGGATAAAATTGAGTGTTGTTCTTAATTGTATTTCATGTCCTAGAATAAAATTCTAATTTACTTTTTAAAGTGTTAAGAATCTCACTTTAATTCAATGTATTAATCGCTGGTGGTCATTCCTCCCCTTTTTTTTTCTTGCACCAAAACCGTTGTTCTACAGATGAGAAGTGCGTGGAAAAAATCTATTATGATTACAGTTACATCAAAGCTAGTTCAACAGTAAAACGATGAGACATAGTTGCCAATCTAGTAGAAAAAAAACTTCATGCCGTCGAGGTACTAATGAGAAGAGCTCACTCTTTGCTTTGATTTAAAACAAAGTACTTCATTTCTTCAAAAGAAGGGAATACGTACGTCATTAACGTTGTTATTTTTTTTTACTGCTAAGATGCTAAATGTAATTGATTAGAGAATAAATGTCTATTAGGGATGATTTCTTTTCTAACAGAAAACGGATTTACTTACTCTTAGTACGTCTAACTCTCTAATCTAATATTTGAACCATCCAGAAATTTAATTAATTCTAATTTCAATTTTGTTATTGCTTTTCTTCTCCTTAAAAAAAGTCATATTTTAGTGTCTTCACTTTTATTTTTGTTAACTTTGTCAACGATTGTAAATATTTGACGAGAATTTCTTTCATCTTAATTTTAGTTGTTTTTCATCCCAACTATCCAGACTGTCAGTCTTCGGCCGTTGCGACGAAAAGCAAATGAGCTGAAAATAAAAGAAATTCGAGTAAAAAAATAAAAAATGAATAAATTTTGTATACTCTATCTGACTCAACATTGAACCAGATTAGAACTGTAGAATTTAAATTGATAACTGTCCAAGAACTGTAGAATTTAAGTTGATAACTGTCCAAGAAGGGCGTGTTTTATTCAAATTATCAGCAGCAAAAGGGGAGAGTGAAGTTCTTATCTGTTTACGAATGGCGCCTGACAGTCGGAATAGATTTTTCTTTGAATCAGTTACCCACTCCTGTCCACGCTCTCAACTTGATCAAATACTGAGCAGAAAATACTTCTTCATTCAAAGAGAAAAGTGCTCATTACAGATTTTCTTACCGCCTGCTAAATCTAGACATGCGAAGTTAATCATAACATTTCCCCTGCCCCGACCGAAAAAGCAATGAACTTTGACCAGACCACTGAACGCGGAGACAGAGACTGATTTTTAAGCAATCTTAAAACACTAAGACGTTATATTACTGAAGTAACTTAGTTTTAAAGTACTCGTATTTAGTAGATTTAGATACGAACTATTACTAATTGTATTATTGTAGAAGTAAGTTGCTTACTAGAAACAAGAAAAACTTTGTTCAGTTTGACCTTAAAAAATACAGCGACAACTTTTGGTATATCAATTAACGCATAACCGCCGAATGAAAAGTATTGTACAGAGAAAGGGTGTGAAAGAAAAAGTTCTTAGTCCGGCATACTTCCGAAAATCAGTCATTCAATAGTTAAATTTAAATATCAGAATACGAAGTTTCGGATGTAGATCGGGCCGAGAACATTTCAGCGCTCCCTCGTAAAATACTCACTAGCAGACTGTGTGTGTGTGTTAGTAGAATATAAAATCCAAACAAAAGTTTTGATGAATCAGACAGTGTCAAATTTTTATTGACTACGTATTTCGCCTTCGTTAGGTAGGCTTCTTCGGATCAGAATGAAAGAAATCTATTTGTGTATGTTCGTGTGTGTGTGTGTGTGTGTTTTAATATTAAATTGTCATTATCTCTTTGTTGGGTTGGTGTCCTCCAGTCGGAATGAAAGAAAAAGAACTGTTTTTTTTTAGTAAAATCGTTAATGCTGTAGAATTTTAAAAATTTATTTTCTGTATTAAAGTCGCCAATCAATCTAGGACATGAAATTAACCCCCTCCGAGTAAGTTCCCCCGTTACACCCTCCACCAACTTGCATACCGCATTGGGCCACTGTTGCTTTTGCAATGATTAGTGATATTATTATATATCTGAACATAGTCTTAGGTTTCTATGAGATCAGCTGTAATGGAGATCTGTTTGGTGGAGGTTAATTTCATGTCCAGTAGAGACTGGCGGCTTTAATGAAAAAAAAAAAAAAAAAAAAAAAAAGAAAATCAACGCAGTTTTGTTCTTTCATTCTGACCGGGAATGCTTGACCAGAAATGAATATTTCCTATTTGCATTTCTCTGATTATGGGTATTATTGTATCCATGATATAATAGAAACTTAATACACGGATGGTATAGAAAGAAAACGAATGACAAACATGATTTTCTCACAAAGAGAAGAGATTTTTATAATGCTAAGTCATACATAAAGTTATATAAAAATATTTACACTTATCCCACACAGATGAACGCGTATACAACAACAAACAGTTTGAAAATGGCAAAAAAATTATAGGGTATTGCTTGCTATAATTCGCGACGGGAATTCGAGCTGCCTGGGAGGAATTTTCTATGTCTCCGGAAAAGTCATATTTCTATTTCCTAACGGGAATTCGTGTGGGTCGGATTGCTTGGACGGGTTATCTATTGAGTTACATTTCCATTTATTGTTGTCTGTCAACTGGGCTTTCCTATCCTTTCTTACTTCCGGCTCCCTTGGCCTTTATTACTTCCGGTTACCACAAACCCTTACTTCCAAAATTTCTAGTCTTTGCAACTTCTGGCTACCACGGACCCTTATCTTCCGGTGTTCCTGGCTTTTATTACTTCCAGTTACACCATTATCCTATCTCGACCTAACTCACTTGATTGATCTATATAAAAGAGTGGACATATTATAAATTTATTCCGGAGAATTTAATTTGAAAGCATAATTTGAGCAAGATTTGGTAACCAGGCAATTCGTCGTGACGTAATGGCTACCAAATTCGACTGGAAAGCTATGGCTACTGTAGTGAGTTAAGTCACATGTGACTCTGTACCAGAGTATGCTTCGCTTAGTAAATACCTCTTACAGTATAAGCTAAGTAAATACCTCCTACAGAAACACTTCGACCCTCCTTGATTGCAAGATTGAATTGCGTCAAATTTGAATACTCAGCGCTGCTAAATATTAAATTAACTTTCTTCTCATTAGCAGCCGAGTTTATTTTAATAGTAGACCCCAAAGATCACAAATAACTAATTTCAAAATTTAATGCTAGACAATCCTGGAATCTACTATGGTAATATCTAGGGGATCAATTTAATTCATATCTGTAAAGAGAAAGTAAGCACCCACTTAATATCCATTTGTCGTTTGATCAAATACAGACACTACTTAACTGAACCGCTCTTAAAATAAAAATAAAAACAGGGTAGAGTTTTTAAGGGTAAAATTTTTGTAGATTAATATTCATCAAGCCTTCCTCTACCCATGACACCTGAATGATCCATACTAGTGGCCTTATGTCAGACTAAGATAAGTTTAGTAAATAGCTGTAAGCACAGGAGAACAGGTCTCGATGATGTCACAACCTATTCATCCACGACAATATTGCTTTACCACCTAAGAAAATGCTCAAGGCTACGTCTCCATGATTCGTAAATACCATTCCTATCTTCCTCGTCCATAACTTACAGGAAGGAAACCTTTTTACTGAGTATTCTCTCAGACTTCATTAACAGAAATGTAAAAATAGATGAAAAAAGACAAAGAAAAAAAACATGATTCAAATTACAAAGAAAGAATTAAAAATATATTAGATAAGATTTAATTTCAAGGTCGGTAGTTGGGTAAATGTTGGCTCTTTAACAAACGATATGTTTGGCGGAGTATTCTTCCTTCGCCAGCGTATATCACAAACCATAGCCAATCTATAAATACTACATTGCTATCCAGTTTTGGCAAAGCTTTTGGAAACCGATACCGGGCATGAATTTCAAGTGTTTCCTCTTTTTTGTTCTCTCATCCTTAAATTAGTAGAGATGATTGTGTAATAACAATTCCTATTCAGGTGAAGAAAAATTGACTAGGTTCATGAACGTAAATTGGAGAAAAATGAAAATCTGTGAAATGAATGTATAAAATATGCCTGTAAAGACCAATCTACTTGCTGTCGAAAATATCATCTTAGTTGAGGTTTTAACGCCAACTTCGATATACCCGACTAAATTGAAAAGAAAAAAGACTACCAGAATGCTTTGAATTAAGGATAATAATGTTTAAATCGCTCCCCAATGGCATCTTTGGGCGTAATATTTATTGAAAGTATTGCTGCGTTTTTTTCCGCATACTGATACTAAAAAGGATATTTTGCGTGCGGATGAAAAGAGATAACGTGAAAAATCCCGAGTATCACGAACGACGCAAACGAACAAAACACAAAATTCTTAACTACGGCGTGAAATTTGAAAGAAATTTACATTACATTTGCTACATTAATAATAGTACAAAATACAAAATTTACAAAACAAGCTTACACAAAATTTTCTCCTTTCTGCGTCACACATTACAATTCAATTATTATGAACAAAAGTTGAGAAAGTCAACAATTCACAGATGTCACTGGGTTTTCTGGTTTGTTTATAGTTCTGTTTTACAAATTGAGATGTGATAAATTTCGGATTTTCATAAAAAGTTCAACATCAGGATTAAAGCCACTAATTCTGTGACAAACTCTTACAAACAATTATAGAAAGATAACCAGATAACTCTGGAAATTTGTAGAAACTTCATTCTGCTTTCTTTTTCTTTTTTTTTCTTTCTGCTTCTCCTGTTCTTTTTTTTTCTTCTTTTTCTGTTATTTCCATTTCTCTTTCTTTCAGCTTCTTTCTTTTCTGTGCTGTAGTAGTTATTGGTGTCGTTTTTGTGAATGCCAAAACTCTTCTTCTTATTATTATTATTATTATTATTCTGATTCTGATTCTTGTTCTTATTCTTATAATAATAATAATAATAATAATAATAATAATAATAATAAAGAAATCATAGTGCAGCGTGGATTGATTATCGTAAAGACTTTGATAGTGTTCCACATTCTTGGATCCTTAAGACTTTGGAAATGTACAGAGTCTCCCCTGTTGTATTAAATTTCCTTAAGCACAGCATGGGAATGCGGAACACGAAACTATACCTTAGTCACACCGGGGACACGGCCATATCCAACCGTCTGAATATCCGACGTGGAATGTTTCAAGGAGACTCTCTGTCACCCCTTCTGTTTTGTTTGTCCTTAATTCCTCTTACGCATGAACTGAACAACAGTAGCTATAGTTACAAAATAGATAAGAAAATATTCAATCACCTACTCTACATGGATGATCTCAAACTCTTTGCCAAAGACGACAATGAGTTGAAAGACCTCCTCAATATTGTAAAATACTTCAGTGACGACATAGGTATGGACTTCGGATTAGATAAATGTGCAAAAGTAACATTCAAGAAAGGTAGAATTACAGAAACACCCTTAATAGATTTAGATTTTGTCACAAAGATTAGGGAACTAGAGCATGGTGAAGCTTATAAGTACCTGGGAATTAGCAATGGAGATGCCATACAACACCCCCAAATGAAGGAAAAAATAAGAAAAGAGTACTACAGGCGTGTACGTCTGGTACTAAATACTGAGCTAAACTAAAAAAAAACAGAATATCAGCCATAAACACATTGGTTGTCCCTGTGGTGCAATACAGCTTTAATGTGCTTAATTGGACCATAGCTGAAATTAAGCGAAGGATGCCTAAACGAGAAAGCTTCTCACTTGCTACCGCATGCATCATCCCAAAGCTGATGTTGATCGTCTGTATGTGCCCAGATCCGAAGGAGGCAGAGGAAACTACAGAAGACTGGATGATGGTATGCGTCAAGGAACATGAAAGTAGTAAGCGTCTTTACTCCGTAATAAAAGAAGCCAACAAATTCAAAATGGAGTTTCAGATGGGCGTAGAGATGTAAGTACAGCACAATACACCGGCTGAAACTGCAAAATACTTAAAAAAGACAGCAAAGACGAATGCAACCGACCAGATACAGAAGCGATGGCAAGATAAACCGCTTCATGGCCAATACTCTGCCCGTACCAAACAAGCTGACGTAGACAAAGCCCGTACCCATCAGTGGCTACGTAGTGCAGGGTTGAAAGCTGAAACTGAAGGTTTTATCCTTGCTGCACAGGACCAATACTTGCTAACTAGGAATTATCAAGCACATATACTAAAATATTGTGTCAGCCCAAAATGCAGATTCTGTGATAAGTATCCAGAAACGATTGATCATCTTGTATCAGGTTGCACGATATTGGCACCCACTGAATATAAAACCCGGCATGACAGAGTGGGCCAATATCTGCACTGGAAAATCTGCAACTTCTATGGGAAGGAAACTGGAAGAAAATGGTATGAACACCACCCAGACCCGGTTACGGAGATAGGACCTGTTACAATTCTATGGGACTACACAATACACACTGACAGAACAATCAAAGCCAACCGCCCAGATATTGTTATTAAAGAACACAAACAAAAATAGTGCCTCCTTATTCATATGGCAGACCCTGCTGACTGCAATGTATCTTTGAAGATATTCAAAAAGTAGTCAAAATACAAGGACCTTGAAATAGAAATCTCGAAAATGTGGCATATGGGAAAATCAACAATCCCTGTTGTAGTTGGAGCCCTAGGACTGATTGGAAAAGATTGCAGTAGACTAATTGAAGGGATTCCTGGAAGTCCATGCCTCAAGGAGATACAAAAAATTGTTCTGACAAGTACAGCCCACACTTTACGAAGGGCTTTATCTATCTAATATTTCTTTTGTCAGTGGAAAGGGTCATGATGCCATTTCTAACCTTAGGTCCCTGGGCGGGATCTGGAAAGAAATGTGTAAACGCCAGAAATCAAATAAAATTTAAAAAAAATAATAATAATAACCAGTCGACGTCTTCTCTGTGTTTGTTGAACAAACCAGACTTCTTAAATAACCAGAGACTAGCTGGAATCTTTTCCAGCTGTGCTGGTCGAACTCTCTGTCTCGGGCAGAGAGGATCCCCAGACGAGTCTCTGTCGAAGAGCAGAGTCTCGTCTTGGGAAACATCTACCCGACTCCGTTTTATACAGGGTCTACGGGGAATCTTTGGCCGAGCCTACGGGCTCGGGTTACGCACATTAAATTCGGCCTTGTGCGATGTTCTACCTCGTAGGGATGCTGTTAAATATCGACTTCTTAAATAACCACAAATCATCTCCGATTTGAATCAGAAATTTGATACTTTGGGGTCCTTACTTTATACATTGATTTAAGACACAAATGTCACTTTTTAAACTACACCTGTTCGCAAACTTAGGCGGGTTTTGATGTCATAAGACTTGAGCCTCATCTTTTTACAAATTTTCGATAACCAAATTGTATACATATATCGTTATTATAAACCGTCAGGTTTCATTTTGGCGGTATTTTTACAACATCAATTTCAGCCTTACATATACAAAATATTTTCCCTCGTACATTTGGTTTCTTTGTGAAATATGTCGTTAACATCTATAACGGATTTTGGGTTCATTTTGACATTTTGTTGTAAGTAGACGATAAGGTTTATTTGATAACACAATCAATATTCCGTTTGTAAAACGTTAACTTTTTGCAAAGTTAGCCACTATAAGCAAAACCTACAGTAAAAAATGATCTTCAAAAGGTTTTCACACGTTAAAATAACTGCAAGAACATATGTTTTATTGTCTATTTTAATTCAAACACCAACTTATGGATAAGTGAATAAAAGACAAAAAAAAAAAAAAAAAAAAATGACAGGAAACTTCATGTATAAAAATTTATGTGAAAAAAGAAAAAAAAACAACTCTGTATCTCTTGTGACACTGGGATCTCAGGGAGTTAATCAGAAAAAAGAAAAAGGAAGAGGAAAGAAACAATTAAGTGGATGATAATTGTTGAAATTCTCAAGAAAGTGGATTGAAAAGTTGAGAAAAAAAAAAATTTTAAAAGCGAAATACAGTTCCAAGAAGAATGGAACACAAATTTAACTCGACAGAAGAGTCCCAAACCTCCCCGACTTCCCGCCGGTAATAAAGACAATGTATCATCGAAGATATCGGCCCTGGAAAATAGAAAAAAAAACATATATTGTCGGTAAAGAAAACGGGTGGTCATCAAAATAACATGAAAATTGTTCTGGACAAAGAGCCAGGAAAAACATCTGGTTTATGTCAAGTACCCAGAAGAAAAATATCCCTACAAAAATAAAGATTAATGCTTAACGTTGGAGACAGATTCTTTTATTTTAATTTCTGGGACATTCGTTAAATTTTTTTATAGCCGATATTATTTTGGGTTTTTTGGAGACAAGCTGATAAAGAAAGATTGATTACTGGAGTGACCATAGACAACAGATTGTGTAGTCTTGTTGTCCGAGAAACACATAAACCGAGAAAAATATTTTTTATTATTATTAAAGATGTTGGGAATATTTTTCTTTCCTTTTCTTTTGCACCCATGACGTCTGCGCATGGACAAAACAATTCTTGAGATTTGCTGGTAGCGGAGGTGGGGGGTATCCGGATTGGCTCCGATTATCTTAGATATGGTTAATTCCCTGGCTTTGGGAAATTACCTAAAACAACCAGCGTGAGACAAGCTAATAAAGAAAGATTAATTACTGGAAATCACCTTTTCGCCTACGCATTCTAAAAGTTTGGATTCGTCACAAAGACAGATGTACCAGCCTTTGGAAATGGGCTGAGGTTGGATGCTGAGAAGGTGAGAAAAGGGAGAAAGAGATTAGCATCGCCTATATGGAGCGATGGTGCGAATCGAGAAGTGAAGGAGTTAAGGGGATGCTTGATTTCTCTGACCACTCTCAAAAGGGGGCTGAACAATCCCTAAATTTGGAAAATTACTCGAATAAATATAAAAATAAAATATGGCATTTTAGAAAAAGGGTGATGCTAAGGGTGGGATATAACCTAACCCCAAACCCTGGTTAACCCCACACTTTCTAGACGCAGGACTCCATATAAGCTGGAGATTTGAACAACTTACAGAGTCTCCACATTACTCCTACTCGAATCCACATCGTTCGCCGAGACCTCCTGACCAAAACCTCGTGCCAGCCCTGAAGATTAGACCGTATAAATTTAAATTACTACTAACACAGGCTGTAATCTCCAAAAGGGGATCACAGTGTCATTTGATTATAACAGAAGTGGGGAGAGTTAAAACCGCAACAAATCATATATAAAGCAAATCGTTGTTACATTTTAACCTGGTTTAAATTTTGTGGTTCTTTTTGTGTAGCTACTCGCCATCGACCTGTTCTTCACTTCAGTTTACTACATCAGCGATCTTCTCATCCTCTGGGATCGAAAACACTATGTGGAAGAGGAGTGAATGGTCGTGAAGGAGACGAACGCCAGCTAGAGCAAATGGAACCGTACTCATCATCACGATGCCAGCGACAAACCAGCAATGCGTTAACGAGTGAGGAGTCAGCTAGATGGTAATCCCGGTGGCTGACGGAACCTAGAGACCAATGCGATGAGAGAGAGAGAGAGAGAGAGAGAGAGAGAGAGAGTGTTGCACTGTTATATTTACCTAAGAAGAAATCTATTAACCAATAAAGTATCCGAACGGGAACTTTCTTGAAAACCCTTGATTTTCAGCCTGTCTATGGCGACACTGTGTTTGGCTCCATTGTTCTGGAAAAAGGGATTGAGACCTAAATATAAACAAGGTCGTTGACCGGTTAAAATCACTATTCATGCCTTGTCTACATTGAATATTCAGGTCAGTGGAGGTCAAGTTCCTGAATTAACATTTTCAGCTGAGAGCGAGAAGACTTTAAACTCCGAACACCACGAGGCCAACCCAAACTCTGGACAACATACAACATAAAGTTGAAAACTGACAATTTGTTCTTCTGAAACTACCTGCTAGCAGACACAGTCCCAACCTTCTTCGAAATTGCATCGTTGCTAACATAATTCTTCAGTTGGTATTCCTCATTCAACAATATATCCTTCGCTACTACTATAGACTTCTCAACTCTTGACAGGGCAGAACATTAACTATGCATGAATTTTTGCTGTATCTTTTTACCAAGGACATATTTATTTTACGATCAGACGAATATTTCCAAAAAGCCTTTATGTACTTTTCCGTTCCACATAATTTTAAATAAACAAAATTATTTCTTTTTATTTTCACGCTTATTGCGCACCTTATGAATGTATTAATTTTTTCATTTTTTTTCTCCATTGGAAAAATCACTGTACACGTAAGAAATTCATTTAATAACGAAAATAAAGATTAGATCTTATCAAATTCACAAAAGAAATAATTCAACGTTTTCATGTAAATTAACGAAAAGTTGACAACAATTAAAAGGGGGTCTATGGCAAAAGCCGGTGAAGAAAAATCTAGTGGACAAAATCATATTGGACAAAAATCCAGAAGGGCAAAAACCCAGCCTCTTATCCCAAAAGTGGACAAAATATGAGACTTTTACTTATGAGATTGGGATTTTCATAAAATATTAATTAATAAGATTAGGTGTAAAGGTCATTCACCTGTTACCATATTAAGATAAAATATCCTCATCTAAGTGTGTAGAGGAGTATTGAAACAGACATTTGTTTCAAATGATCATTCATAATTATGTATACATAAATGGAGCATAAATTTGTAAGCATGAAATAAGTGAATATATCGTGTTTATTGTTTCAATTTGGCATTGGAGTGTTTATATTGGATATTGTACATATAAGAGTATATATTGGATATTATTGTCTCAATTTGGCATTAAAATGTAAATTAAAAGTTCTTTGTTAAAGTTTCTTTTTATAAATGAGACTTTTACTTATGAGATTGGTATATTGTCCACATTCAAGATAAGAGATTGGGATATTGTCCACTTGGATTTTGTTCACTAGGATCTTGTCCTGTTACTACTAAAAGGATATAACAATAGCAAGTACAGCAGTATTTCTTAGTCTTTCTTTTCCCTCCTGCAATCCGACCTGATTGTGTTGGCGTGTCGTTTGATAAGATTATAGTATAAAATATATGCATACAATAGAAAAGATACTAGACAAATCGTATTTGTTTATTATAAGCTTATTCAAGATATTGTTATTCGAGATATTGTTATTCAAGATATTGTTACACAGTTAATGAGATGGATGAACATAGCTCTTATCAACAAGTAAATCTATTCTTGGAACTGTTTCAGTGAGATACACACGTCTGTCATTTTCAGTTTACAGTCTCGAATGAAACTTTGCTTTGTTCATACTTCTTCCCTATGTGCCGTATTCCTTCAGGGTGTGGCGATCATGGCTCTCCACAATTTTCTGTCCTTTGTAACTTAGTAAATTTTATCATTTTGCTGTCACTCCTAATCCCTGTTCTGCCAACCATATTTACACAAACTCGGTAGGGAGGCTATGCGTTGCATTCCTCTGTCCCTCTTGCCTTCTATATATCCTACGAGTGTCAAATTTTCCAAGCCTCTTTCCTCATTATTTATCTCGCGTAACTTCAAGAGTAAACGAACTCCGCTTTGAGAATTGCGAAAATTTATCTGTGTGAGCAAGAGGGATCTCACCGAACAAAACAAAATTAAAATAATTCTGATGTTTGATCAAGTGATCAGATTTGAGGAAGTGGGTTGAACCGGGATCTTTTCAGCACCCCATCGTAGAGGAATGCAAAAGAGAAACTTCTAGCAAGATATGTAATCTTACAGTAAGGTAGTTTGTATTAAACACGAAAGATTTGTGGAAATACCATAGCTTGTCTGCTAAGGGGCCTCTCTGAACGCTCACATTGTATCCAGCAATGTAAAAAGAAAGGTCATAAACTCTCTCTTTCTCTTTCTTTTGCTCTCTGTTACAGAATGCAGTAAATAACGGATGTATTCAGTCTTCCTCTTCGAGGAGATTTCTTAGTACTCAGGCAAGCTGACTACTTAATTTCACCAAACCCCGTGGAGAGTCACACACACACACACTATAGCTAAGCACATAAATTATTTTTTTTCCTTTTTCCGATCTATTTCTCTATGTGTGTGCACATGTGTATAATTTCTCTTTTTATGGATAATGCTGTCCTTATATATATATCAGTCCTCTATGTGGTGAATTCATTTATTTTAAAAGTGTTCAACTTCTTCCCATCATAATTGGCAGCTGCATGTGCTAGAGCGTTGCTACGCAAGTGCCTAGAAACATCGATCAAGTTTTTATCGACATTTCTTATATTTCATTTACAAATAATATCTGAAAAACAGATAAAATTACAAAATCATAATTTCAGCAGTTTTAGCACCTTTACTGATAGAGAGGTTGTCAGTCAACAAGGACGAAATGGACACTGTTCTTTATTTACAAGACGCGGACCTAATTATTCAAATGTAATCTTTTTAACCAATGACGGCAAAATTCTGTTTTGCTGTTCTGTTGTTTTTTTTTTAGTTTTGCTCATACGACGGTGAAATTCAAGGATAGAGTAATTATTTTTAGTTTTTAAATGTTAATTTCTTGCTTAGAACACAACAGAAACTGTATAAAAGTGCTATGTGGCAAGGGCTCTCTCTCTCCTTTACACACACACGTACACATATTGTTTACGCATCGGAAATGCAACAAGAAAACAAAATTACACTCGTTATGCTTAAAAGTTAGAGAATAAAGAACCTAAGGGGGTTCCCATAATATTTCCTTTTAAATTCTCAAACTATTTTATGGCTTATATTGTAAATAAAATATTTCGTGAATTCAATAAAGCCACTATTTATGTTATACGCAAAAGTTCAAATTGTGACGTCACTACATTCAAACAGCACCGTGTAGCAATGTTTATTCTCAGGAAATACGATTCTCATTAAATATGGTAAACTTATGGTAACAGTAAATTCCGAAACGAATTCCTTTTTGAAATGCTTGAAAATTTAATTAACATGAATTTAGATATTAAAAATGTTTTAGCTATACTCATTTTTCCTTGATGGGAGCTTATAGCATGAATAACATTATATTATTATGTCACGTGGTCTCATGCTACTATGGAATCCTCCATACTTGCCTGTCACCCCTTACGGGAAGATGCACTGTTCCCCAAATTAATCATTAACCAATCATCACTTCACTTTTCCAAACTCACCTTCCCATTGGTTAAAAGGACACAAAAATGTAGCGAATTGAGACAAATCCTTCTTTCCCGCGCAGCTATCTTGAGCCTATTTGAATGGTGTTTCTGACGCTGCTGGCCACGGCCCGAATGGTGATTTGGACGACGCGACAGGAGGAAGTCTTGCAAGGCAATCGTCTTTCTCATCAAGATCTGAGCCGATTCTTTGAGCATCAGTTCAAGATGAAGATTAGAACTGATAGAAAACGCTTGCATTCGACGGTCTTCAGCGAAAGATGGGTGACTGAGGCAACTTGGTTCGTTTGAACGGGGATAGCTTTGATTTTCTCTTTTAGGTCAAGCCTACGTCACATTGGGGTGGTTTCCTGTGGAGCCCTCCCCTTGGTTAGGTTAGACAAGCTTTTGTGTACCTAGTTAATGTGAGTAAATGTTGTTTCTGGCCTGTTCCTGGCAGCCTCTTCGGTTATGATCCAAGTCGAGATTCCCAACCTCCCCAGTTTGTTTGAACCACTTTTGATCTCTACTGGGTCAGCTTCCTATTTCCCATGTCCGTCTATATTTTCACCTTTCCCACTCCCTTAGCGAGAGAGCCTCTTGATTTTGTCCAATGGGCAGAATACAGCGGCCTTTCTTTTTGAGGGTTGGACGGGCTCTACTAACATCAGTTATGTTTAGTTCACTTTGTGTTTGTGTTTAGTTTGTTTTGGGGTTCATTCCCTCATCTCTCATTATTCATCATAGAATTTTAAGTATTTATTATCATTAAATTTTTATGTCTTGGGCGCGTTTTTTAGATCCCCTTTAAGAGGATGCGGTATTATGCTGTATGGAGGATTGATTGGTGATGGGTGAGTTCTTGTGGTGAATGGAGAAATTTCATTGAGTGAATGGGTCGTGAAACGGACTAGCTAGTTATAAGATAGTTAGTGAAGACCAGCCTCAACTCCTCCCCTTCATCGTGCCACAATTGTATTTTTAATACAATAAATACAGTCAGACACTGAATTTCGAAAGATGCCAGCAGACTCCACGCGTGCCAACACACTGACTCACTAACACTACCAGCCTCTCATCAATTCAACACAACTCACACTACTATTGCCGCGTGAAGAAACTTAACTTACAATTTACTAAAAAAGTGGCATTATCACTACGAAATAGTAATTGTACATTTAATCAACTTTTAGCATATCAGTCAAAGGCACACAACTCTGCATAACTTGAATCAACACTTACAATCGCCACACACATACACACTATCATTTGAACTCACACAATTGACATTTTACCTTGCAGAAATCAAACTGTTTTAATTTCACAAACAAACTTAAACCATCAACATTCATTCACCAAATCTCTGCATGGACACTCTTTGCAATCTTATCTCACTTGCCACGTTTAACAAGCAACCTATCATCATTTTGTGTATGTCAGATATATATATAAATTCATGGTATTGTTGAAATCTATAACTACTTTGTTTTTTTCCTTGATTTCTTCAAGTTGTATTGTCTTCATATGTTCGTTTAATTTATTTGTTGTGGATAAATGCCTAATGTACACGCACATTTTAGGCCTTCACACAATTTTACTTTCTGACACATTTTACTTAGCATAAATTCTGCAACACTATTATTATAATTGATTATTTAATTCAAATAATTGAGATACCCAATCGAAGTCCAAAATAGTGGTAAAAAGAAGCTTTTGGATTCGTCTCGTTTATAGCAAAACCACATTTTACAGTGAGAAGTAATGATTATTTAATCTTTACTTTCTCTTTTACTCAATATTCTGTGATGAACACGTTGGCATTTCGACGTTGCTGCTAAAACAAACATGTCTTGTCCTAAAGGAAGATGCCATCGTTGAAGACTGGGTTCTTAACGTGGCCAAAGACATTCCCCTCACTCCCGACGACAAAACAATTTGTTGACTCAGGAGCGATCTTAGTGCAGATTGCTTCTTCTCATTCAATCTTTGGAATTCTACTTTTAAAAACAAACGACATTCATTTATACTCACCTGTCCTTTGTGTGTTTGTTTGTTCTTTTTCTTTTTAAACCATCTTATATATTTATAAGTCAACCATTCGTCCTTGCTTTGAATATTGCTACCACATCTGGTCTGGTGCTCTTGCTATATATCTAGAGATATTGACAAAATTCCAAAGAAAAATCTGCAATATTATTAGTCCTGACCTGGCATCTTGGCTTCAGTCTCTTCCCCACCACCGTAACGTAGTTTCCTCATGTCCTTTCTATAAATACTTTCATAGTATTTGTTCAGATGAACTTTCAGCTATGGCACCTAGACTTTATGAATTTAAGCGCAGTACTAGATTACCATCAAGGTCCCATCGGTTTACAGTTGAACTGAGAAGATGTAACTATAAATTCTATGCGAACAGTTTTCTTCTATCGCACTTCTCTCTTGTCGAACTCTCTTCCGGCTTCTTGCTTCCCAGTCAAATTCGATGTTCCGGCTTCATAAAAGAAAATGTCAAGTGTTATCTTCTGTCTTCTTAATTCTTGTTCTTTTATTGTCCCTTCTCCTTAATAATAGGTTTTCTCATATTCTCTAACACCTCTTACGTCCTAGTTGCTTTATTGCCTTGCCTGGGATAAAATGATTTGAAAAAATCGACATTACCGATGGCCTATTCAGTATACAAGGGCTCATTCAGATTTTTTTTATATCACAACGTTTCAGTTGCTGTGCTCTCCGGAACATAACCTAGAGAGTAAAAAATGCTAAGAACATGCTTTAAAAATAGTTAGTTATATCCTATTGAAAAGTAACCTAATCTCTGGGGTTGGCATCTGTATGTTAAGGGAGAAGAAGAGGGGTACCATTAGCACCTGAGTGACGTCTTACAAGTTCAGAAGATAGAGGATACTGGGCGTGACGAAAATAAAGAAATGAGAATAATATATAGCACACTTCTCAGAAACACGGAACTCCGTTTGAAATTCTTTGTAGATTACCGAGTGTAATAGACAAGTATTGAAAGCCAGCGGATACTGTGGGAATTACACCCGCTTGATCTGCCAAGATGCCCTAAGTACTATAAAAGAATGAGATTTCTTCCCTTTCTCTTTTCTTTCTTTTTCCATAAGATATAGTAGTATCGACATACGAGCTTTCGTCCTCACTGGGGAGAACTTTTTTTCTCCAGGATTAATTACGACTGAACTTTTACACACGCACAGACATACACATTTCGTAACTGTTAGGAAGTTTAATGTCTTTTCTTCCTTTTTGGAATATATTAGTGTAAAGACAAATATATTTCTCTCTTTTTGTTAATCCTTTATTAGTTTGGATAAAAATGCAAGGAAATGTCTTGGTATAGAAATTTCTTTCCATTCATTTCACATTCATTCTATTTCCTTTTACCTCTGCAAATGATGACAGGCGTCATTCACATGTGAAATCTTTGGTTACCACTGCTTTTAATTAAACTAGAAGCCCTATATCTGCAACAGGCTTCATTCCTCCTAAATCTACAAAATTTGTTATTTTTTCAGTGTTGCTTGAAAGTGTTGCTCCTTTCCAGTTTACAGGATCATTCCATTTATTTATTTATTTCCATTCATTCCATTTCGAAATTTGCAAATGATGACAATATTGATTGCCACTGCTTTTAGAAAAGTCAAAGGTCATGATCACAACAGTAAGGAGAATGAAACGCTGTTAAAAAAATAAATGCTGACGTTATTGATATGAATGAATGAATTAATTAGTGTTACTTTATCTAAAATGTTTATTCCAACATTTTTGTAGTATTTATTATGTTAGTATCTTCTGGTTGTGTAGATATGATTTCTGCCTTGTGTGGAAGGTACTAAATGACATGGATAAGGACGAGATTGAGAACTTTCGAAGAAATTGAATTCTACATTTTCAACACGTGGTGGAATTTTACATATATGCTTTTATATACAGTGGGCTATGATAAGTTTTTAGCCACCCTTGTTTACAGCAATTTTGGCTTGTGTCATAACATCTCTTCTTTTTTTTCAAACAATACCGTGTTAGTATCAAGCTACTCTCATCTATGAACGATAGTTGACTTATATTTTGCAATGGAAGTTCGCGGAAGTAAGGAAATGGTTGAATTTCAAAGAGGGCAAATAATAGGATGGCATCAGCGTGGTATGTCAAATAGAGAAATTGCTAGGTTTTTCCAGGTTAATCATCAAATGGTTAATAATATTGTCATGAAATTTAATAAAGAATTGTCGTGTGGAACAACGTTCAGGAAGACCAAACATCGTGTCTGTGCGAAGGAAAAGGGGCGCCGAAGAGGGAAAGTCATCAAAAACCGTCTTCAGAGCGTCAAAGATGTCAACAGCACTGATATGCTGCCATATGCGGCGAGAAAGACTCTGAAAGAGCTAGGCTATCAAGGAAGAGTTGCAAGAAAGAAGCCCTCGATTTCAGAGGTTAACAGGAGCAGACGTATGGACCGGGCGAGAGAATTCGAGAGCAAAGATTATGAATTTTGGCAGTCTGTAATTTGATCAGATGAAAGTAAATTCTGCCAATATTCGAATGAATGAAAGTTGGAACACTGAATGTCTGCAGACGATCGTGAAATATGAAGGGATTGGAATAATGGTGTGGGGCGCTGTCTGGTTTCGAGGGAAATCTGAGCTGATTCTTGTTGAGCGGTTGAATGGTCTAAAATATTGTCAAATATTAGAGAAAGGATTACTTCCACTATTTGAACCCAATCAGATTGACAAGAATGTCTAATTTTTTTCAAGAAGATGTGGGGGCCATGTGATACGAGGAAAGTAGCAAAAGCCTAGAAGGAGTCGCAGGTAATCAAATCACTGCCATTGGTAACCCAAATTCCTGATATGAATCCAATAGAGCATGTTTCAGAGCACCTTGACAGAAAACATCGAAAGCGTGCAGCCAAAATCACATCAATGGCAACCCTTAAAGAAACATTGCTAAAGAACTGGCAAAATAAGGCTCAGACGATTGTTGATAACTTAATCAAATCCGTGAAAAATCTAATACAAGTACTGAAACTAGCAAATGGAGGACCTACTTCATACTAGTTTCAAATACTGTTTATTTATGTTGAGTTGGGATTACGTTATTAAATTTTGAAATTTGTTGTAGTTTATTTCTCCTGGCTAAAAACTTTTTTTAGGCTACTGTAAAGTGTAACAAAAATTTACATACTTCTGTAAAGTAAAAAAGAAAACAATATATTTCTCAAAAGGAAGTGTGTGTTCTTGTACGTTTGTGTGTGATGCGTATATGTGTGTGATTGATATGTGCGCGTGTGAGTTGAAATCTAGCAGGCGGCCGTCCGTGTGAAATAAATTTTCCCAGTGGGAACAAGACTCATATTGACACTGCTACATATTGAAACAAAAGAGGAAAGGAGATATATTTATCTGTCCTTTCATAGTCACAGTGCCACCTATCGAGCATCTTTGCAGATAATGTGGGGGTAATATAATTACTTTTTTTAACATATTTATATTCTCATCAATCAAAGAATGAGTTGAAGAAGCCATTGATGATTCATAATATAATTTTTTAAATCCATTTCTAGTATTGATATATTTATTTGGGAGATTGAAATTTCCGCGCATATGATCGTCGTAATCCTAAATTCGACTTTAGTTACCTAGGAATTGTTTTAACAGAGGACGGAAAATGTGGCACCGAAATCCGAAGGCGCATTGGGATAGCGAAAGATGCTTTCCAAAAGCCCAGCAAAGTATTAATAAACAGGTAAACATCATTAGAAAGAAAAAAGAGTACTGAACTGTTGTGTAATATAGGTCCTCCTATAAAAGTACTGAATGAGGGACAATCTCCTCAAAGATGAAGAAGAGACTTGAAGCAACAGAGATGTGGTTCTACAGAACGATGCTGAGAATACCATGGACAGAACACGTGATTAACGACGAGGTTTTGGAGAGAAGGGAAGCAAAAAGGACACTTATAATTAACATCAGAAAGAGATAGTTGAAATTCCTAAGGCACATAATGAGGAAAGAGGGCTTGGAAAATCTGACACTTACAGGACATATTAAAGGCAAGAGGGACAGAGGAAAGCAGCACATAATCTACCTAACAAAAGGTTTGTGTAAATGGTTGACAGAACGAGGACCAGAAAAGATAGCAAAAAGATAAAGTTTACTAACCGCTACAAAGGACAGGATCTTGTGAAGAGCTATCACCCACGTCCATAGAAGAATTTGTCATCACAAAATTCATTTTTGTACCATTCGCGGCTTGCAAAATATAAGTATATGTAGTTGTAATGGTTTGGTTAGTTTGATTTTTTATAAATTAGTCTTTAGTGAATAAATACATGTTTAATCGTCTAGGTTGTTTTTTTAAGAAAGCCAGGCGGTTTGTGGAAAAAATTATTTCATGTGTAAATCTTTTATACTTAATGGTTAAAAACCGACAAAATTGTTTGTGACTTGTTAACCCTTTGAGCCCTGGCCACGGTGGTAGAGAAAAATGACGTAATGCCCAGCCACCGGTTGAACGGTTGGTAAACACTTGCATCGTGCTTTACTATTAGTTGTCTTATTTGGGTAGACGAGGAAACAAACAAAGAATTCTGGCGATAAAGTGAAGGTATGCAATCATACTCTCTCCTAAGTATAATGCTTAGATTTTTTGTAACTATTTTTATATCCATCGTGAAACATTGCATACCAATTATTTGCGAATTTTGACTTAGGAGCTCAGGCAGAAGGGTTAAAATTGTTTAGGAACACGCAGTGCTCAAAGGGTTAAGGATTAATTTTGAATTTAAGAAAAATATGTTTTTATATTTACTAGCCAATGAGAGACGTGGTCTTAAGCCCTTGTGGAAACCTAGATGGAGCCTTATGTTATCCTCTTTTTTTCCTTCTTTTTGAATAAAAGCATTCCGGTTAGCAAATAACTCTAGAAAGCATTTGAACACCACGGCGAAAGCATTCAGAAAGGAAGGCAGACTATTATAAACCAGCTGCAGAGAGCCAAAGAAATTTTGACATTCACAAGTCAAAATTCTTCTGTGGTTGGAAGAATAAATAACAAAAATAACACAAAAATATTCCGTAATATAAAAAAAAAGACTTCAGAATATTGCTAGATGTCCCAGAGAGGCTCGTGGGATAAAAGTAGTTATTTTTTCAAAAGATGGTTTGCACCTTTCATCTTTATGCTTTCCTGGATGTTGTTTTCTATGTATTTCCATTTTCAAAATTGAATCCTTTCCTCTTTTTCAAAGTTAAATCTTTTTCTCTTTTTCGAAATTGAATCCTTTTCTCTTTTTCAAAATTGAATCCTTTTCTCTTTTTCGAAATTGAATCCTTTTCTCTTTTTCAAAGTTAAATCTTTTTCTCTTTTTCGAAATTGAATCCTTTTCTCTTTTTCAAAGTTAAATCTTTTTCTCTTTTTCGAAATTGAATCCTTTTCTTTTTTTCGAAATTGTAACCCTTTTGACATATTTTTCGAAATTGTAATCCTTTTGCCAATTTAAAAAAAAATCTTTTTGTCATATTAGAAATTGTTATCTTTCCTTAATAGGCGCACAAAAGGAAATTTTTGTGAAAATTTTCTATTTATATTTTTTCCATACATCTAATAATTCTTTTCTATACTGTAATAGATTTTACACAGTTGTTGAGACTTTATTTGCGACTATTTCAACTTCAACGATAAACGAAGCACGAGTAGTTTTTCTTTCCCCCATTATTTCCCCAGTAACTAGATTATTGTGTTTGGCACAGAAATTTAGGATTTAGGGTGTTAAATATTTATTAGTACGCTTATCGACGTGCTTGTGTCAAATCAGAATATGAATCCAGAATTACTTTCCTGGATATAGAAAAGGATACTTTTAAAGTCCTTCTTCAAATAAAGCCTAAACGTTACGACCTTGTTTCATGTGATTTTTTGTTATTATTGTTGTTGCTATTGTTGTTATATTGAAAGGTACATGGTTGTATGCACTCCCTAAGATCTTGTCTGAGTTTAAAAGGATATCATGATGGCCATTAAAACACATTTTACTGAAGCGAGAGGAGAATGAAAGAAAGAAAATGTATAGTTACTGTAAAAGGCAAACTGAAAAAAATAGAAACTGGCCGATCTTCGTTCTTCTCTCTTCAGAGTTCAATCGAGAAAATAAAATAAATGTGAATCACGATTAAAAAGGAAACATTTCTAAATGATGATAGGATATTTTTTATTCGGTCGAATTAGCTCGGACATTTATAAGTCTATCACGCCGACCATCACACGGTTCTGAATCAAGGTCTGAAGGACCAATTTGTCTTAATCCATGAGTAGATGTTCAGAACAGTAGATCACTCGATATTTCTTCTTTTTATCACTATCAGTGTCCTACGTTCGCGTAAAATTGTAGAAATATCAGGGATGGGTCCATAAAACTGTGATTTAACTGGATGTTGTCTCCAAGAGATGTTAAGTATAGCTCTCAACATCCGAGTGTAGCTTCCATCAAGCTTAGACTCTAGGATTTTAGTTAATGTCCACGCAGTGGCACCATGCATTAATACCGCCTCTATAACATGGTGTGAAAGAATCTCCGCTTGAGGTTGTCTGGTAGTTCAGATTTCCAGGTTACATCCATTTTATTCAAAGCGGTTCAGGTTTCAGCTATGTGAATTTTCACATCCTTTAAAGTAGAATTTATCTCACTTCCTAGGTATGTAAAAAATTCAAAATATTTTATTGATTCACTTAATACAGTTTGTATTGAGCCTTGCTGGTTGAAGCCTATGAATTCAATATTAGAGGCATTGACATTGTATCCAACATCATTGGCAGTTTTTCAGTACTCCTATATCATCTAGAAACTGATAGGATATAAACATATATTAATATGTGAAGTTAAGCTGTTTTTAAAAGTTGTCATCAAAGGCGTATTATCATTATATGAATTAAATCCTGTATATATTTTCAGCCAATAACATCCCACCAGAAGGTTTGTTTGATAAACAATCATTACAAGTGCAAATGCTACCAAAATACTTAGATTTATCACGCGTTATTTTGGGACCATTTAGAAAATAATAATAATAACACCTTTCACTTCCCTCGCAAATTCGAGAAAAGGATTTTCGCGAGTCAGTGTTAAATTATTTCCTAAAATTTGTGAATTTTTTTTAATAAAAGGCTTTCATTAAAGCCTTTTATTAAAAAAAATTCACACCTCTATGTGAAAATAGGTAATGAATCTCCCTTACGGATATAAAAAAATAGAAGCATACTGCTTCTCAAGGTTCAAAACGATTTCGGAGATCAGTTTGATCTACACGTGCGTATACACGCATCTACGCGCGCAATGGGAAAGATGAGCCAGCAGCCGCCGACTAAGGCCTTGTCCACGCACTGACTGAGACATTAGGCATAAAGTAAGTCACACATTTTACACCGCGGTAAGAACACTTAATTACTTTATAAAATAAACTTCACTGCAAGGAAAATTGGATATTTTATTGTTAGTGTATAATTCTGAAAAGAATATATAAATGTCATTTGAACTGACGTTCTGATTCTACTTTTCCTTCAGAAAAGAATCTTTTTATGTTTTATTTAAAAGAAGTGTTGTCGTTGTTGTTAAATGTTTGAAATCTCGACACTCCGATAAAAACAAAAACTTGGGTAGATGGGTCCCAACTGCATCTCAAGAAGTCAAAAACTTATTCACCATCATACCAAACAAACAATAGATATAATCGTAAAAAGACCTATACAAACATTCATCACACCACATCAAAATTAATCCAACAATTCTTAAAAAAATAATTTTAGTCTGAATCACAGAAGTTCCCTTCTACGACCATATAGGAAATATTTGTACCCAAACTGACCGCGTCAAGCGCTTTTCTATCACCCCAATATAGAGAAGGCTGTATAGATTTAATATATATAACGCGTTCGGCGGAGGAGTGGCGCATTCAATATTTGATAATTTTGCGGCAATACGCGCTTAAAGGCTTTAGGCAGTTTTGATCAACATTTCTTTTCATGGTTAGTCGTAAGGAATTGTAAACGTAGGATTACCTTACACTTAAGTAAAATAATAACAATAATAATATATGTTAATAATTTATTACAGTAAATATAAAGTTTTACGGAAACATTCTTGACAATTATGTATTTAGTTACATAACAAATAAATAAAAATAATATAAACTTTGATGCTTATATTTGATTTGTTGTTAGGTATTTTTCATTATTGGCAGCATTTTAGAATACTTAGGCTACAATGTTAAGTTTCCTAAGTTGAACAAACTGGAACTATTTCTTTTACGCTTTGTTACCACTCTTTTCCATTGTTGCTTTTAGATCGTTTTCTTCAATAATGAAATTCTAAAATTTAGAATGATCTTAATCCATTTAAAAAATAAAGACCGTAAAAAGGAATATTTTAAATTAATATACAATCAAAAATAAAATGCTTTTGACAAATGCTTTTTAATAAAATGCTTTGCCTTATTGATTTCACTATAATTATGTAACAATAAATGTAATGACATTCTGCGGATAAATCTGGCGTTTGTGTTACCTCCTCTCATTGCATAGTTACAAACTATAAACCTAAAATGAGCTGGAAATATTGTGTAATCGATTGTCATTTTTTTTAAATAAAATACTTGGATAAGATATAATGAATAATTTGCAGTGAAAAAAGCAATTTTTAATTTTTTGTTGAATAGGTCCCCCTCCTCCGCAGAACGCGTCATATGGTCTCTAAAACTTTCAAATGATAGTTTGAATGTGAGCGGCTTGAAATATATTGTCATAATTGGACATAGTACATTGACGATTATTTATTAGTAATAACAATAAGTTGCTATTTATCAGCACATTAAAGAATGAGACACAAGATCGAGGTTTAATGCCGGAAGCTGTTCAAAAATTGCACAAGCGCTCTCAACATACTTAAAGCCGCTTCGGGCGCCAGGTAATGACAGCAACTCATTTTCGAATGCAATGTACTGCCAAGGAGGATGCCGCCTCCCACCAGGGGGGGGGGGGGTTGAGCAAATATTAATTTAAAATTTCCCCGGCTGGTGTCCTTCGCGTGATTTACGGCTGTTTTTTTTTATTTTGTGTTTTAACATTGTGGGTTATCCCAGTTGACTTTGCCAAAAACACGGTCTCTATGTGTGTGTGTGTGTGTTCTTTTAAGTCTATAAAAAGGTGTGCATTTATCTCCCTAGCCACTGTTCAATTATTTCCACACAATCTTTCTCTTTCAAATGTACGCTAGACTCGCATGCGTTTTCTTCTTTTTTTTTTTTGACTGTTGAACTCTTTCACACACGTGTCTATCGCATACTCACATATATACACGTGTCTATCGCATACTCACATATACACACGTGTCTATCACGTAAACAAATTTCCTACACACAAAACCCCACATTTTCTTATAGCTAATTTAAATATCTTTCTATGTAAGTAGTTCAAATGTTTTCTTCTTTTATCGAAATTCTATATTCATGTAATTCGTTTTTGTCAATACATGCAATTAGTTGTCGCTTGTTTTATATTGCTTCATGTTACTTATTTTTTGCTTGAACTCACATTGAGTCCGCCATAATTGTTTCGGAATAAATATTCTAGGAGACATGTTTTTACCTAAACACGCTGGCAACCCGTAACGACACAATCTAACACGATGTTTCGATGATTTCACTTATTTCAGACACTAAGTTTCCAAGTTTAACAAATTCGTCTTTTCCGTAAGTGGCGCCAAAATTTGGATGACATTTGAGTTTAACAAGTCAAACAATAAGCTTTTACTTAACAGATAAAAATGAAGGCGATTACGTATACAAAAAAAAAAAATTCAGTCAGAGTGATTAAATGCAATAGTTTTTCTATGTTGAAAATGTTAAGAAGCAAATTCTCTTTTGAATGAATAAAATTGCCCAATTAATGAATAAAGTTTAAAGGCTTTTATCGAGTTTTATTTAGAAGAGTAGAAATGAGAAAGCAATTTTTCAAACTCGTGATTAGCTTTTAAAACAACAGTAACATATTGAAGTTCCAATGACATATTCTATTGAGAATGGTCTGGAAAGTAAGCTTTAGGGTGTGTCGCGTACACGAAATCAAGGAGAAACCGAGTTGCCAGACTGGCTTTTAGCATCAATTCCATCAATCTGTACTTTTTTTTTGTTGTTTATTGCCTGTATCACTTTATGGTTGGCATCAGAAAATTGATTTAGGCTTTTGACATTTTTCTGGCATTTTTACACGCTAAAACTATTAACATTAACATTTTCACAAAAGGGCACAAAGTTTTGAGGATTTTTTTCAAAAGGACTTATATTTCAATATGATGGATTTTTGAACAGGTTCAAATTAATCTCTTTTATGAAAAAAAAAAATGTGGTAAAAATCAAATTGTTAATTATTTACCCACACAAAATTTGCTTGAATTCTTTTAATCGCTTCGAACCGGGATCAAAGTGAAGTATCTGTTCTCATTTTAGTTAAGAGAAGGAGCCTGGTACCAAGGATTTCATCCTTACGGAAGCACTTTCCTCGCTGCCCTAAGAGAGGTGGAATCGGTGTAGTATCAACGCCAACGTGTCATTGATTGCGTGGAGGGCAATTTTTTCCTTGACCCATATGTAGGCGTATGGGCTCCCCAAATTAAAAAATGTCACACCCTGCCTTAGTAGGTAAATAAAATTGCCATCGAGGAAATAATGTCCTAAATATTTGTTGTCTATTTCGGCTTTCATGTCTTCTCACATCAATGTAAGATTGTAAGTACTTAGTTTTATCCCACCTTTGCCCCAAGTCTACACTTTCACATCATACTTGTAACAAGTGGAATTGGCAAAAGTAATGGCAATATAGCGTGGATGAGACAAATGAAAAGAGTTTTTATTTTTTTATTTGTTCGATCGTTTCCTCGTTCCGCGGTATCGTATATCAGTCGTGGGAGACTGAGAGTTCGTTCGAGGTATAACTCAAGTAGTAAAATAGACACGTGGACAAAACAAACACTCATATGTAGTCGAGTGAGATAGAATTGTGGAAGAAATATTCTACGAATTATCGCATTTGAATAGTCGGGTGTTAGTCTCTGCTACTGGTGATTTCGTCGCTAGCCGAAGGCATTGCTGGTGATGGAAGCGCCTTGGTGTTGCTGCTGATGGCATGGGCAGACGTATACTGCCGCGTTCGGTTAAGCTTGCCTGCCGTTGGGTACGTTGCTAATGCCAGCTCTATCGGATCTGCCTTCGTGGATATAATCATGGTTGACTTTATAGTCAATCATTGGCTCAGAAACGGCTGCTGCAAAAACGCATGGACCTTTATCTGGAATGTAAGTTTTCGTTCAAATTCAGCGTATATTGTAAATGCGCCAATTTGTTTCGAATTTCTTTTATAAACTGAGTAGTTGGATAGGAATCAAAATTTGAGTTTCCCTCAAAGTATTGTCAAAATTTATAACTTCGTTTAACTGGATTCTCGCTGCTTCTTACTTTCCAGCTTGTGGGAGATCCTCCTCTGTAGTTCATGTCTTTAAGTACACTCTGTGGAACCTTCTTACCCCTCTAATTATCGCACTATTAGTCTCTTACCTCTTTTTGGTAAAGTACTAGAGGCTCTGATCACCGCCGAAATGATTAAGCATCTCACTTCACACGGCTTTCCTTTGGATAAACAATATGACTTCCGTTTCTCCATAAACTAACATTGTCTATCCGGCTTTTGATAAGAACGGCGAAGTTTCAGCTATGGTCTTAAATATCGCGAAGGTTCTCCACATTCTCAAGGGCTACGGTGTCTTTGCACGAATATTTGGTTTAATCTAGTCGTTCCTATCAAATCGTGTAATTAAGGTCGTATTGAACGGACATGATTCTAGTTAATTTCACATTAATGCAGATTCCCCCAAGGTTCTATCCTTGGACCTATGTTGCTTCTTATCTTCACCAACGACTTTCCCAATGCCATCAGTTCATAAATAGGTATTTATGCAGAAATACACAACTATTTACTCTTGTTTTAATAGCAAGTCCGGCAGGTCCGACAAAATAAAATTGGCAACTACTCTCGAACATTATCTTCAACCAGTGGTTAATTGGGGCAAGGAACGGCTTGTAAATTTCAAAGTATCCAAAACACAACTGCTTTCATTTAATCACAATAGAGAGCCTTTTTCTATCTGCTACCCACCAAGAGAACAAATCTTTGCGCCTTCTTGGGTTCACGTTTTCTACTGATATGAAAATTTGATATGTCTACTGATAGGAAAGTTGGTTCACTGTGTCTTGCCAGACAATTTTTCTGGTCAGAATCCACATTTGTAAATCTACCATTCGTCTGTGCATTGAATATTATTGCCATATTTAGTCTGGTGCTCCTGTTATATATCTTGGGATTCTCAACAAAATCCAAAGAATGTAATGTTATTGGTCCTCACCTAGAATCATGACTTTACTTTCCCACCGACAAATTTTTTCTCATCAGAATCCATCTTGCACATTTATAAATCTACCATTCGTCCGTACATTGAATATTATTGCCATATCTGGTCTGGTGCTCCTACTGTGCATCTTAAGATTCTTGACAAAATTCCAAGATTGGTCTGTAATGTAATCGATCCTGACCTGGCATCTTGACTTCAGTCACTTTCTCACCGTGGCTTCCTTCCGTCTTTTCTACAGATATTTTCATGGCAATTGTTCTGATGAGCTTTTCTCCTTGGTGCCTCGATTGTAGGATTTTAAGCTTGCTACTAGATTGGCAATTAGGTCTCACCGTCTTACTGTTGAACTAGAGAGATGCAACCATCAGTTCTATGCTAATAGTTTCTATTGTCGTACTTCTCACCTGTGGAACTCCCTTCCGATTTCTTGCTTCCCTGCCAACTACAACCTTCAAAAATTTAAATGCAACACCAATCTCTATCTTCCTGAATTCCGTTCCTTATTGTTCTTTCTCTTCACTAAAGACATCTCATTCTCTTTCACTCCCAGTAACTCATTGCGTCCTTATCGCCTTGCTTGTGGTGAAATGAAAAAAATTCTACGATCGATCGGTAATTTGACAGCTTGACGGACTACTTGCTGAACGCTAAAGTTTTGATAAAACGCATTAAACACCTGTCAAGTAATGCAATTAAGCTGTGACAGAACACCTGCTTTCGACAAGAGTTGCAACGTTGAAAACGTTTGAAAAAAAAACGCAATTCATATCTGTTAGGCCAACCTGAAAGAAAAGTAACTTATCTTTAATATTTAGAAAATCTGTATCGCTGGGAAATATAATACATACTCGTTACAACAATTCATTGATTTGGTTAATTTGGCTGGGGGGGAGTATACAGTTTTGAAATTGATAACCATTTAAATTGATAAAACAAGAAGCCGAACTGAAGTTAGTCACTTTCTGAGCATTCAAATTTCCTCTATTTTTCTTCGTCAAACAATTTATGCACTCCATTATATTACAGGAAGGGTTTATTAAACAAATGCATCAAAAGTACATTCTCTTTAATTATTGCTTGTACCGTGACAGTAAATGTCGCACATTTTATTCATAAAAATGTATTTTAAACGATTTTGATATAAAAATCATTTGCATATCATTTTAATACTGTAACCTTTGATATACAGGGTAAGATGTATTAAAGAAATGCATCAAAACTTTCATTCACCGTGATGATTACGTATTTATAGAAACAGCAAAGTTTAGCAACTGTTTTACGATAGAAATACATTGGAAATTATTTTAATATTCTCCGTTTGTAAGATTTATTAAATAAATATATGAACACTTTCATTCACTTTAATTACTTACAAATTTAATGACACTCGTAGGGGAAAAAACAAAACAAAACAAAAACGAAGCAGTAATTATAATTGCATTTTAATTCTGGCTGCATTAACTTGCCTCCGGTCCAGGACTCGAACAAGAAACGCACGAGTCACAGCATAACAACTGCAACCTGGCTCATGAACTCGAAGACCTCCAGAACTCAAATTTTCCAGAGCATACATGCGCTATGGTCTCACCATCAATGTGGCAAAGACCAAGGTCCTGTGCCAGCCAGGAACGGGACACCAACCAGCACCTGGAGTCAAAATCACCATTAACGGTCTGGACCTAGAGAATGTTGAACAGTTTCCATACCTTGGTAGCGTATTAACATCAGATGCATCCGCTGAAGAAGACGTCGATAACCGAATCAAAGACGTCCTCGCAGCACATACGGGAGGCTATTCAAAGTGTCTGCGTCAATCCTGGGCAGAAAATAGAAAGGGGTGTAAGATAAGGATGTGTCTTCACACCGGACAGTCAACGTACACAGTGGTGGTGATTCTGTGAGTATTAGAAGTTCTACCAGGATTCATTATTTATGGCCACAATCTTAACAATGTATGATATGCAGATGACACAGTGTTATTAACAGACACAGAAAGGAAACTGAAAGAACTCCTACAGAATGTAGTGAAGGAAAACGAGAAGAAAGAACTAAACATCAATTGCAAGAAGATAGAATGCATGGTTGTTAGCAAAACGAACAGGCCAACATGCAAATTATAAATTGGAGATACCAAAAATCAAGCAAATACAAAAATTTAAATATCTGGGAAATGTTTTAACAGAGAATGGAAAATGCGACTCCAGACGCTGAGCAAAGTATTAAGAAACAGGAAAATGTCGTTAGAAACAAAGAACAGAGTACTGAACTGTTATGTAATATCAGTCCTCCTCTATGGCAGTGAATGCTAAACAATCTCCTCACAGATGAAGTACTTGAAGTAAAAGAAATGTGGTTCTACAGAAGGATTCCGAGAATACCATGCACTAAATGGGAGCAACGATGAAGTTTTAAAGAAAATGAAAACAAAAAGGACAGTTACACATAACATCAGGAAGAAACAATTGAAATTTCTAGGGAACATAACAAGGAAGAAGAGCTTGGAAAATCTGATACTTACGGGGTAGATTGAAGGTAAAATGAACAGAGGAAAATAACGCGTAGCCTACTTAGCGAGCAAATTGTTGGTGGAACAAGGTTTAAGAGAGATAACAAAAAGACAAAATTTATTAAGAGCTACAAAGGATAGGGAATTATGCAGAGCCGTGCTTGCCAACGCCCTGAAAATACATGGCACATAGGCAAAGAATAAACAAGGACAGTGCACTTCCAGTTCAGATATGGTAGTGATCCTCTATTTTTGGTGGATGAAAGAAATGTAATCTCTCATAATGTTTTACGTCAGTGACATTTTATGAGTCCACTAATTAGAGTTGTAATTCACATTTTCTTTGTCTTCTGGTACACAGTTTAACAACTCATAAAATCATAGCCTCTAAATCTTTTCTGTAGTCTTCTTATTATCGCCATGGATATCCGCCATTAAAGAGATTTGCGAGGAAGCTTTAAATAAATGAAATACAAGATGTAAAAATAAATAAGATTTTTTATGACAGTTGAAACTTTATCTCAATATGACTTTGACTGATGAATTCAATTTGTTTGTAGTACTTACTAATTGCTAATTAGATAGGCAATAGATGAAATATCCTTCATTCTCTCTCTACGCGCGATATCTTTACAGGACGTGCTTGAGTATGGCTCTCCACAGCTTCCTTTCTTTTACTGCTTTTAGCAATATCAGCTTTTATCGAACCCTCTTTATCATTACTATTTGTTCCGCTATTTACTCAAACCTATCAAATAGGTTCTCTCTTGATGTGCCATGATCCTTCAAGACATGGGTGATCATGGTTCTCCACAGCTTCATATTCTTTGTTGCTTTCGATCCTTTACGACCGTTCGTTGTCTTCGTGCTACTTGTCCCCCTATCCATTCTCAAACTTATCAAATAGGTTCTCTCTCTCTGATGTGTTATGACCCTTCAGGATATAGGTGATCGTGGCGCTCCACAGCTTCCTGTCTTTTCTTACTTTCGGCAATATTTTCTCTTTTACGACCGCTCATTATATTTGTGCTATTTATTCCACTATTCATCTGTTCAAATTTATCAAGCACGTTCCTCGATTGTTTCCTTTGTCTCTCTTATTTTCAATACGCCCTGTAAGCGTTAAATTCGCCAAACCTTCTACCATAAAAGATGATGCAAGTGTTTATGTAAGTTTCCAATTGCATTGCATATAAATTCTGCTTAAGTAATGTAGGATATTTAAGTAACACTTTTACCGCATCTAAGAAATGATTTTGTTCTTTTTCTTCATCTAAAGAAACCTAGCACAAAACAAAGGAAATAAAAGTAATGTATTCACAACCTGTTCTAACGACTTACTAATGAGGTATTCCATTGTTATGATAACATGAGGTATTCACTTATTAGTGTCGAGTAAAGCATCTTGTCAGCGAAATATCTCTTTACTAAGAAAATATCAAACTGTGTGACCGATAAATATATAAATTCACATTTGCACAATTATTTTCCTGATTTCTGACGTAATTTGAAATAAACTAGATTCTTACAAATGTAGTTTGTTTTGCTTTGCTTTCCAACAGGACAAAATTTATGAATATGCGACATGGGAAAATAAATCTCATTTTTTTATGAGGCGGGGTACGGAATTTATTTCGAGAGTGTTGCGATTATTACGAACTGTTCTTGAATATATATATATATATATATATATATATATATATATATATATATATATATATATATATATATATATATATATATAATAAACTAAATAGGGTGGTTAGCGGTTGAGGAATTGGAGAGCCGAGTTTGAATTCTAGCCGAGTGTTAATACCCTTGGGAAATAGCAGGAATTCAAACCAAATCGCACTCTCCTAAACAGGTTGGGGACCGCTTGTGTTATCCAAATTCTTATTAAAACTTCTACTATTAATTTGCACGTCCGAATGAATATGACCCTCTGCTACGTTTGGTCAACGTTCGTTCTGGATGCGTCAAATTCACTTGACGGAGCCTGCTAACCGATCAGGTGAATAACGCCATATCTAAACTAAATGCAATACAAAAAATGAATATGTACATAGTCCTATTGCAAGACATACATTTGAAAATAGATCTTTTGTTGGTTTGGTATAATTATTAGATATATCTGTGTCTAGTCAAGTAAGTCTAGGATATTGGATGCTGTGAATTTTCTGGATTGTGTTCAGTGCCCTACGTGGTTCGCTGGTGGCTGAAAGCCTCCTCACCAATGGGTAAGTTGGACACTTATATAAAGCATCTTGTGGTTATAAGTGACCAAAACATAGGAGAGAATTTTGTGGCCTTTCTTATATGCTACTTTTGGCAACACCTTCTAGCAATCATTAGGAAAAGTTCTTTTGCACTCTCCATTAATTTTGTTAAGTTCATCACTTCAAAAGACTCAGTTTCAGACATGTTGGTTTTAATTACTTTCCAGAGGTCAGCTTTGCGGTCATATTGTTTGCCAAGTTCATATAATTTCATCTTTATAATTTACCATAGATTTTCAATTGGATTCAGCTAGGGATATGATGACGGCCATTTCAATATATTGTCTCTTTTTACGCTCAAGAATCTCACGGATAAACATAGATGCATGAGAAGGAGCTACGTTAAGAAGCGTCGAGCCTTGTCAGTACCAAGATGGGTAAGCGCTAGGGTGCTGTAAGCTTGGATGTGTGAATGGTATAATGTAATAGGGAATCAGAGAGCTGAATTCCAATTCCAGTGATATTCACTTAGGTGTAAATACACTTGGGAAAGGTACGAATCCACCTCTTCTACTCCCAGCTATAGGTAAATTAGTAAGACTGATAATTGTATCAGTAAATCATTACAATCCCCAAAGAATTCTTAGTCTATTTTATGGTTCTGAAACTAGAATCCCTGGAAGTGAATAAACAATAAACGTGTTATCAATAAAAAAATATTCCTGAAAAATTCACCCAGGAAAAAGAAATTTATGAAATTGCACAATATTTTGCTGCTTGTTTTGTAGAAATCCCAGAAAATACAGAAATATTTGCTTTGTGTGTTTTTGTTGACCTACATATTAGAATTTGCTTTTCTGCGTGAATTGTATGAAACTTCATTTACCAACAAGTACCATATTTCTGTTTGTTTGCCGATTACCATATGTACCAATGTTCACTGATACCAGTAGATTTCTTTGTAGATATTATGAATTTACTGTATATGCAGATGTTGCACCCTGAAAAACAACTAAAACAATTTTCAATAAATGATTGATGTACTAAAATTCTTCTTTTATCAAAATTTGCAAAGAGAAACCTCAATTTACCTCAATTCTATTAAATTAGTATCAGTCGTATAATTTGTGTTAATACTGTAAGTGTTTCTTCGTGGTTAGTGAGAAGGTCATGTAAAGGTAAGGTTATAATCTTGATTTTGGGGGGTTGAGATGTGGACATGTTTTTCCTAAATATTACATACCAAACCCTGGGTGTGTCCAATGCGTGGGTGCGTCCAATAGCCCGGCAAATGCGGCAAATACCGCGTGATATATATCATTGATAGTTTAGCATCCCGATACCACTTTCTTATCAATGTTAAATTTTGTACAAATCTGTGCAAAAAGTGGATCAAAGAGCTTACCCAGGAAATCTCAACTTTTAATTGGTCAATAAACACACAAGTGGGCGTTACAACCCACCCACGTACAAGTCTTTTCCAGTGCGTGACTAAGTCAAGTTTTCTCGCTCTTTTTTAAGGAGCCTATCACGTGGTTACATTAATTATAAATATCAGACACGAGTTCGTTCTCTCCTCTCTTTCTTGATTTCATTCGCCTACGAAAATGTAACCTTAAAGGATTCGCGTCTTGACCATGTGTGGTCAGACACCATGAAAACATATTCACACATGCACGTACGTACCAAATTTTCCAAACTACATTACAAACATGCGAAATATTTCCAAACCAGCAACAAGAACTTTTCTCTTTAAAAATACTCTGACCAAGCTTATGCACACATCTTTACAAAACAAAAATATAATATTCTACATATAAAAATATATATGTTGCACCAAAGCTATCATTTTGTCGTTATCTTTGGAAATTTATTTAAATTTATCATTGTGGATATTTCATGTTTCATTTGCAGCGAAACATTTAAAACATTCCCGCAGTCTTTTTAGATCTACTACAATAGATATATGTGAAGTACAGCAGGAAAATAGTTGTACCGTTTAATTTAGAGATTCTACTTTTTCTTAGTAATATGTTAAAATGGCGGTTATGATTCCCAAATTATCTTGCATATTTACAATTTCGTTAGATTCTCTTCCCAATTTAAAGCGCTCACACACACACACACACACATATTTATATCTATATCTATATATATATATATATATATATATATATATTCTTCTTAAGGCTGGAGCTGCAAATGGACTGCGTCGGAGAGACGTTATCAATTTTTTTCTTTAAGTGTGTGTGTGTGCGCGCGGGCGCGCGTGCGTGTGTATGCACAGGGTGGTGGTGGGGTAATCCAGGAATGTTTCGTAAATAGTTTTTGGCACATGTTCCAGCTTGATGATTACTACGAGTGAGCGACAGGCATTTTTCCCCCAGAAAAGTGAAAGTGGATTTTTTTTTTTTTACTTCTTATTTATATATTTTTTTCTAACCTGAGTATTTATAAAAATAATCCTTGCTAACATTTGTAATGTACACGTGCTTTTTCGATTTGGGGATCTATTTTTCCAGCTTTTCACTCACTCAAGAATTTGATGATGGCATTCCATTTTCAAGATTAAATAGTCTTAAATTTCAAAAAACATACCAGCGTTTGGACTACTGACTCCTATAATTCATTAGTTTTTTTTTTAATTGAATTCCGAATTAGATGAGGCAGTTTATTTAATTAATGGCTAAAGTAAAGGTAATGTTCCTCGTTTTAAAATTATTTGGTAAATAACTTTAGCTTACCCCCAAAATCAAATTTGGACGAAAAACTCGTTTTTTTGCTTTTAAATTTTACGGATTTACCGGAATTTGAAAGTAAGTGAATTTGGTAGCATGATAATCAAAATATTTTATTTTCTCTGTATCACAATAAATGTTCCAAAATTAAAATAAAAGGAACGATTTATTTTCACGAAGAACAGAGTGCTGCTCTAACAGCAGGCTATGGCCACTGAGTCCAATTCTCACTTGTTGCCCTCTCCCGCATTAAGCTTAAATTCTTGCCACTTGGTTGGAAATACGATCCAATTCATCAGCTGATGAATTGGATCGTATTTACGATTCCAATGGAATAAATTATGACCATGGAATATTAGGGTTTAAGCCTTTTTATTATATCCTTACTCTGTCCTGGACATTGAGTTTTACCTGGATTCTATCCTCTTGGAATTATTTTTATACAAATATATATATATGTATGTATATATATTGCATATGTATGTGTATATTTACCACTAATATTATCTCTCTCTCTCTCTCTCTCTATATATATATATATATATATTAGGTTGGTGCAAAAATAATGTCGTTTTCTCACAGTAACATATGTGAGAAAACGACATTATTTTTGCACCAACCTAATATATATATATATATATATATATATTTCCACTGGTGCCAGACATTAGTGTTCTGTCCTGGCAAAAGGTAACATTTCGAATGCTGATTTTTCTCTAGAGAGGCAAACCATCCTCACCTTGGAAGGTTTTGCCTAATACAAGTTTTCTTCTTTCATTACAATTTGTTCTTGTAAATTAGTTAAGCCTTTCAGACAAGGACACTAGATTCTGGCACAGGTGGGAAAAATATAACTAAATATTTCAGGCATGGAGAAATACAACCGATTTTAAAAGTGATTGACAAGGATTTTCTTTTTTGTTTATAAAGTATTACGCGTGACGCGACCAAAGGATTTGGTGATTCTGGGGTCATTAACGCACACGAGATTTGAAATTTAGCACAGTTAAAAAAAAGAAAAAAAAGAAAAAGAAAGAAAAGAACAACTATTCAATATTAAACACTGACGAAGGCTGTAGGAGTAGTTCAAAAATTTATAATTTCATCGAAATTTTACTGTGCTCCCACATGTCAACTAAATAAAAAATATATAAAGCATATGATTTAATTAATACGAAACACGATATATATATTAGAAAGTTTCAGCTGTTATGTTTTTTAGCCTCTGTCAGGTTCATGTCGAATTCAGGAAATTTCGAACTGAACTCTTTATTTAATTTATGGAAGTAGATTGTTTTGGTTCTATAGAGGGTCAGCCAATTTGTATTGGTTATAAATAGAAATAAAAACTGACACTCTACAATTTTTACACTATCAAATGTAACAAAGACAACCACAAGAAAAATAATCAAGTAGAAATTATGAATTTGTTCAAAAATAAATATTTTTTCTAAACACAACAAATACATAATATATAGTGCAAAAGTTGATAAACACAATAGAGTTCTTTTGTGTGTGTTACTGAAAGAATTTGAGTTACTGTACTGTATGTGTGAAAATGAGAAGGTGTAGTTAGCTATATTTGTTTTTATAGGAAAATTAAACAGTTGTTTTTGTTTTTGTATTAAATAGAAAAAAGTATTGTTCTCTTGACTCACTGATTGTTATAGAGTTATCGCTCATTAACCAAGGATTCTTCCTGTGGAATAGAATATTTTGTGGGAGTGAGTGTTAAGCCTGGACATGGTTGGCAAGGTTTGTTGTTGTATTGAAGATAAAGTTCGGCTCCTTTGCTGTGTTGATTTCCAATGAAGTCAAATGAATTGGTTCAATATTTTAAGTGTCCACTGACCAAGTCGCGTCGAAGTTTCGTTTTTATTAGTTCTCTTGGTCACGTGGGGAGGCTCGTGAACATGTTTACATTTTATGGCATCAACTAGAGGTCAAAATTTGGGTCGGTACCTTCGGACGTAGTCGACGACACCTAATTAATATTTTACAACCAATCAAAATACATCAGTTGTTATATTTGATTGGGAGCCTCTATGTGTTTAACTTGCACAAAATTTAAGATTTAAAAAAAATGTAGGAATCTGATTCTACAATAACCTCCCCCCCCCGCAGATTGTGAAAGTTTTTGAGAGAAAATTTTCTCAATATGTGATATACGTTTTAAATCTACTAGGCCAATGAACATGTCTACCAGACTTGGTAGTAACTTCTGCGGGTGGTACTGAAGGTGCAAGCTGCGCTGGCTGGGTCGAAGATGTTAGCTCAGGTTCAGGAAGTGATTTATGAGATAAATCGATGTAAGCCGGTTTCAACCGGTCGACTGACACTGTTGACACTTTCCGTGCAAAAGTAAAGTAAAATGCTTGGACGTTCTATTAATTACTTTATGTGGACCAGAATACGTAGGGGTTAAGGGTCTTCTAACTGCATCTTTTCGCAGGAAGACGTAATCACAACTGTCTAAATTTTTCGGCGTAAAGAACTCCCTTGTTTGGGCACGCGTTGGAGTAAAAGCTAGGTTTTCCATTTTTTTGTTGGACGAAATAGGTAGTCGGTCTGGAAGGAGTATGCTTTTTCACGAACTGTCCAGGGAGTGTTAGCGTACTCCCCAAAACAAGTTCTGCTGTAGTGCATCCTAAGTCCTCTTTGACTACATTTCTTAATGACAGTAAAATCAATGGTAGGTTTTCCCGCCAAGTCCTGGAGTCATCACTTGCTGCTAGTGCTGCCTTAAGTTGCCTATGAAATCATTCCACAAGGCCGTTTGCACATGGATGGTAGGCGGTTGTAGAAATGTGCTTTACGCCTAACAAGTTTATAAATTCATTGAAAAAGACTGACTGGAACTGGGAACCTCTATCAGTGGTTATTATTGAAGGACAACCAAAGATAGAGATCCACTCTCTAAGAATGCACTTGGAAATCGTTTCCGCTGAAATACCTTTTAAAGGAACGGCTACAGGCCAACGAGTGAAACGATCGATTATTGTTAATAAGTATTGGTACCCATCAATGTCGAGCAAAGGGCCCACTAAGTCAACGTGAATGTGGGTGAACCTACCATCAGGCTTAGAGAATGTACCAGGCGGAGACTTGGTATGCTATTGTATTTTAGTTTGCTGGCATTTTCAACAAGTCTGTGTCCAGTGTTTTATGTTACTGGACATTTTTGGCCAAACGAAACGATCACTAATCATCTTAGTAGTCGCTCTTCGACCAGGGTGCGACAGAGAATGGAAATGCTGGAATACTTTTTTTCGCAAAGAAGATGGTACATAGGGCCTAGAGTATCCTGTGCTTACATCACAATAGACAGTAGTGTTACCAAATGGCACAGTGTGTTGCTTTAACTGTAGTGACGTTTTTTCTTTTACTGATTCCAAGTAGTGTCAATCTTTTCTTCTTCCGCTAAGGAGTCGAAATTCAAGGGCTGTGCGTCGATTGACTGTATCGTTGATCGCGATAGGGTATCAGCTACTATATTGTCAGCCCCTTTTACATAGCGGATATCCGACGTATATTGGGAAATATAATCCAATTGTCGGATATTCCTTGGGGTATATTTGTCCGACTTGGCGTGCAGAGCATAAATTAATGGTTTATGATCTGTATAGACCACAAAACTCCGTCCTTCCAAAAGATGACGGAAATGACGGATTGCCAAGTATATTGCCAGTAATTCCCTTGAAAATGCGCTGTACTTTTTTGAGATGAGTTTAGCTTGACTGAAAAGAACGAAATAGGTTTTTTAGCATCTCCCTGTTCCTGGTGAAGCACAGTCCCTATTGAGTCGTCTGATGCGTCTGTTGTCAGTATGATCGTTGAGTCATCATCGGTTATATATGATAACTTCGTAAAGTTGGCAAGGGCGTCTTTGGCTCTGTGAAAAGCAGTCAGTGATTCGCCTTCCAAGGTAATCTTTGAGTTCTTCTGACGCTGTTGTTGCAGTAAATCTGTGAGGGGAATCAGAATCTGGGAACAACCGGGAATGAACCTCCGGTAGTAATTAATGAGGCCTAAGAATCGGCGTAACTGCGTAAAGTGAAGTTGGTTGTGAGAAATTTGAAATAGATTCTATTTTCTCAGGTAAGGGCGTTATTCCCTTTTCATCAATGACGTGCCGAAAATATTTAAGTGAGGGCGCAGCAAAAATACATTTCTCTGCGTTAATCTTAAGGCTAAAATGCTGTAGACGCTGGAAAACTTGTTCAACGTGATGACGATGTTCGGTCTTGTTTCTACTGACGATCAGGACGTCATCAATATAGGCAAAGGTAAAAGGTAAACCTCTCAGGACTTCGTCTATAAGCCGTTGGAAAAATTGTGTGGCGTTCCTTAAACCAAATGGCATTCTCACAAATTCGTATAAGCCAAAAGGAGTAGTTATTGCTGTTTTATGGATGTCTTGGCCACTGGTATCTGGTGGAATGTTTTCACCAGATCAAGTTTGGTGAAGACTGTGGCGCCCTGCAGACCCACTGCGAAATCGTGCAAGTGCGGGATGGGGTATTTATTCAGAATTGTAGTAGCATTCAGCTTCCGGAAGTCGCCACAAGGTCTCCAAGCTCCTGAGTCCGGTTTTGGAACAATATGAAGAGGAGATGAGTAAGGACTCGAAGAACGTCTAATTATACCGAGGTCCAGCATGTGCTGAAACTCAGCTTTCGCCAGTTTATATTTATCAGGCCTCAATCGCTGTGGAGATGAATGCGTGGGTGGGCCCGTAGTATAAGTATGGTGCTCAGCATTGTGACGAACGGTTTCTGTATAACGGAATGGTGTTGTAATTTGAGAATATTTTTGTAACAGATCCTGCATTCCGTTGGCTTCAGGTAGAGTTGCGCTGATACATGTGCTCGTATAGATAGATGTAATTCCTTTCCTTGTAATGTTGGTCGTTTTATCCTCCAAAGAAAGGGAAGACATATTAACGGACAAGTTAAAGTGGGCGGGGAAATCCGCTCCTAGGATTGGGGTTCGAACTTGGGCTATCGTGAATACCCACGGAAAAGATCGCCTAAATCCCAGATTTAGGGTTAACGAGGTTTCAACATATGTCTGGATTGAAGATCCATTCGCCGCTTGTAATATATAATCTGTCTTTCTAGTCAACATATTAGGCTTGGCTGGTATTACACTAATTTGTGCCCCAGTGTCCACTAAAAACAAGTAGCCGGAGTTCTCATCTCGGATGTAAAAGAGACGACTTTTTGGCATCCCTCCGGCAGCAAACGTCTCTACTTGTTGCCGGGATAGTCGTTTCCCGGTTGCTGTGTGTTGTTATCCTTAGCTGCGGCGTTCATGTCGAAGTTACACGGTTTCGTACAATGCCGCGCTTGTTGTCCGTATTTAAAATGATACCAACAGGTATTATAATTAAATATAGGTCTGCTCCTGGATGTGGAACGTTATCTTCACCTAGTATGCTGTGATGGACGTGGTCGTCTAGTGAAATTGTTGGGTGTGCGATTTTGTTGATGCATAGCGGTTTGTAGAGCTTGTAACTGTGAGGTAAGCTCGGTTATACAATCTTTAATTTTAGATAACTCTTGTGAGTCACGGACTGAACAGACAATAGGTTGTAAAGGTGTCGCAGAAGCAGTTCCCGGAGGTTTATTCTCATATATTTTGTCCGCGATTTCTGCCAATCGCTGTAGGTCCAAATCGTCCGGGAGTGACACTAATATTTGTGACGTTTGTGGGCTCAGTTTATCCATCCATAGTTTACGGAGGACTGTGTCTGACATGGTATTGCCACCTAGTAAAACTTTCATCTTTCTAAGCAATTGGGAAGGTTTATAGTGTCCCAAATGAAGATTATTAAACAAATCGTGCAACCGACGTTCCTTTGATTCGCCCGTGCGGTATAGTATAGCATCTTTCAAAGTATCATACGGTTTCTCCGCCGGAACTTCACTGAGGAGGTCTGCTACCTCTAATACTACATCTGAGGGAAGTTTCTCAACTACAAAAGCGTAACGGGCATGCTGGGACGTGACCTTTCTTGCATTAAAAATTGCGTTTAACTGCGCAAACCACACTTGAACGTTGGTGTGGTTGTACGTCGGTAGACTGATGGAAATTGCCGCTTAAATATGTTCGCTGGTATAATTTTACATTTTTTCGTTTAAAACGTGACAACTGAAGTATTTCTCTTATAAAATGCTGTTTTTTAAAATATTGCTTTGCACATTTGAACTTCGGGGTCACCAGTTTATAGTGGGTCAGCCAATTTGTATTGGTTATAAATAGAAATAAAAACTGACCCTCTACAATTTTTACAATATCAAATGTAACAAAGACAACAACAAGAGAAATAATCAAGTAGTAGAAATTATGAATTTGTTCAAAAATAAATATTTTTTCTAAACACAACAAATACATATAGTGCAAAAGTTGATAAACACAATAGAGTTCTTTGGTGTGTGTTACTGAAAGAATTTGAGTTACTGTACTGTATGTGTGAAAATGAGAAGGTGTAGTTAGCTATATTTGTTTTTATAGGAAAATTAAACAGTTGTTTTTGTTTTTGTATTAAATAGAAAAAAAGTATTGTTCTTGACTCACTGATTGTTATAGAGTTATCGCTCATTAACCAGGGATTCTTCCTGTGGAATAGAATATTTTGTGGGAGTGAGCGTTAAGCCTGGAAATGGTTGGCAAGGTTTGTTGTTGTATTGAAGATAAAGTTCGGCTCCTTTGCTGTGTTGATTTCCAATGAAGTTAAGTGAATTGGTTCAATATTTTAAGTGTCCACTGACCAAGTCGCGTCGAAGTTTCGTTTTTATTAGTTCTCTTGGTCACGTGATGGGGGGGGGGGGCTCGTGAACATGTTTACATTTTATGGCATCAACTAGAGGTCAAAATTATTTGGGTCGGTACCTTTGAACGTAGTCGACGACACCTAATTAATATTTTATAACCAATCAAAATACATCAGTTGTTATATTTGGTTAGGAGCCTCTATGTGTTTAACTTGCACAACATTTAAGATTTAAAAAAATCTGATTCTAAAGTTCTACTGCCCATGTCTAGGGATATCAAAAAAAGATTTTTTGTGAGAGAGGAAAAGAGAATGATAAATCTCTTATCATGAGTATTATGAATGGTGCAAACTAAATAATACAAAAAGACTTTTACTCTGGCGTGGCATTTATTAAATGACATAAAAGATAATAATACAGAATACAAAATTTACAAAACAAGTTTAAATAAAATTTTCCATTGTGCACCAAACACTTAGGCAAGTAGCAATCACAATTCTGTTGGACTCATAAAAACAATTATAAATTATTATCAACAAAATGTTCACTTACTTCGATTAATTTATCTGTCGAAAAGAGTTGAGAAGGTTAACGATTCAAAGGTGTCGCTGGGTTTCTGGTTTATTTAGACAATAGTTCAGTTTTACAAACTGAGATGAGATAAATGTCGTATTTTTCCAAAAAGTTAATTATGACAAATTCTCCTAAGCAAATATGAAAAGATAATCAGATATTTCCCTAGATTAATCGAATTTTCTCATTTCTGCTTTCTTATCTATTTCTTTCAGCTTTCAGTTGATCGGCGGTTTTTTTTTTGGTTCAGATCCCAGAAGCAGACCACGTTCATTTGCCTGTGAACGTCGAAACCTTTTTGCTTTCTTTCTCTTTTTTTCCAACGTCTGCCGTGTGAATGCTGAAAACCTTCTGCTTCTGTGTCAATCAGACTTCTTAAATAGCCACAAATCGGCTCCGAATTGAAACAGAAATTTAATAATATGGGTTAATAACTTACTTTCCACATTGATTAAAATCACGAAATGTCTATTTAAACTACACTTGTTTGCAAACTTACTTTATTTACGCTTGAGGCTGATTTTTTACGAAATTTTGAAAACCAAATTTATACATGTTCTTTTTTTTTTTTATAAACCACTAGGCTTCATTTTGGCGGCTAATTTACAACATCAGATTCGATTCTCACATAAACAAAGTTTTACACATCAAATTTTATTCAAGCCATTTTTATTAAATGTCTGGCTTCATTTTAGCAGTTTTTTAAAAATTTATTTAAAGAATACGTGGTAGTAACCTTCTTGTTTTAATAAATAAACAAATCTAGTCTTTTATTGTTAATTTATTTACCTTTTAATTATTTTTATACAATTTTACTTTTTTTATTAGATATTTGTTTTTATAATATCTGGCCTTGTTAGTTAGTACTGATTAGCTCCATTAAGTCTAAGCTTACAGTACTGTCTTGCCTAGGGATTGAACTCACAATTACTATGTCACCAAATTCACGAACCAACATTTTTAATCCGTTTGGTTATTTTCCCTAGAGATATATAGACAGCGGAAAGACTATACTCCCGTAGAGATCAAATAACGGGTTCAGTTCGAAATTCCCTGAAGGATATTCTGATCAAGAAACATCTGAAGAAGGTCTGAGAGAATAATAGCCGAAACGTTGTGATATTAAATAACAACAACAATGATGAGGACATTTAGTCTCACTGGAAATAATGATAAGTCCTCATCCAAGAAATTCAGTTTTTTTCCCCTGATGAAACCTATATCTAGTGAAAAACCTTTTCATTCTTCTATGATCGATTGTTTTTTATTTCATACATTTTTCTACAACATCGGAAAATGATAATTTTTGCAATGTTTTTATTTTTTTTAATTTTTTATTACTTATCTTGTTTTGTGAGAATTTAATAAACAGATGTGAGAAACAACTCTCCTCATCCAGTAAATTAAATTTTTTTTTTTTAACTAAAAAAAAACTTTATTTTCCTTCTCTGAGATGCTGGAGCAATAAGACACATAATTGTACATGAAACTTTCACGGTTCAATAATTCCATCAACATTTGCCAGCCTTTTTGTTTTAATGTAATGAACGGATTTCTAAGTTCAATTAATGCTGTGTGTAGTTGAAAGTAGGTGGACGCAACAATAAGTGTAAGGAAAAATCGATAAAAAGTATTGACATAAAAATCTTTATAAAATAATAATCACAAAGCAGATAGTCGTCCTCCCCGACCCGCAGAACAAAAAAAAAAAAAAAAAAAAAAGTACAAATGAGTTTGGAAATTTTAGTAAAATATTTGAGTTAAATTCCAAATTGGAAATTTAAATTTAAAAACGTGTTTTAGCAGCTAACAAATCATAAGTTAAATTTATTTTAAAAATAAATAATTATTTATGGAAAAATGTTAAAAAAAAATCAATTATTTATTTTTCTTAAAACTTAAAATTCAAGTACATGCTAAAGAAACAGAGAACTATCTAACAGACCGGGAAAAATTGAAAACCTACAGGAAAAATAATAGCTTTTTTGCGGTATTTTTCTAAAAGCACAACTGCTACTATTAAAAACGAATATTAATAAATAAAATAAATGAATTTCATGAGAAAATAAACAAGTACGGATGTAAACACTGGCAAAGGAATGTGATGAAGAGAGAAGAAAGTGATGTGAAGTAAAATAAAGTGAAATATAAAAAAAAGAAAGGAAAAAAGAGTAGAATTAAAATGAAAGTATGGGGAGCAAGGGATATTACCGAGCCAGATTTGAAACAAGCTCAGCGATTGGTGAATCAACACAGTCCCTGCCAACATTGACCAACCGGCTCAAATCTCTCACAGGCTTGTGTTCGATCAGTTCGCATATGGTGTGCCAAAATGGCGGCCAGTGCAGACGATGAACAGAGTCTTCGCGAGTGTGAAGTCTATGTACAGCGACACAACATCCAGCAAATACTCAAGGATTGCATTGTACAGTTGTGCATCAGCAGGCCCGATAATCCGGTGCCATTTCTAAGGGATTATTTCGAAAAGTTAGAGAAGGTAAGCAAATGTTTTAGCTGTCGCAAGTGAGAGAGTATGTATAACTAGCTAGTATTACTACTATTTTTAGAAGAAAATGTATGTGTGTTGACTCCCGCGTTAATGTGGGTGGGAGAGAGAGATCTGTCAGTAACTTAGTATTTTGAGCAAATGCATTTTCACTATATTTTTTTTATGGATGAATACTATTTTTTAAACAATAAATTTGAAATGCAATAAGAGATATTTTAGAAATAAGTGGAATACTGTGTCATGTTCTAGAAAATGAGCTCCCTAAGAAATGTAACTTGTTTCTTTTAAATTTAAACGTAAAAAATGCTCTCTAAACAGATATTTCCTGTTTTATAGCTCTTCTTATTTAGTCTGTCTATTCATGGTCAATCACAATTTTAAATAGTCATGTTATTTGTTATAGAAGAATAAGATTATTATTGCAGATTGCTAGATACATCTTAGGTACGTATATAAAACTGTACCGTGTACGTACGTAATGATTGTCTTCCTTCACACCTTCTTTTGGGACATCAAATAATTTTTTTTTTAGCTGAAGTTTAACAATTTAACTGATTCGACAATTGGATCTAAGCTCGACTTAGTTGTTTTAATTAAAGAAAATCCGGGCAGTTTGGCGTTTAAGCAATAAGTGGCCAAGTTTTAAAAAATTGTAATTGGTAAAAGTTTTATACTTTTAAAATATTTATTTAAAAAAAATATCATTTTGTTACTTTAAAAATTAATTAAACATGCATGATACTTTTTTTTTTTTTATTATATAAAAACGTGAATATTTTTTCTGGTTTGCAAAGAGAAAGAATGTTCCTTAAAATAACCTTCTTGCCTTTTGGTTTCCCCACACCACACACACTTTAAAGACAAAATTCCAATACTTTGTATATTGGTGCAAGTTAATGGCCCGTTGGTGCTGTATTTTTGTTTTAAAAATCATTTGCACATTTCTGTAATGAAACTGACGACGTGTGTCCCGTCTAATTTTATCTGGTTGAGGAGACAATCTCGTCTTCCAGTGCTAATTTTCTTACTGTAGTGTAGAGAAACCATTTGCTTTTTGGTATTATTGGTTAGACTGGTGTGTTATCTTAGTTTTTAGTTACACCTAATCCTAAAAGAAAGCAAGCATCATGACCCATTTTCTTTATCTTCATGTGACGACATACATCTTTTTAGTTTTTTTTCTTAAACTTTGTGAAGTTCATTGATTCGTTTCTTATACAAAAAACTAGGTCTGTGAAATTGATCCAACTCCTGAAATTCCTTTTTCTTTTCTCTCTTAATGAAAAAGAAATAAATCTAGAACACATCGACAGAAATCGACTCGTAGCCTAACTTGATTTTGTTGAGTAGTACATGTGACATTTATTATTATTTTATTTTATTTTTGTCAAGAAATTATTTCTTTTTATTTTAAGTTAAATTTGAAAGAGCTAAAAGATAATGAATCCGGTATTCTATTTTTCCTCTTAATTACTAGTTAAATGCAGTTAAGTAGATTAGAAACTAAAAAAAAAAAAAAAATAATACTGTGTAAGTGTAGAAGTGTATTGTTCATGGAACGTGATTTATTTTTTTTAGAAATTCTCCAAAGAACGATCTTTCGGTAAACTTTTAAACACATCAGAATTGTAATTGAAGATAATCGTTAAATAACAAATGTTTATTTTATGTTTGGAATTTTTCTATAATATGCGACCTTAATTCTTTGTAGGTAAAAAGGTAGATACATTTTTTTTTTTTTTTTTTTTTTTTTTTTTTTTATCAAGTAACAAGAGCAAGCATCATTTTTACTTTTTTTCAAGATCGTGCAAGATAGTTTTTTTTTGTTATTTCTGCTTTGTCATAGAAAAATATACTTAACTCAAACTCTGCTGTTATTTTTTTTTCATACTCTAGTCTACTCTAAACAAACTTAATAAAAATGACGTTTTACGGTTTTCAGTCCGATAGGAAAAATAAAAAAACTCAAAAAAAGAGGTTCTTAGTGTTCATTTTCGTGAGTAAGAAATTAGAGAACCTTTCTCAAGTTTAGTGAATGCTTCAAGCTTTTTTTTTATATTCTTTGGCATAACTTTTAAAAAATCTTTATAATGTGTGTGTGTGTGCATTTTATTTTGAATTTGATTAGCCACTCGTTTTAAAGATCAGTTTTTAAATAATAGACAAGAATCCCTGATTGAGTTTTAATTTCGGCCTCTAATTCAGGTTACTCGCGATGGTAACCACTCTCTAACTAAATTAAAAGTTAAACTTTAAAGTTTTACTTAGAGGTTTCGTTTAGTGTTTTTTTTTTTTGTTTCTAAAAGTTTTTCTTGGTGATAATTAAAAACAAAAAAAAAGATTTTTGTCGCTGTTTGCGAGTGTTTCCTGGAGTAACGATTGTAGGAAAAAGAAATAAGATACGATTTTGTTCGTGTTTACTGTTAGTGTTTTCCATAAAAAAATTATATTTCATAGAAATAATAATAATCTTTTTGATAAATGCAATTTAATTTAAACAAAATGTTTTTTTTATAGTGATTCAAGTTTTTTTTTTTTTTTTTTTTAAATTTTTAATTTTAACAAAAAGCGAACATTATGATTTTTTTTTCTGGTGGCTAAAACTAAAAAAGTAACACCTGCAGCTTTTCTCCACTTTCTCATTTTACCTCTGTAACTAAAACTCTTATCTTTTCCCATATTGAATAAAATAATTATGAACATCCTTTATTACAAATACAAACTTTTTAAAAAGGTTACTGCACTGAGTACTGAAACCTTTTTAAAAGTTTGTGTAATAAACGGTTGTAATATGTAACTAATTAAATTAATTTATGGCTATGTGGGGGTTGAATAGCAGGACAAATTGGGCCCTATATAGCCTTGGTCGGCAACCAGTCTATTGCAGAAAGAAACATCAGCCTACTGTGTGAAAAAATCTTAATTCAGTCATGAATTGAAAGACATGATCGCTCAAGTGTGGATCGCGTGGCACTTTTAGTTTTTTTTAACTGATTGAGGGGTTCTCAAAAATAAGTAATCAAAAAGCCTTTTTAGTTTTTAAGCAATATCACGGGATTATTCAAGTCTTTAGTTAAAGCTTTTATATGCACACGATATAAGTGAGGGTGCTGAAAAATTCTTAGGGCTCTTTCAAGACCCCACCCCCCCCCCAAAAAAAAAGAAAGAAAAAAAGAAACCGACCTTGTGTTTGATTTAGATTTGGTGATATAGATAGGTCCAGGAACTTTTTCATCACCCTCACACTGTGTTGATATCTTGTCTACTTAGCAAAAACTACAAGTAAGTGTATTTCTGTTTAAATTTGGTTATCCATATTTTGGAGCGTGTGACATTTTTCTCCATCATTAGAAGAGTCTGCTACACAGATGGGTGAATTGCCTAATCTGTGTAGTAGACTCTTCTGCTGACATATTAGAAATGTAAATTTATATTGCATTTAATAACATTCCATAATTATTCAATAATGAAGAGAATATTATTTAGTTTACTTTAATATTCAAGAATTATTGATCATAAACAAGGAAATTTTTATTATTTCACTCCAAGCAAAGCGATAATAGCACCAAGACTCACTAGGATACTGGTAGTGAAAGCGAATGAAGGGACTGGAAACTTAATCCTAAACTTGGAAGAAGAGATAAACTTCTACTCCTGTTCAAAAGACTGGAGGAGTGTGAACCGGGAAATAGACGAATGCCAAGCAACTTAGTTATTGGTACTGAGTTGTAATACTTTGCAAAATTACTTTAAAGTCTTTTAATGACAATATAGGTAACCTAGTATCTTGTCAGTCATATCTGTTCTGATTATCTTTGACACATATATATACACATACACATATACATACACATATACATACACGCATACACATACACATACACATACACATATACATATACATACACATATACATATACATATATATATATACATATACATATATATATATACATATACATATACATATACATACACATATATACATACACATATATACATACACAAAAGTTGGATTTTAATATAGGCTAAACAGAAGAATCACAACAGAAGTGTCTTTTATAGAATAAAAGTATTAGTAGCTGTAGTAAAGTGAACTTTTTCTTGAAGACCTTGGGTCAGGACAGAAATATTCGACTGATTGGCATCATGATTAAATATTAATTGCTTACTTTTAACATTTCTGGATTGTAAAGGTTAGAAAAGGTGCCAAAGGGAGGCTGAATTTTATATTAACTAAAATAATAACAAAGATGAGGAAGCTGTTCTAAATGAATCCAGTGGTCAATTTGACTAAGCAGTTTGATCTAAAGACTAAATGACATTATATTGATTTATCAAGAAGATGAATAATTCATGACTCTCCCCCCCACCCATTATATTACATTAATACATTTAGCTTTCAAAGCAATATTCTCTGTTTGATTCTTTGAGGGAAAGCTCAAATATTTGTCCAAATTTGACTTGCTCATGCTATAGTTACATTAACCCAAATCAATGGTTTTTTTTTTTTTTTTTCCTCCAGATTTCTCTCATAAAAGATGAATTGCCAAGATTTAAGACTTTATATATTTAAAAAAAATTTTTATTGTCTAATTATTTGTGAGCTATAAAACTTCTGATATGTCAACACCTGGCACAAAACCTACCTTATGCTTTATAATGAGACAATGTTTTCTTTCTGCTTTGAATAAACCAGTTTTACCACTAATCTGTAGACAGAACTGAAACCACTCGATTGTTGCATTGAACACTTGTGTTATTGGTATTATTATTCATAACAAATGTTGTTTTCATTTGTTTTACATTTTTTTTTTTCTTTTTTGGTGGCAGGATTTGATCTGTTCAGTGTTCATTATGAATTTTAAAACTCGGTTAATTTACTCAAGTTATTTCAATGCGTGTTCAAAAGACTGACACCACGAGTTTAGCAAGATCATATTATTGTTTCATTTAAATTGGATAATTTAAGATGGTGTCTTCACTGTCTTCTTTCCAAATGGAACTATTTTTTAAATTTTTTTTATTAATCAATTTGTTTCTTTCTTTATTTTTTGACATTAAATTCTTTGTTAATCATTGTGCTAATTCTACAGATATGAATAATTGGATAACTTTATCCATAGAGGCTTGAAAAGATTTTCCCAGAAGAAAATTTTCTGATTAATCAATTAATTATGGATTGTAGAACCAGTATATATTGTATGTGCAATGGTAAATTCTCTTGTGTCTGCAAGTTCCTAGAGAAGCCTCATAAATTCTTCTTTTTGGAGCAGTTTGTATAAATTTAAATTAGACTAGTAGTTACCAAAGTTTTCATGATTTGGATTCAAGTTTTATGATTTGTTGATTTTCAAGCAACAAATATTTTAATGTATTTTGTACTTAGATTTTAAAAATATCATTTACTTTTTAGCTTAAAATAATTTAAATAACATTACTAATAACATTTTTTATTCAGTAAATTATGTATACTTATGGGAAAACATGGGCTTGATGTTTTGTAGTGACATTTTCTGTTGTATGACACAGACTGTTCTTTTTCTTTTCTTTTTTTTTTTTTTTTTTTTTTTTTTTTCCTCCAAGAAATAGAAGTTTATCTCCCTTGTTTTGCATTTAAGGTTAGCATAACAACAACAAAATTCCAATTTACATAAAGTGGAAAACTGGATCAAAGTAATTGAAGCTTTTTTAGACACTAAATGATAATCTAAAAGAAAAAAAAATATCAATAAGTAATTCTTTGTGCTTGATTTTTAAGTCCATGATCACTGGATATAGAAATGAATTGTTCTTCACATTATTTCAAACAAATACCAGATGCAAGTTTCTTTGTATAATTTTTCTTTTTATAGTGCAATTTAGGAAACATTGTCATAGGCAATGATTGATAAAAAAGTATTTTGTTTCAAATCACTAATTTTAACATTCACCTTTAAATGTTCTTTTAAGATTTTTAGATAGTGCATAAATGAATTTTATGAGCTGAGTCGATTTTACATGACTGACTTGCATTGAAGGGAAACAACTTGGTTGACATCAATATCTGGTCAAGTAGAATCTCTCAACAATTTTGCACATGAATATGCTCTTGATTTATTTCACAAATAAAATAATAAAAATTGGAGGTTTGTGTGAGCCAATCTTTACTATTCCTTAAAAGTCACATTTATGTATTAGATTCATAATGCCTAAACTATTTTATATAGAAAATGTATTTTGAGGTTGATGAGGGGATTATATTGATAGCACATGTATGCTACTATGTGTAAATATTGATTTCTTAGTAAATTAAAAAAACAAAATCCTTCTAGTTAAGGTTTTAACTGCTACCACTTGTCCCATCACTAGAAATGATGAATTTGGTAGCTAAGCAAGAAATAAGAATCCTGAAGTCATTATAAAGAGGCACCTTAAGAATTCTGTCTTGGATATGACTAAAACACTGCAACATTCATGATAGCATTTGATGCAGATGATTGGAAAAGTTTTGAAAGAAAAGTTAAACAATATTGATTTTGTAGTATTATTAATTGAATTCTCTATTCTTTCAAAACTACATTCAAATTATTAATGTTTTGGGAGTCCCTCAAATGAATTTAATCTTTCAAGCTTCATTATGAATTTTTAATTGGATTCAAATCATGTGATTGACTAGATCACTGTGGCATATGAACATTGTTTAGAAAAACTCATTTGTTAGTTACTTCAGCGGCATGATTCAGATTGGATCTTTTAGAAAGAATTAACCTGCTTCAAACTCTGTTGCACTGAAGAAAACAAATTAGCTTCCAAACTATTTTGATACTTTATTCCATTTAGGGTTCCTTCAATCATTTGAAGGTATCTTATTACAAAAGAAACCTCTGCAAACCATGAAGCTTTTACCTCTATGGGATGGTTAAAAGAAAATAAGTACATCCATATTTTCTACATATGACAAACTGCGTTGTTGGCAAAAAGTTCAGTTTTCATTTCATCCGGTCAAAGAACATTCTTTCAAAATTTATTAGGCTTTTTACATTATTACTATACAGTTCATTAGTAATAGTTCTTTTAATAAGTGTTTTTCCAGGTTCCTATATAATTTTGAAGGTGTTTTTCAGATGCCATTAGATTTACTTTCTTTGAAGCAGTTTTTGAGTTAACGCATGAAGAACTTTTTCATGGCTCATCAATTCAGGAAGTCTTTTTTATGATGTCAAACATTTTTCCTTTGATAAATTTGATAATCATTGATCTGATAGCACTGACAGGGATATCTACCCTCTTGGCAATGATTGTGTAGCTCAGCTGTTCATTATATTCTTAAATTTATCATTCTTTTTTTCTGGTTGAGAGCTTCATTATTTTGAAAACCATGGCAGCCTTGTTATAAGAAAATGTTGTGAATGATAATCTAGTAAAATTATGCTGAAATATTACAAAAGTTTCTGTAAAGACAGAAATATTTCAATCTGCATTCCTTAACATGAGTATTTTTCTCACTCTTGTTTTGTTTATATTATTTTATTCTGCTTTGTAAAAAAATCTTTTTTCTCTCCTTAACCCTTTAGCATTCAACAGGTCTCATAAATACTGTGTTCAACCTGCCATAACCCACCCCACATATACTCTGCCATAATATATGACAACATCATTGCAAGTAATGCAGGAAGTGATATAAACAATGATACTTTGAAAATCAATACAGGGTTGGTTTGATCATGTTGAAATGTTGTGCATTTATTTTGGTGTTGATTTCCAGTGTGTTCAAGATTGAAAGCTTGCATTGTTCATTTGCAAATCAGACTTTGTTTAATACCTTAAAAATGGAGGATAAAAAGCTGCAAATTTGCTATATTATGCTCTCTGAATTTGGGTCAAAAATGGTTTGGCAGATTTCATCAGTGGTTTTAAATTAAACAGTCAACCATACTCTGGGTAACCTTCTGATGTTGAAGATGCTTTGTTATCATGAAGAATAAACTGAAGATGGAAGAGATTGCTAAGGGTTTGAAAACTGATATTTCACCTGTCTCTTGCCATTTGAAAAGATTTGATTTTAAGAAAAATTGACAATTTTGGCAAATCAAAAAGGTGTCCTTTTCCACCGACAAAGCAAAAGGGATCTTGCAGAAGCTTAAAGATTTGAAATTAGGAAACTTTTCAGCACCTATTGTATTCTCCTGACTTGGGCGCTTTAGATTTTCATTTGTAGCAGTCTTTTTAGAACAATTTAAATGACAAAAAAATTGGATTCTGTACAGTCAGTCGAAGACTATCTCACAATCTCCTTTCAGCCATAAATACAAAGTTTCTATGAAAATGGCATCAACAAGCTTATAGAATGATGGGAGTACCATGTACTTGACAATTATTTTATTTTATTTTTTATTTTATTTATTTTTTTTTTTTTCAAGTATGTTTTCAATTTTCTAAACGGGTACAAACTTTTGCAATGATCTAAGAGATTGAATCCAGATATTTATTGACTAAGATTAACTTAGTTCAGTTAACTTTATGTTGTATAATGTCTTTATGATGCAATCAGTTTTCTTAATGACATGGCTGATGATTTATATTTCATGAGGCTCAGGTAATTTTTGTCTTCGTCATGTAGGAGAGAAGCTTGTGAAATTAAAAGTACTGTGTAATTAATAAGGGCAAAAGATGATGCAGAGAAGAATGTTATAAACTATAAGAATTTAACTATTCGGTTGGTGCAAAAATAATGTCGTTTTCCCACATAGTAACATATGTGAGAAAATGACATTATTTTTGCACCAACCTAATAAGATCAGTGTTAGGATTTAAATTCAGTTCCCCAATGTTGTCATTATATATATATATATATATATATATATATATATATATATATATATATATATATATATATATATATATATATATATTATAATATTTTTTGTTTAAAAATATGATTCCTTCGCTACATAAGAGTTCTCATGTTTCAAAAACGAGAGCCGAAATCATCCAAATAATTATTAAAATTAAGTTGAATTGTGGTGTTTAGTCCTGTTTCATCTTCAAGCGAAATTTTAGGAATAAGCTATCTCTCAGTTTACATGTATTTTTAGGCACGGTCAGTTACAGAATTTGTTATTGTCGGAGTGGCTGGACTATTTTCCTTCGTTAAGAGGTCAGGGAGTTAATTCTTATCAATAGATTCATCATCCTCTGAGAGGTTTTGCTAAGGTTGGGTATGGTATCTATTTCAAGGCTAATGTTTGCGGTCATCCTTTAGTTGGTTCAAAGTGAAGGATATTTTTATGGCGCGCCTACAATCGTTATGTGTCTGGAGAATTGTCTTTTATTATTGTCCATCTGATTATCTACTTATCTACTTATTTATTTGTTTATTCAAGTGGGTGTTTTATATACAGATCACATTGCATTGAATTTCAATTTGTTTTTTTTTGTTTTTTGATGACTACAAAAAGGGTTTTTTTCTATTTAAAGGTTTGGCTAAGCTTTTTAGAATTTTACTTAGCTATATTATTTTTATTTTATTTTTTTTTTTTTTATTTTTTTTTTTTTTTTATGCTAATTATCTAATGCGAAAGTTTTTTGATGTCGGCAAAAAACCGTTAACTCCTGCCTATGGTTTAATAATTTTTCATTACTTAGGAATTTAATGATGTGTAGTTTTTCCTGTAAGCATAAAGGTCATGGGTCATCCCAGGTTTTACAGGCTCTTGTTTTATTTACTATTTTCCATTTTACTTTTGGTGATAGGATATACATAGGCTCAATGCAGAATAATTTTAAAATTAGATGGAGGCAACACAAGAGCTCCTTCAACAATATTCAAAATAGAAATCAGACATCTCTATCCCAATATTTCTGGCATCTAAAAGAAACGAATAAAACACCAAAGTAAAATGGAAAATAGTAAATAAAACAAGAACCTGTAAAACTTGGGATGACCCATGCCCTTTATGCTTACAGGAAAAACTACACATCATTAAATTCCTAAGTAATGAAAAATTATTAAACCATAGGCGGGAGTTAACGGTTTTTTGCCAACATCAAAAAACTTTCGCATTAGATAATTAGCATAAAAATAAAAAAAAAATAAAAAATAGCTAAGTAAAATTCTAAAAAGCTTAGCCAAACCTTTTAAATAGAAAAAAACCCATTTTGTAGTTGTCAAAAAACAAAAAAACAAATTGAAATTCAATGCAATGTGATCTGTATATAAAACACCCACTTGAATAAACAAATAAATAAGTAGATAATCAGATGGACAATAATAAAAGACAATTCTCCAGATACATAACGATTGTAGGCGCGCCATAAAAATATCCTTCACTGTGAACCAACTAAAGGATGACCGCAAACATTAGCCTTGAAATAGATACCATACCCAACCTTAGCAAAACCTCTCGGAGGATGATGAATCTATTGATAAGAATTAACTCCCTGACCTCTTAACGAAGGAAAATAGTCCAGCCACTCCCACAATAACAAATTCTGTAACTGACCGTGCCTAAAAATACACGTAAACCGAGAGATAGCTTATTCCTAAAATTTCGCTTGAAGATGAAACGGGACTAAACACCACAATTCGACTTAATTTTAATAATTATTTGGATGATTTCGGCTCTCGTTTTTGAAACATGGGAACTCTTATGTAGCGAAGGAATCATATTTTTAAACAAAAAATATTATAATGTAAGCTCTACTTCTGTATGGAGCACTGTCTTCTTAAAAACAAAAATACTAAGGAACCCCGGATTATGCACCCAACGTGTTCTTTTCTATTTTCTGCATACCTGCACAATGAGATATATATATATATATATATATATATATATATATATAAAATCTAAAATTACCTCATTTCAGGCAATTTTAGATTTTGTTGTGTACTACTATTTATATACTGTTATAATAAATACATTGAGCTCTTTTTGTGGATCATTTTTAATATTTTAGGATCCACTTGGATTATATAGTAATGGATTTATTACCTGTACTATATATATATATATATATATATATATATATAATCTCAAAATTTAGTTCTGAATATTAATTTTTTTTTATATTGAGCATAAAGAGAGATTATTGGTTCTTTTTAAAAAACAACCATAATTTAGATTAAAATTTAATCTGGATCAACATTTGAGCAGATATTTATTTTTATGCCTATATGTAACCATAAATTCATTTCTCTTGGTTAAAAAGCTAGGGTTATTTAAGTGTTTTAAAATAACTAATTTTTCAACAAGACAAATTACTGTATTTGACGGCATATAAGATGCATCGATGTAAAGACACCCCCCAATTTCAGCAGCGAAAATCAAGAAAAAAATTAACAATTAGTAAAATTATTAGTAAATGGTACAGCCTAAACTATATTTATGAGGTATTATTTTGGTTAAATAAGACACTATTACAATTAAACAAAAAATAATAGGAAAAAAAACAAAACACAAGCCTATAAAAACTTTTATTATATCAAAAGGTAAGAAAACAAAATAAAAATCAAGCAATTATTACAATTGAGCAAAACAGTACAGTTACCTTTAAAATTTTATTCAACTTCAAATCCATAAAATTCGTCGTCTTCATTATCAAAACTCTGATACTGATTTTTCAATACTATTATCATCATAGTTAAATAATGTCATCTTCCGTTCCATTCAGAGCATTGCTAATGCTACACTTCTTAAAAGAATTCACAACAATTTCTGCTCTAATATTATTCCAAGCTTGCTTCACTCATTTCCAGACTTGTGCACTGCTGTGTCATTTTATTCTTCCTGTAAGTCTAACGTCATTATCAAGCATTGCCATCCACATGTTCCATTACTCTTTCATGTTTAATCTAAACCAATAGTTGTCAGGTAGCTAATTTTGGTTATTGCGAATTTTAAACCTCTATATGGCATATAAGATGCAGGGGAATTTTAAAAGATTTTTTTTTTTTTTTTTTTTTTTTTTTAATAAAAGTGCACATTATATGCCATCAAATACAGTACATTTATCTCCCATTGTAAGATTTGGCTCTTACAACAATATCCCATATAATAATAGGTGTATTGGCATTATTCTTTAATTACCAGAAATATTTAGAGAGAACAGTACTGTTCATGTATTTTATATTGCCTAAAGTCATCAATGATGGTAGGAATGAAATTTCCAAGGATTTTCAATGGAAGCAACATAAAATTTGGCATCTTTACTGGATTATGTATGCTAGCTCAGTATACAATATTATCAGTCATACATTGACCTTCCGAGGTACAGATCATGTTTTTCAGCAGATGCATTTATTTTTTTTATTTATTTATTTTTTTCTGTTGTCTACGTTGGACATGTATTTGTTTAATATAATATTGTTGGGATATAGATTTATTGATGTTACTAACACAGCTTTTTTGTTAAAAAATTTTTTTTTAGTTTTGGTGAGTGATTAAAGTGCTTATGAATTTAAATTTAGGGAAATTCTTCTGATATTTATTTGAACATTATGATTAAAAGGTTGATTAAACCATATGTTATGCCTATAGTGTTTCTGTTTATTGCCTTTTTTTTCTAACTACTCTAAATTTACTTTATAGTTACTTAGTTCGAAAGCTTATATATATTTAATTTTATTATCAAATATTTTCTTATAGCTGGAGTGGTAGATAATCTAGTTTGGACTGATTTATATAAATCATCAAGAAAGTTGATTGATAGTGGTAATATTTCTGAAATTAACTTTCAACCAAAAAGTTTGAAGTTATTTGGTGGGATACATTTTTGTAAATTTAAGTTCAATTTATTTACTGTAGATTGGTTGGTAACTAATAAATTAGTCTTTTAATTTTTTTACTATTCATGTAAAAAATATTTTGTAGTTTTAAAATTTAATTTTTGCAGTTTATGAAAATTTAAATACTTGAAGCATTTCCTCTTGTTGGCTTCATTGTCAGAAAATAAGTCTTTATATTGGTCAATGTAACATGAAGTCAGTACTAATACTTCATAGTATGACCAAAAGGTATTTAAGAATTGACCTATTTGCTCCAGAAAATTTATAATTATCTGAACTGATGACCAATCTAGAGCCATTTTATGTTCATTTATAATCTTGGAAGAATCTTATTTTCAGCCTTTTTAAAGAATTCTGTTATCATTATTAAAGCAGAATTACTGGTTGTCAACTTTCAGTTCATCATTAGTTCTGATTTTTCCACTTGTAACTGATCTTGTGTGTTCCTTCAACAAGAAACTCTTTGTTAATGACTTGAGCTTTTATTGCTTTATAATTCAGTGAATCTTTTCTAAGTAAATCCAATAACAATATTATGTTTGTTCATAGTACTTCGTTATAATTTTGTTTAATGTTACTGCTTTCTGCCAAGGACATTTGAAGGTCACTCACAAAGGTTTAGCTTAAGTCAATTATATTGAAGCAATGACCTTTTGAACTCTAGCATTTGGAAAGGAAAGTTTTGAGTGGGTCCACATTTGGCACTTTATTGTAGGAATGATGAGCATATAGTGTGTGTGTGTTTTCACTTGATTTTTTTTTTTTTTTTTTTTTTTTTTAGAAAATACTTAGAACCATTTTGAATTTAAAACACTGACCTGTGAACTGTTTTTTGGTTTAATAATTTACTAAATTATTTATATTAATTTATGTTATGAGATGAATTTAAATTGCTTCCTCCCCAGCCTGTCTCAAGTAATTAGTAATTTATCTTTTGTACTTACAGACAACCACACTATAGAATTGGGTTTTTTAAAAGAAAAAAGGAATATTATATCGAGTCTTGTGTACATGATAAATAATAGGAACAGAGATTATATCAAAATGGGATAATGTTTCATTTGTAAAATACATTCCTACTTTGCTGAATCTTTGTCCTTTAAATATAGGTACCTCCACTTTTTCGGCATAAATTTCGATACCCAAGTTTAAAATACATTTTTTAAAATGAAAAAACATGCTTGAAGATTTCATTTTAGCTTTACTTGAAAGTTGAATCATTAAATTTATTATTTCCATTAAGTAAACAATTCTGGTATATTTCAGATAGAAACTATATACATTGGAATGTCAAATTTAATTTTAAATTTTTAAATTTTCAAAAAACCCGCCATTTTCTTAATTTTAAGAAATTTGTAAACAAACACAAATTTATCGATTTTAAAAATATTTAAAAAAATTTCTGACACGTCATTTTAGTAAAATTAGAAAATTTAATGTTAAATTAATCTGATTTAAAAAAAATATTACTTAATTATAGCATAAAAAAGAAATATACAACGAATTATTAACGATTGGTACCGTAATTTTGATCCGATACTTGATCCACGTGTCGATTGACAAGTGATGACAGCTATGACGGATGACCATAAATGAAAATTACTAGAAATCTGAGTGAACCCTTTTATTTTTAGTTTTACTGTTATGTCTATTTATTAGAATAAAGGGACAAAACTCTTTTTATAATAATGGCAATTTCAGTCTACCGTACATGGAAATAAGGAATGTATTAAGTAGAAAAATACAACATAAAAAATTATTTGAAAAAAAAGTGGAATCAATAAATTTATTAAACTTGGCAATTTTGAACTCGTAAATTTTGTTTCTACTTAATTACTAATTATCAAAAGGAAATAAGCTAATACAGAGTTTTGCACGATTTTTAAACTATTATAAATTATTATAATCAAAATGTAAAACAAATAAAAAATTCTTGTAAAATTTAATTATTCATCAGAAAAAATTTATTTCTTCAGGCAATAATGACCTTAATATTACTTATTTACAAAAGCAATTAAAAGCTTTTCTAATTAAGTAATATCATAGTTTTATTGGATTCATTATTTTTCTATTCAAAGCTCATTTTACAAAAGTTGGAACAAATTAGAAAAATAAAAGTAGGTGATTTACCATCTCCAATGACTCTTACTTTAAACAAAAAAAAATTGTAAGGAAATAAAAAGAATTGAAAAAAATTTCGGGAAAATAAGTAAGTGGGGTGTAACATATTAAAAAAAAAAATATTTTTTACTAAAATTTACTAAAAAGAAATATTTCAAAAATAATTTCATTCATTGGTGAAATAAGTCCTGAAAATTTCATTAAAATCGGACAATTACTTTAATTTTACAAGAATTTCCAAATCAATGGGTTTTCAACGGGAAAAAAGCGCAAAAAAAAACAATGTTATTTTTACAGCACCGCGATGACGTAAAAAAAAGAAAATTTTAACCAAAATTTCGAACGTGTTAAAAAATATTAAAAAATATCAAAAAATAATTAAAATACACTTTGGTCTTTCATCTTAATAATAACATAAGCGTTTTGACGATAAAAATTTATTTTCGGTAAGTTTGTGGCATTTGTTTATTACGCTATGCTGTTTTCCCGCGAAAAAGTGGAGGTACCTATTTAAATATTATAATCAAGACAAGAGAAGAATATTTGTGTTTGAATGAATAGTAGATGCCACTCACTTGAATCTTTGTGGATGAGCTCAGTATGGCAGTTTTAAGATTACTGAATCCTGTGCCTATGAGCTAGGCTTATCAAGTGCTACCATAACAAGTTTTAGAAACTTGCTTCTTGCTCTTTTAAAGAATGTATACCATCATGATTGAGTTTTGTTTGGGTCTTTGTACAGCTTGTTTCTTGAACCACTGGCTATTTGGGTGGGTGGGGAAATAATTGGCTCTCTCTTGAGACTGTTATCCTCATCTATTCATATTCATGACCTTTTGGCCACTGTATGCGCTGACCTTCTTCGGGTAATATAAGTTGAAATTTCAAACCAAACCCTTTATTTCGTTCACCAGGGCGTATCATCTGAAGAAGGCTGGAGCAAACAAACAACAGAAAAATCGGGAATATGACAAAAATCGGGAATATGACAAAAATGAGGACAATAGTCCGAACAAGCTAAATAGTTATAATACCTCATCTTAGAAATATAGACAGATATTGTAGGATTGTAACATTTGGTAGAAGCATATACTTTGACTTCTTTTCATTTTATATGGTTTTTAGAAGTATACAATTATTTTTCTTGTGTAAATCATTTTTATTTTTTATTTAGGTAATACATTTTATATCTTTAATTAGAATAGTCCTATTTGTCTATATCTCTGATATGAGGTGTTATTATTACTTGCATTATTTACATTATTTGGGTTGTTATCCTCATCTTCATTGCCATATTCACTACATTTCAGCTGTTGTACTCTCTGGCCTTCTTCAGGTGACTGGAATTTTGAACTGAGCCCTTTATTTCATCCACCAGGATAGATTATTCTAGTACCACATGCCATGCCTCTTCCAGATGTCTCAGTTATTTCCCTTTAACTCAACTCTCCAGGTTTTTGGTTCACCAATGCTGTGACCTGATATTGAACTCGCAACTCTTTAGGTGTTTTTATAAGTCCCCAAAATTCGTATACAGATGTCCTCATGAACATATGGCCCAGTGGATAAAGATGTTGGTTAGATCCAGTGACTAGACCCAAAGAGTTGAGTTCAATACCAGGCTACAGCAGCTGTGAGCCCAAAACTTGGAGAGTTAAAGGGAAATAATAGACATCTGGAAGAAGCATGGTATGTGGAACTAGAACAATCTACCCCATGGACAAAATAAAAGGTTTGGTTTGAAATTCCAATCACCTGAAGAAGGCCTGAACGTACAACAGCCGAAACATGAATATGGTAATGAAGATGAGAAAAACAGTCCGAATAATGCAAATAATAAGTCTTGCTCATTAATGTATGCATTTCCAGGTGTCAAGGGATAAAAACCGAAATCTTGCTTATATATGAGGTACAATTGCAGTTGGTGCTGAAATGTAGGCATAATGATTCTTTGAAATTGCTACTACCCAGAATGTAGAGTAAATGAAAATGGCAGCATAAGACCTATTTCTGCGTACAATTAGTATTTTGAATAATACACATATATAAATTTTGATGCATTTAGACTTTGATATAAATATTAAAGTACCAATTGATAATTAGCGCATATATTCACGTATCATGCGACTCTTGAAGACCTAATTTTGAAGCTAATTTTAATGGAGTCAGATCATGCAAGAGATATAAAATTATAGCGTATGTACTGCTGGCACTGGCTACATCGTTAACTAAACTATATATCCATTTACTGTAGTCAAATTGGCTTTAAAATTAGATCTTCAAAGGTCTAATGATATGCAACTATATATGGTATTTCATCATTTCTTTTTCAAATTTTTAATCTAAATAAATAAATGGCAAAATCTGTCTATCCATGTGTCTGAAACCTCACTTACTTGGGCCACATTTGTTCTACAAAGACTTTATTATAGCTTTTTGGAATCTGGATGATCCTGGTATTGAAAATCTGCCCTTCATTTGGTGCTTGAACAGCCAGCATTGGGATCTCTGTATGGATAAGCTGGGAGCATTTACAAATTCAAATTTTAAAATAACTGAAAAAAAAATGAGTGATTTTAAGTTTAATTTATATTGAGTTTAAAATGACACAAAAACTTTGAATTGAAAATTTTTTGTTTTAAATTCAGTTTAAAATATCTCCAAAACTTTGTGAATTGAAGAAATCAATTTTATTTCTTCAAAAGACTAAAGAATCAGAGTTTGTTATTCAAAGAACTCAACTCAATTGAAGTTCTACAGAGTTTGTGATATGAAGAACTCTATTTTCAACCTGAATTGGAATTTCAGCCCAAATCAGTCTTTTGGCCAGAATTGGACTTACAGCCTGAATCGGAGATAGTGAGGTTTTAAAGTTCCATGGAGTAAATTGAGGAATTCAAAGTTATTTCTTCAAAATTGTCATTGCTGTTTTCTAAGCTGGACTAGATATTACTTTAGTTTTGGGCTAGAGGCCCAATTAGCTCTCCATAAGAGCTAGCTTAAATGTCAGCAGAGTGTGGCTTTTAATCTGGTTTACAATAATTATAGTAGGAATGGTTTTAATTGTTGGGTTTTCAAAATCCAACTCTCTAGACGTTTATCCAATACTATGGATTTTCTAAATACTATGCAATTTAAAGAATAATAAGAATTACGTTTTTTAGTTTGCTGCAGAAGAAATATTAGGTTGGTGCAAAAATAATGTTGTTTTCTCACATAGTAACATGTGAGAAAATGACATTATTTTTGCACCAACCTAATAGTTTTGGCACAGTTTATTAGTTTTTTTTTTTTTTTTTTTTTTTATAATTGCTATTTTATAATAATTTGGACATTTACTCTTTTACTTAAGGGTGCACAAATTTATGCTGGTAGTTTTTTTTTATATGGGGAGATAGTGAATTTATTATTAGTGTTTATCAATATATCTAGAAAAGGAATTTTATTAAGTTTGTATGTAAATTTAAGAACAGAATTATTTTGGAATTGTTTTTGGAGTTGATATATTTTGTCCCTATTCTAGACTAATATAAGGATATCATCAACATATCTTAGTTAGATGGAGGGTTTTTTAAAATTGTTAAAAAAAAAAGACATTTCACACATCATAGTTAGCTCCCCTAGAACGTATCATACACTGCATGGTACAAAAAGTAGAGGTTCTCACTCCACACGTAAAATTATAGCTCTCAGATGAACATAGTATTTTTGTCTTTGGAAATGAACATTACATTTTTGTCTTAAAAACACACCCTGAGGATGACATTGTGTTAATGTCAAAAGTACTTGGTATAAAGCAATATGTATCAACACGGTAATTTCCTCTTCTTTTAATACCAACACCAGAAAGCTCATCTGAGAATATGAACTGATCTTGTTGAAAATAAGCAGACAAAACTTGTCTAAACTATTCAATGAAATTTGTCTGATATATATGTCTACCTTGAAATTGGCAGTTTGTTAATAGATAGCCAAAATATTTCCTTTGCCATCAGAACTTGTTTTGTTTCATCTTAGTCGTAAGTAAAAAGTTTCTTTCCTACAAAATTATTTCTAAGAACTGCTAAATTCATTGAAGGCGTTTTTTTTAATATGATCCTAATTCCTGTAAGGAAATGATTTACATACTTGAAAGAAATAGTAATTGATAGTGGAGAGAGAGGTCTAGTGGATAGGCAATTAAACTTTGGTAATGTTTTCGTTATGATTCCAGCATTTTTTGTAGCTTCAGTTCTCTTTATGACTCGGTTTGAACTTCATAATTAAAAGAGGAAAACACTTGAAAGGCTGGTTATACTGTATATATAGTAATTTTGAATTGGAATTAATGTAATAAAATTCTCAAAATATTAATATTAATTAAAAATGATTAATTGCCCGTAACTATATTAATTAATGAATACCAGTTACTAGTATATAAGTCACTTAAGGTGTATTCAATCCTGTCTAGTTGTGTATAAAGAGGAGGAATATATACTATACTACATTTATAAGCAGTGACTCTATTCTCAAAGGCATTTTATGATATGCTGAGATGAGCTGTGTTTATCTTAATCATAAGTATTGATTTGTCTTTCATTTACTCTATTGAAATTGTACAAAATGTGTCATCTGTTAATAAGAGATTTATCACACCTGTCACCTCTCCTGGCTTTGACCTCTTTATCCCATTCTCCTGGTTTGTAACTGATGTTCTTCCAGTTAACTGTTACACATTGGTCTTATGCCAAGTCTGCAAGTTTTTACAAGATTCTTCCTGTAAATAAATTAAAATTTCTCCACTCTAAGAGCTGTAAAATGAAAATATTTCCTATTCAACCTGCATATCTTTTGAAAACTGTTTCATGGATTTGGGTCATGATTCATTTAAATTATTGCAGAGATAAAATTTTTTGATAAAGAATTCACTGAATCCGGGTTTGTTTACAAGTGAAATATTGGCCTGAAATGGGTTAATATTAGTCCAAAATAACAGCTCTGTTGGAAATAACTATAAGTTTGAAGAATTTGGGCTGTTTTGAAATCCTTCTGTTTCTCCCTGTTTTTCTGAAGTTAGAGATTTAAATCACCAGATTTTTAGATTGACATGTTTGGCTTTGCTAGAATTTTTTTTTCTATTTGCTATATTCAGTAGATTCTGGTTAATGGAGACATGTTGTTTTTTTTTTTTTTTTTTTTTTTTTATTAAATCTTTAAAAAAAAAAAAAAGTAAAGGTATCTGTTGGTAATGTTTACTTAAATTTCTTCCCTCGCACTTGTTTTTTCCTTTTGATTTTACCTAAAAGTAAATAATTGTATTGAGAATTTAGAGAAAATCAAAACATTACCAATAGCTGTATTGAACTAAGATCAAAGAATTTCAGCTTCAGTTTTTAAAAGGAAGTAAAACTATTTATTCTAATGAACATTTGAAGAAAATGTTATGTGAAATTGAAATCAAAATGGGTGATACTAGGAAGAATAGGTGTTGAAGATCACCATTCAAAATTGTCTTGTGATGTATTTTCGGTGATAATTATATATTGAAGTAGATATCTGTATTTCTGAGATGAGGTATTGTAACTATTTACACTATTTAACAGAAATTGTAATATAGTCTGGTAAGAAATGTTTACATTAGGCTTATAAGTCCCCAAAATTTACTCACTGATACCCCACATGGCCTGTTGGTTGAGTAATCCCAAAAGTGATTTGAATCAGTGTTCTGAGTTCAATACCTGGCCGCAGCAAAGGAGGCAAAAACTTGGAGAGTTGAGTTACTAAAGGAAAATAACTGGTACTGAGATATCAGTTGAATTAGAACAGTTCATCCCAGTGGACTAAAAGGGTTTGGTTCTCTCTCTCTCTCTCTCTCTCTATATATATATATATATATATATATATATATATATATATATATATATATAATGTATGTATATATGTATATGAGGAGGCATGGTGGAGTAGTGGTTAGTATCTAGAATTGAGGAAATAGACTGGAGTTCAAATTCCAACTGAATCCATTACATTCACTTAAATTCACTTTTAAAGATCTAGAGAAGCTTGTATTCATTGATAGATTGTAGTGTGCAATGTAAACTAATGGGTTAACAAGTTAGACTTGAAATGTTATCAGTTTGTTAATCCTTACAGATGTCATACTACCATGGCCTAGTTTGCTTAGTATACACTGCGTGCCAAATTATTATCGAGATAACTTTTTTTTTAATATTTCAAAAACCCTCCAATCAATTCACACAATTTTCACACAATGTTGGCAACACAGACCTGCGCAATGTAAACAAACTGGCGCCATATTTATCAGCATGGTGATTTGAGCGTAAGAATTTAGTGAAAAGATGGGTCGTAAAAGCAGTTTAAATGATGCTGTAAAGAAAACTATCACCTCAGAACTCTCAAAAGGTAAATCTACCCTAGAAATTTCTAAAATGATTGGGAGGTGTCATCAAAAAAAAAAAAAGTTAACTGCCGACCCTACACAAGTACGCAAAAGGGCAGATAAAGGCAAGCCAAAGGTTATTTCCCGTCGTCTCATGTCATGACTTAAATGAGAGGCCACGAAGGACCCTGGACTTACCAGTTAAGAGCTTTTCAATCGCATTGGGGATCCTACTGTGTCTAAAAGTACTCAGTGTCGGTATCTGAGGGAAATAGCAACAACAGTCAAACCTGTATCGAAGCCTCCGTTGACAAGAAATCACATTCAAAATCGATTGAAATGGGCTGAGGACAATATGAAGATTGACTTCTCTAAAGTTTTGTCCACAGACGAAACTTGAGCAACACTTGATGGGCCAGATAGATGGTGCAAAGGCTGGGTAATGAATGGACAGAATCGCCATCAGCATTTTGAGACGCCAAGAAGGCGGTGGAGGCATAATGATATGGGGTGGTATTATTGGAAATACATTAGTGAGTCCATGGAGAGTACCAGATGGCATCAAAATGACTGCTGATGCATACATAGCGTTTATGAAGGAGCATCTTGAACCGTGGATGAAAAGGTAAAGACTTGCCTTCAGAAGGGCAATTGTTTTTATGCAAGGTAATTCTCCCTCACATGCTGCTCACAAGACTACTGAATATTTGAAACAGTTAGGCTTCGATGGACCTCGAAAAATGAAGTGGCCAGCAAATTCTCTGGATTTGAACCGAATTGAAAACTTTTGGAGCATCATGAAGCGAAGACTGTATGCCAACAGACGACAATTCAGGAGCAACGCTGAGTTGTGGGAAGCAATTTTTGACATATTTCGCTGCATTACAGCAGATGACATCCTACAATTAACAAGTTCTATGGATCGTAGACTTCTTCAAGTAATTTCAAAACTGGGAAAGCACATTCCCTATTAATTTGTTTAAAACTGTGCCTTTGTTTGTATCTGTTACTATTTGTTTGATTATCTTATTTATTCGGTTCTTTTGATCATAAACATTCATGTGCAACATTAATAAACGTTTTGTTTGCTCAATTCTGGGAATTTTACTAAACCTTTCTAACAATTTGGCACTCTCAAATCACCGTGCTGATAACAAACATGGCGCCAGTTTGTTTACATTGCGCAGATCAGTACGAAAAATTCAGTGATTGCGCAGGTCAGTATTGCCAATGTTGTGTGAAAATTTTGTGTGAATTGATTGGACGGTTTTTGAAATATTAGGAAAAAAGTTATCTTGATAATAATTTGGCACGCAGTGTATACTTATGTGCTAAATACCCTTGGAAAGCTATTAATCCTCTTCTCCCTCTAGCTATGGGTAAATAGCAAGACAGACTGGATTCTATAGCCTTGGATAGCAGCTTGACTAGAAGGGCAACCTACGTAGGGTCGTTTGGGGAACTTGTGGCACACAGTGCATCAGGTCTCTGTATTTGTCCCTTCAAAAAGTGTGGTTGGTTCTGCATAAAGCTTTCACCACCATAATCAAATCATATGTGCTGGTGTCTGGGCTGTCGGTTTGTAGGAACTGAGCTGCTTGACCCTCATACATCGAATGTGGTGGTAGAGTCCACACTATATATATATATATATATACACACACACACACACACACACACACACACACACACACACACACACACACACACTTCTTCATTTCAGGAAAGAGAATTGGAGAGCAAAATCTTAATTCCTCTATATTTTTTTTTATTTAATCTCAATTCATTGTAGCATATTCTCTTTTAAGCACATTGTTTTTCTCACCTCTATTGTCTCCCCTTAATAAATTTTTTTTATCTATCTGCCATCACTTTTCAGTATATAGGTGATCATGATTATTCATAGCTTTCTGTTTTTTGTTCTCAGCAATAATTCTTCCTTCATGACTGCTCATTGGCACCTGTTTTGCTATCCATTTACTAAATCTTGTCATGTTGGGTTCTTGCTGCTTCTACTGCCTTTGGTGTATCCTGTAGGTGTTAGATTTTTATATTACAAAAATGGTTGATATCTCTTCTGCAATAATTTCTCTGTAGTTCCTATCCTAAAAACTTCCTTATTCAACACATGTTCTGTCCACAGTATTCTCAGTATTCAAAATTTATTTGAATGTTTGTGTGCAGATATAGTTTTAAAGATCTAGAGAAGCTTGTATTCATTGATAGATTGTAGTGTGCAATATAAGCTAAGTTAGACTTGAAATGTTATCAGTTTGTTAATCCTTACAGATGTCATACTACCATGGTCTAGTTTGCTTAGTATATAACTGTATTCATTGATAGGCTGAAGATAAATTGAGAATAAGAATAGAAAAGTAAGAATAACAAATAATCTAAGCAAAAGTTGTGTTACTTTTAGATGGTCATCCCTGTATTGTTCTGTTATCAATTTTGAAATCTTAGCTCACATAGTAAATATGAAATTCTGCCTAGGATCAGTGTATCTGTGTTTTGGCTTGGATCACTCTCTGACACTTTTACCATTTTGATCAGTGATATAGATGTGTGTTGTGAAAACTCACACACACACACACACACAAGCCTGTTTCTCTGTATCACAGCTCATCAGTGTGACTAGACATCCAATTGCATCAAGCGGGGTTAAAACCTGACCGATTTTGGCATCAGTCAGAGATCCTACCCCTAAGCTATTGCTACATGGCATAGAAATAGAAATTTTAACATATTATATATGGATGTATACAAATGCTAGCAGGGCTCAATTCATTAGTGAAGAGTGGTGTGTTAATAGCAGTGGTGGCAACTATTTTCAAATTACTCTTTTCTTTATAGTGCTTGATTGAATAACGAGATACACAAGCACAAATACTCTGATATGGAGTGCTTTTCCACCTCCCATAAATATAGCAAATTTTAAACAATTGTATGTATATGCATGCATGTGTGTATATAATATTATATATATATATTTCCTCATTTATTGTGTCTAATGCCACCAGAAATGTATCCATATTTTTCTGGTGATTTTTTGAAACCCAGATATATATTTTCTGTTTTCTTTTTGAATTTGTAGGTCTGATGAATTGGATTGTGTTTACAATGTAATAAATTATAACCATGGAATATTAGTGTTTGAGCCTTTGTATGTATATGTATAGTGTGTGTTAAATATATAGTTTTAAGGTATGTTGTGTTTATGGGTAAAATGTTTACGGGTAATATCTGAGATAAGATTGTATAAAAGTGGATACTTGAAGTCAACACCAAGCAGCAACATTATTTTTCATGCTTCAATGCCATCTTCAGGCCTGAAGATGGCATTGAAGCATGAAAAATACTGTTACTGCTTGGCATTGATGTAAGACAAAAATTCATGAACTTATACTAGTGTGCACATTACTGATAGTTTTGTATAGTAAGTGAATGGATCAGACTAGAATTTGAACTCTGCTTATTCATTCTAGGTTTTGTATTAATAACCACTTCACTAACCATGCATATTGTAAATTCAATAAGTTAGCCATACCACATTTGAACAATGTATATGATAGTTAATGTATTGAACGCATTAATTCTTCCCTAACATATCAGCTATTCAATTCTATCAAACTTTCAGTTTTGAATATCTTTTTTTTTAAAATTTTTTTTATATTCAGTATCTTTTAACATTTTGTACGTTTTTATCCTTTTGATAAAGTCCTTACTGGTGATGAATATTAGAAAATTATCATATTGTATTTTCTATGAAAGAAATTGTACTGAAACTTATTGAATGTTTGTATACTTCAAAAGATCTAACTAGCTTTCCCTGAAAATTGAATGGTCATCATATTTGCAAATAAAATTAGATTTTAAAAATAAGTATGAAATTTTTTTTTTTTTTTTAATTTATCAAAATTTAATAACCAATAAATTTAACTTGATCGTTGTCATTCAGTTTAAAGTTGTAACAAAATATTGATTAAAATTTTATTAAAACTCCTCATGATTACTGTTCAACTGTTTCTAAAATGACCATGCTAAAAACAAATAGCCAACAGTAAGAAAATTATTCAGAGTATTTGTTTCTTGTTTTGGATGTACAAGATTGGAAAAGTAGCTTTTCAAGGCAGTAATCATCCAAGCATGACAGTGCTTCTATTGAGTTTCTATTGGTTGATTGATTTAGCAAGAAAAGAAGCTTCTGTGAATGATTTCTTGTTAAGAATGACTGAATTAAGTACAACTTTAAAGCATTGATATTTTTAATTTATATCTATACTCTGATCTGAATATAAATTCAGTTGTCTTTATAATTGGTAATGTCTTTACCAGGAAGTATAACAGTGTTAGCATGAGTGACAACATAGAAAAAAGTATTAGGTTGGTGCAAAAATAATGACGTAATAATGTCGTTTTTTGACGTATTTTTTAACGTCAAAAAACGACATTATTATGTCATTATTTTTGCACCAACCTAATATATCAAATAAGAGAAAAAGCAATGGATGAGAACATGTTGCCTCTCCCCAACCTCGGATAAAGCATTTCATTAAACCTTCTTTGAAAGTTATTGGATAAGGTATAAACTAACAAAGGCTTGAGGTTAAAACAACCAAGAATGTGAGTTTGAAAGATTCATCCACATATATTGCATATATATAGACTTGTGGCCTGATGATTACATCTAGCATGAAACAGACTGTCACCTCTAAGTGTTGACTTCTATGTTCACTTATATATATATATATATATATATATATATATATATATATATATATTCAATTTTCTTTCAAAATAAACTATAGTTGGTAATATTTTTTTTCTTTCTTTTTTATAAAGCATTTCTGGTATGTATTAAAACCTTTTTTTTTTTTTTTTTTTTTTTTTACACTTTCAGAGTGTTTTAACCCCAGTTTGGGTGTCCGCTATTTGCCCATAACTGGGACCTTACAGGTGCTGCCACCCCGGATCAGGGTGGACCTGGGAACACTAGCAATTAAGAGGTGGTTCCATGCTCCTCAAAACCTCCTGATCAGAGGCCTTGCTGTTGGATGTAGTTTACCGTTGTACCCAGGACGGTCATAACTTTATTTTAAAACTTAACCTAGTGTAAATTGCAATTACTATTTTAAAATGTTAATATTTTTTTAAACTTGAAGAAAACTAACTCCCAAGTATAAAAGTCAAATTCTTAGTATTTAGGCTTTTTCTTCTTCTTCACCTTCCTTAGATTATATTCTCTACATTGAGTTTTCTTCTCTCCCACTCCCACCTTTTAGTTCCCAATCCATGGGGTCCCCTTTGGGTGGGGGTGTTCTTCTCTCCACTCTTGGGGTGGGTGGTGTTTTTTCCCTCCGCGCTTGTTGGTGTTCTTCCCTCCGCTCTTGGGGTGGGGTAGAGGGTTTCTTCTCTCCCCCACCCCTCAGATTCTCTTGTTGCTAAAAGAAAACAATGAATTTGGCTGCTGCATGTCACTTCTTATTGTTTGCTCTTCTGTAGTATGTAGTTACCACATATTCAGACCAACTATATGTTCTTGACATTTATACAATAAGCATCTGTCCTCTTTTTGTTTACTTCAAGAACCAAGCAAATGTAGCTCATCTAACAGGCTTTTTAGTTGACATTTATTTTTCATTTGATATAGACACTTAGATTTAAAAGAAATTGAATTGTAATATGTGATTATTTTCTCATTCATATAAAAATAATGTAGATTTAATATCTGAAAATAACTTAATTTCAAAGGGCGCATGAAAAATAATTTATAAACAAAATACATTTGATTCATTGACAACTGTAAGGAAAGAATGATTCTATTTCTATAGGATCACAATATATAAATATCTTCACAAATATTTTCTGATAACGTTTCATAGGTTTTACTATGTGGAATGAAATGCAGAAAAGAATAGCCAGGAACTGATTCTGTTATCATTAAAAGATGCAAATTCCTCTGTGATGATGGTTATGCTGAGACTGCTTGTATTCGGTGTAGGAGTTGGGTGGAGCAAGTTTGCTCAAATTACTTTTCCTTGCAGATAAACATCCTGACCCTCAGAATGCCCATTTTGCTGTTGACCTAGGTTTTAGAAGTACTATAAAAACAACCTTGATTGCTCTTCTTCGGGTACATTCCATGACTAATGTTACAGTGAGCTTAATTTGGAAACTGTAGAAATTCATTTACACTTTTGCTTCCCTTCTATAGAAATACAAGCTTTATATGTTTCTCTGATGGGAATTTAATCCGACTTTCTATTTCTACATTTTTAAGTTCTGTTTTACCTCTTCGAAATTCCATTTTGACAGACTTGGTCATAAAAGATAATTTTATTCAAATTCTATACTTATCCATTAAAGAAATCTTGTAAATTCTGCTTACAACTTGCATTCTTTTTGTTTAAGTCATATTTTAGGATTGTATGATACAAGGTCATCCAAAGAGGGGAATTGAAGGTAGGAAAATTATAAGAGTTTTGAAAATCTGCAGTTGTATCTTTTACTGGTGCTCAAAACAACTGGAGAAATGTGCAACTATCTTGGCCATGTGGTTGATGCCCTTCCTATTAACCATAAATCCTGATCATTAGAAATAATTGTGAATTGAAATATTTTTTATATTTATGTGGAAATTTGTACGTGATCAAACTTTAGTAGAAAAATATGAATTAGTGATATTAGTAGTAATATATACTTTCTGAATTTCTATCAATTAACTTTTACTATTTTTTTTTTTTTTTTTTTTTTTTAATTCTTAATTTCAGTTTTGTTTTTATTTAATCACTACTTTTAGACACCCCAGCACTGATTGGAAAGGGTAATTTATTTGCAATCAATACTGATAAGTAATGACTGAGAGTTGCACTAAAAAGCAACTGAAATTAAGATGAATACTAGTCCAATGAATAGGGATTTTTTAGATAAAACTAATAAGCTATTAATAATAAAATTTTTAACAAATCTTTCTAGTTTTATTCCCTCTTATTATTGCTTCTATTCAAAAAGACTGGTTAAAACTAATTTATAAAGTAATAGTGAATATAATTCATTAAAAAGTAAAAATACCTCCAATATGTGATATTTTTCAAATCTTGATAAAAAAGTGTTAACATTACTAAATAATTAACTGAAATTAAAAATTCTAACAATCTTTGAAGATCTGAAATTTATTTTTAGTTTATAGCTATATATTTCATGAAAATTCTATTAATGATTGAAATAAACCAGCTGAATTCCATATCTGTATGAAAAAAATGTCAACACTAACAAGGGCATATCAAGCAGAAAAATGTAGGAAGAAATCTATGGAGAACCATGTTCTGCATGGATATAGCATATAGGGATGAAAGTTTGATCTAATTTTTTTTTTTTTTTTTCTGTTTCCATTTTTCAGTAAGGTGTCTGAATATGAAAGCAGTAAAAAAAAAAAAAAAAAAAAGCCTGATAGAAGAAAGCCACAATAATGATGAAATCTCAACTATTCTCATGCACTTGTAACTTAATTTTAGATTACAAAGAAGGAACTTGGTTTTTGTTTCTGACTAGTAGGTATAATAATACAAACTCAGTTACTTGAAAATCTCTAAGAAACTCCTTTATATTCAACATCTAAAATCTAGAATACTCCTTTATATTCAACATCTAAAATCTAGAATACTCCTTTATATTCAACATCTAAAATCTAGAATACTCCTTTATATTCAACATCTAAAATCTAGAATACTCCTTTATATTCAACATCTAAAATCTAGAATACTCCTTTATATTCAACATCTAAAATCTAGAATACTCCTTTATATTCAACATCTAAAATCTAGAATACTCCTTTATATTCAACATCTAAAATCTAGAATACTCCTTTATATTCAACATCTAAAATCTAGAATACTCCTTTATATTCAACATCTAAAATCTAGAATACTCCTTTATATTCAACATCTAAAATCTAGAATACTCCTTTATATTCAACATCTAAAATCTAGAATACTCCTTTATATTCAACATCTAAAATCTAGAATACTCCTTTATATTCAACATCTAAAATCTAGAATACTCCTTTATATTCAACATCTAAAATCTAGAATACTCCTTTATATTCAACATCTAAAATCTAGAATGCTCTGAATATATACTGATTAACTTAAACACTAGTAAACTGGAAAAAGTTTTTGCTTTAAAAATAAATTCTATGTTTCAAGTAGGATTTTTATTGTCATATTTTTTCCTAATGTTCACCCAATACAAGGCCCAAGAGCCACTGAAGGTAGTGTTACTGTGTGGATTTGTATTAGCATAAGATGGACAGTTAATTGTAGACTTGAAGAGGTCAAGATTTTAATTAACGAATAAAATTTCAGTGTTCAGGTGGAAAAGCTGGGACTATAGAGTTGAAGTAAACTTTAGAAGGAATAGGAAACCCAATCCTAAACAGGGAACAAGGGATGAACATTTATTCCTATTTTAAAGCCTGGGGTGGGGCGAGGAATGTGTACTGATTTGTTCAAACTATGTCCTCATCTTATTTGTTGTCAAACCATTTCATTGTACTTTCTGGCTTTTGTCAGATGATTGTTAACATTATCAGAATGTCAATCTGGATTTTTTATTTAATCCATGGGGATAGATTGAATAAATATTTGTATAATGATAATTCTCATCTTGAAAATTTAGATGGAAATATGAAGAAAGCAACAAAAATAGTATTAGAAAAGAAAGCTCTGGTAGATATTGTGTTGGCAACATGATTATCATGTGCATTTCCAATAGTTTTTTTGTACATTTACTTATTGTTGGCTGATCTAAAATATCCAATTTGTTATTTAGAAAAGTGTCATCAAGACTGAGAAATTAGGCCTTAGCAACAATGTCAACAGTGTTGTCTTAATCTATACAGAGAACTTTGTTTTTACTATTTTAGAAAGAAAACCTTTCGTATGGCACTTAAGTTTAAAGTTTCTTTTGGAAAAGAAACCAGAGATGCAAGTGTGAGTGAGAGAGAGAATCTGAAACGTCTGTTGTTATTTAAGCTGGGATTTGATTAGATGTTTTACATTTAGTATTTCTATACATAGTGAACCAATTGTAAAAATATCTGTTTTATTTTACTTTTTTCTATTATCAGTAAAACTTGATCGTCTTAAACTCCAATTTCTTAAACTGAAACTATTTTTCACTCTTTTTGTTTTGAAGGAATTTTGAGTTGAGTGTTAAATATAGTCTGTTTCATTTAATAGCTTATCTTGGTTGATAAAAATGATGATCAATAATAATTTAATAAATTTAATATTGGGTTAACTTGATTTAAAATAAATTCTTTATTTAAGCAAGTACCATTTTTATATTGTGAATTCCCTAGTATCTAATCAATATAAATAGTTTCAACTTTAAAACTGTTCAGGAAAACTATAAACTGAAGTGTTCTCAGAATTACATGTTCTTCTGACTACAGGAGAAATATATTGAATTATTCAGTTTAAAGCAATTTAATTTTGTTTTCCTTGTATTTCTTTATTTCTCTTCTCTTATAAACATAAAAAACTAATATATATATATATATATATATATATATATATATTCTCAAACATACATGCTGGGAGATGAAAATAAATATGCTGTTTAATACATAAATGGAACATCTACTCAAATATGAGTATCCACTAAAAATAGCATTTAAAGTGATAAAAATTCACTATATATATATATATATATATATGGTTACAGTGAGAGAAAAATGTTTTATAAAAGAAACCACAAACATTTTGGTTATAAGTGGATTTGTTTTAGTGTGTGTATGTATGTATATATATAATATATATATATATATATATAACATATATGTGAAAGAGACTATGTACATAGGAATTGATGCTATAGTGACCAATTGTTTCCTGCCTCAAGCAATCTTCAGACTCTGTGTTAGTACTTTTGTGTGTGCATACCACTGGATGATTGAGATGCAAACTAGCCCTTCTCAGTTTTTAGATTTATATTTGTGACTGTAAACAAAAGATCAGAGCACATTTAAAATGAAAATATAAAAATGGTTTCCTTTTTACCAAAAAGACTAAATTTAACTAATTTTAATAATAAAGTTTATTGCAAATACTAAAATTTAGTCACCCCCTCCCACCAAATATCTCGTACCAGACAGTTTTCCTCACTGCAATCCATATTGTGCATTTATAAAATTACCATTTGACCATGCATTAAATATTCCTGCTACATATGGTCTTGTGCTCCTGCAATATATCTCAAGATTTTTGACAAAATCTAAAGAAAACTTTGTAATGTTATCAATTCTGACCTGGAATCACACCTTCAGTCACTTTCCCATTTGCCATAATGTGACTTCCTCTGTCTTTTCTTTAAATATTTTCATGTCAATTGTTTTGATGATCTTTCGTCCTTGGTACCTTGACCACATGAATTTAACTGTAGTACTATTTTGGCAACTAGGTCTCCTCATTTTACAGTTGAAATGTGAAGATGTAAGTTCTATTCTAATAGTTTCTTTTCTCACCAGTGAAACACTCTTGCAGCTCTTTGCTCCCTTGTTAATTAAGTGCAATATCACTCACAATCTTCTGCTTTTCTGAAACCTGTTCTTTTCTTATCCTTTCTCTTTCTTCACTAACAATCTTTTTTCATTTTCTTTCACAATCACTAACCCCTTATATGAGGTAAAACAACAACAACAACAACAACAAAGAAATTTGAAACAAATAAGCAGAATATACAAGTTAAATTATATAATTAAATAAAAAATGTTTACAAATAACCAAATGCACTAGCCCTAAACAAAAGGACAGGGAAAGGGTTTGTTACCCTCTACACCCAGTGGTCTTTATGATACCTCTACAAAAGATGTAGAGCTATTATAGGTACCTCCACGAGATCGCTAAAAAAGAGTATAGCATGGTGAAAAAGACACCAAACTTGACGAAAACAAAATTTTATCGTCTAAATGTTTATTTTTAAAAGGAAAGATCAAAGTATTTTGGGGGTATTTTTTCCATTTTTTAATTGTTCCTAGCACGTCCGAAATTTTCATTAAAAATATTTTTTTTTTTTTTTTTTTTAGTCAGCAAAATTGGCCATTTTTTCCCCATTTTATAAAAAAAAATGGAAATCTCAATTTGAAATTCTTTTAAATATCAATTATCATTTTTCAAAACTTATTTTAACAAAATCAGAAATTATAATGTTTATCTCTATCTATAAAAGGCAGGATGTGTGTGTGTGTGTAATGAATGCGCGGCCGCAATTTTTGATGGATTTGCACCAAAATTTACATGCACATGCTCCACGATAGCATTAAGGCCAAGACTGATTTTGCATTTCCCAACTCACATCAATAGTGGAAATAATTGATTTTTTTTCATGCTTCTACGGCAGTTTTCATGTAGTTTGTGGCTATTTTGTACTGGCCAGAGTGAGAGTCTATAGCTGGCTGCCATGAATAGGCAGGAAGATTCTATTGGTCAGTGTGAGAGCCAACAGCTGACTGACGCGAATGCTAACTAGCATGCTAGCATGCAAAAAAAATCGATAGCTGCCTTCGTCACAAATGGGAAAAATTTAAATCTGCATGGCACTTTACTCCAATTGGATCATTCGCTTGCTTAAAGTCAATGTTGATTCTGATTCTGCAGAACTGGGTTGGGTGTGAAAAGGTATTTATTTTTTTCATTCGGTTTTTCTAGTTCCAAGTCCTTTTTTTAAAGCTGATCGTTTTGTGTTCATTTAGTTCTTTTTTTCATAACAGATTTAATGTTTAGTATAGAGCCTAGAAAAAATTTGCAGTGTTAGATAGGCACGAAGTAAGGCATGTAGTAACAACAGCACGGTAAAGGGCACGTCTTTAAAGGCAAGGAAGGGCAAAAATATTTTAAGTCAAGTGATAGCGATTGCTGTGTGAGTCATACAATTTTTGAATCAAGCACGGGCAACGTCGGGCCATGCTGCTAGTTTAAAATATTTTGAACCAAGCTTAATTTAGCTTTTGCGCCGAAAAGATGTAATTTGAAAATAAAACAAAGCAGGTCATAAACTTTTGCGTCATTTGACAGGTGATGAATGACATATTGACAAATTCCGTGAGGCTAATTTGTTCTACGGAAAAAGAAAAGTGAAATAATTTACATTTAAGTGAACAAATTATTTACCTCGTTATTTTTAAGGAAAACTTTCAGCGCTCTAATTTTTTTTTTTTTTTTTTTTTTTTTTTACTTAGCTTTCACTTTTATGTTTATGATGCTTTATGGGAAATATATTCTAAAGAAATTAAAATAAGACTGTTAAGAGTGAGATTAAATTTCATATTTCATAAGAAAGGTATCTAATTAATTTATAGGTACCTTTCTTATGAAATTTTACCAGAAGTGTACATAAAATACTATAATTTAACGTACATTTATTACATTTTACTGTGTTATTTGTATTTCCATTCATTTTATTATTAATTTTGATATTTCATTTATAGAAAAATGTCATAACTAATTAATATAAAAATAAGATCATATAAATTTCATAACTTCTCCACACGTGTTTCGCAAAAGTAAAGGCCTTAACAGCGGAGAACAATGCTTAATTCAAATAACGCAACTTAATTGTATTCTGGTTGGTCTTCCGTACTTTATAATTACAGCCCAATTATAAACGCAAAAATCACTGTTTTTAATTACTGCGGATCTTCTGATTAGTCAAAATGATACAATTTACATCGCACTATCTCATAAGGAGACTTAGGAAACCCAATGCGGCTTTTAACTAATTTTATAATATTTTAACAACTTAAATATAAAAATCTATTATAATTAAGAAATAACAAATAATTGTATTAAAAATTCATTTTTCATCGAAAAAGTTTTTGCTTTCAGAAAATATTGTCCCTATTCATAAAAACAACTAAAAGTAAATAAAAGCATTTGAAATTAAATAATATCTTTGTTTTATTGAGTTTTGTATGTTACAATTCAGAGCTGATTTTCAGTTAGGGTGGGTCCAATTAAAAACAAACATGATTTGCATTCCTCAAAGCCTTGTGCTTTTAACTATTGTAATCACTAAACCCTATGCGATCGAATTTCTAGCGTTTTCATAAAATTACTTATGGTGGGGGGTTAATAAATATTTAAAAAAAATATTTCTGCCATGACTTTAATAAAAAAAACAATAATTTCTATCATCTGTGAATAGTTCCTGAAAGTTTCATTAATTATTTATATTTTTGCAAGATTTTCCAAATTAATGTGCGTCATACCAAAAAAATAGTGCTAAAAATTGTCTGTTATTTACTAGTTCTGCTGATACAAAGAGAAACAAGGTTTTTTTTAATCAAAATTTAGAAGGTTCTAAAAAGAAGGAAAAAATTTAAAAAAATAATTAAAAAAGAACTTTGGTCTTTCCTCTTAATAATAACATAAGCATTTAGACGATAAAATTTTGTTTTCAGCAAGGTTGGTGTCTTTTTCATCAAGCTATGCATATTTTTTTTTTTTTTTTTTTTTTTTTTTTTTTTTTTAGCTATTTAGTGGAGGTATCTAAGCTATTATAAATGGTCTGAAGATTATTTGAGTTATGAAACTGACTGCCACCATGCATTGTTTATTTCTGTATTTCCACCCGATCTCCAATATTGAGAATTCTTCATGGCTAATGACACACAGTCATGTTCTCTGTGTATGCCATCCTGTGCTGCTGCGGAAAGAAATATAAAGGGGAGACTTTAAGGTAAGACTTCAAGAGCACCAGAAAGCTGTAACATGAGGGGAAATGGAAAATCAGGCGTGGCTGACCACATATGGAGAGAAAAGGGAGATCTCCACCCTTTGTGGGATCAGGTTGAAATCATAGACAAAGAACATCGCTGGAAAATTTGTAAAATTAAGGAATCAGCACATATGCTGGGCCACAAAAATCTCCTAAGCCGACCAAGCATAGAAATGAATACAATATGGGAACCAGTAATAAGGAGTGCCAGAGAAAAGCTATAACAACAACAGAAATTGCAATATGAGCGCTGGTAAAAACATGAAATGATAACGGCAAAAATTGCAATATGAGCACTGGTAAAAATGATTGCTGAAGACATTGGGTTTATAATACCCAGAAATTCACACGCTGTTGTCCTTAAGGACACATAGCACAGTGGATAAAGGCATTAGTTAGATCCAGTGACAACCCAAAGTGTGGGAGTTCAATACCTGAGATAACTGATAACGTGATTAGCGAGTGAAATAAAGGGTTCTGTTCGACATTCTAACCACCTGAAGAATGGCCGAAATGTGATAAATATGGCAACAAAGATGACAATAGAACATAATGTAAATGTTATATTGTGAATATACAAAAGGAAGCAGGCTCTTACTATGCAATAATGACCTAGTGTGGGCAATGCAAATGGCTAAAAATGGAGAGACAATTTACAAGGCAGCAAAAAGCTGTAATGTCACCAAAAAAATATAAAGATGTTTGTTGAATGAAGAGCAAAACTGTTTTCTGCAATGAGGGAATTCTTTGCAATGTACTGCCTCTCATGACATCTCGTTTTTTTTTGTTTTTTTTTAACTTTTTTTAATTTTCAATTTTCAGACCATTTATATGAAAGTTATTTATAACTTATTTTTATATTTATTAAAGTGTTGATAAAAATGTTCAGTTTTAAAATAAGTTTTTACCAGGGTGTTAAAATGATTGTGGGCCAAAATGGGTCTAAATGATGGTTTTTATATTAGGTTGGTGCAAAAATAATATCGTTTTCTCACATATGTTACTATATGAGAAAACGACATTATTTTTGCACCAACCTAATATTAGTAAAAAAAAAAAAAAACCTCTTTGACCTGGAGAAAGTGTTTGCTAATGCATTAAGTGTAAACTGAGATAATTCAATTTGGAACAGTTTATTGCAGTTAGTTTTAGATCAAACTTGAAAAATATGAAAATTAGGCTCATTTAACCCCACCCTTCCTTAATGACTGATTTTTCTCTACAATTTGAGAATATAACATTGGTATTTTGTACAACTAGAAATTATGGAAGTGTGAGGCAATGTAAGAGCCCGGACTTGCTTTATTCACTATTGCCTAGGAAACTTCTTGGAAAAACAACTTCAATCATTTTAAAATAATTTTAAACAGTCTCTGAAATCAAAATTTTTTTTTTTTTTTTTTTTTTTTTTTTTTTTTAATTTTATCATTCCCAGTTGTTAGTAGTATAATAAAAAATTTCCGTTTAAAATGTTTAGGAGTTTAATTTTGATTTTGTTTAACTTGTGGTCTCCATGGCCTGCAGGCACTATTTTACACTACTCCCACAAACTGCTTTGCCTGGGTTGTATTGATGAGCAGAAGGGTCCTGAATGGGAATTTGTAGGATGCAATTGTGCATTTCAATTTAGTTTGATAAGTAGAGAAGCATAAAACAAATTGCTTGTTTTCAAGATTCAATTTAGGATTTTAAATCGAAACATTCACAGAAAAATAATTTTCTTGCTTGTTTATGAAAGCAAAATTAGTTCTTAAATTTAGATGCTTTCCACATTTAGTTAAATAATTGGACTTACAACATGCTGCCCTATGAACTGTCATCAATAATGTATGATATGATACACTGTAGGGGTATCTTTATGAGATCACTGAAAAATGATCATAACATGATAAAAATGGCCTTAAACTTGATAAAAACAAAATTTTATTGTCAAATGGTTTGTTACTATTAAGAGGAAAGACCAAAGTATTTTTTTATTATTTTATTAAATTTTTCCATCCTTTTTAGAACATTCTTTGATTTAAGGAAAAAAAAAAAAAAGTTTCTCTTTGTATCAGTGAGACCACTAAAATAACATAGCAAATTTTAGTGCTTTTTTTTTTTTTTTGCGTTGACAGATATTAATTTGGAAAAAAAATCAATAATACCCTAAAATTTCATAAATGTACATAAAATTATACTATTATATACCTTTCTTATGAAATTTTATATCACTCGGTATTTATTTATATTTTAATTTTTTTATAGTATTTTTAATTTTTCCAGAAAGTATCAACAAACATGAAGTGAAAGCAGAAGTACTAAAAAAAAAAAAAAATTAGACTGCTGAAAGTTTTTCTTACTTTACAAGATAAACCATCTGGTTCACTTAAAACTATAAAAGATTGTTACTTCTGTGTTTCTGTACAATAATTCCCCCCTCATAGGTGTCAATAGATAATGAAACTATCACTTATCACCATTGTTAAGCCATGCTTTCTCTTATTTTAAACTACATTTTTTGTGAAGAAAGTAGGCAATGTTTGTTTCAAAATATATTAAATAAACCTTAAATTTTCTAATTTTCTTCAAATAAATTTTGAAAAAGATATGATTTTTGCAAGATTTTTAAATGAATAGTTTGACTTCTGTTTACAAAATCCTAAAAAGTGGTTGATATCAATTTTTAGGAATTTCGCTGATTCAGAAAAAACAAATTTTTTTTTTTTTTTTTTTTAACTAAAATTTCAAAAAATAATTAAAAAAATACTTTGGCCTTTTGTCTCTCTCACTCCACAGCCAGTGCACTATGCTAGTGTCACTATCTATAGTTTTTTTTTCTTGTCTTTCCATTCAATCTTGCACTCTATAGTAAAAGATGCCTCCAAAGAGAAAGAACATGTCTTCACTTGCAGGCAGTGCCAAGAAGCAATGGAAGGCTATTGATGTTTAGACAAAAATGAAGATCATTAATAACTATGAAGGAGGTAAGACAGTAAAGGATATTGCACATGTTGTGGAAATAGCTCATTCTACCATCTCTACTATTTTGAAGGATAGAGTGAAGGAGGCAGTTAAAGCATCAACAGGCTTCAATGCAATTATCACAAGACAGCAGAAAGGCCTCATTCACAAGACTGAAAAGTTACTGGCAATCTGGTTTGATGATCAGATTAAAAAATGAATGTCTTTTGATCGTCCATGCAAAGGCATGCAGTATTTTTGCAATGTTGACAAAGTGAAGGGAAGAATCAACTGACACCTTTATGGCAAGTCCTGGATGCTTTCGTCATCGAATTAATCTATATAATTATGCTCTGTCGGTGGTGTGTCAGCAAGCACTAATGTGGAAGGAGCTGAGAAGTTTGTTGAAGATTTCAACAAGATCATTGAAGACAGCAACTATCACCCAGAACAAATATTTAATGTGAATGAAACCAGACTTTTTTGGAAAAAGATTCCAGAAAGAATAAGGAAGCAAAAACCATACCTGGATTCAAGTTGAAGCCATTCCTCATTTAACATTTGAAAAATCCATGGGCACTGAAAAATGTTAGTAAGCATATGCTGCCTGTGTATTATTGTGCTAACAAGAAAGCCTTGTTGAAGATTCGTTTATCAACTGCTTGATGCCCTCAGTCGGAAATTGTTTGGAAAAAGGCGTCCCATTTAAAGTTATTGTTGTGCTGCTCGGCAATGCCCCAGGCCATCCCTAGCATTTTGATGATTTACACCTGGAAGTTAAGGTAATCTATTTGCTTAAGAACATGACTGCTCTCTTACAGCCTATGGATCAAGGGGGCTATAGGTACGTTCAAAGTGTACTGTTTACAGAAAATATTTTCCAAAGCTATTGAGGAAATAGGTGTTGAAGTGACCCTTCGTGATTTCTGGAAAAATTACAATATCCCACAGTGCATGAATAACATTTCATTAGCTTGGATATAAGTGACTGAAAAGTGTATGCAAGGCATATGAAAAAAAATTTCTGAAACATTTCCTTAACCAATTTGAACGCTTTGATGAAGATGAACATGTAGGAGATATAAATAGAATAGTTGTACAACTTGCTAATGTGCTGAATTTTGAAGTGGATGTGAATGGCATTGAAGAATTAGTGAAATATGCAGAAGAGCTAAGTAATGAAGATTTAATAGAGTTGGAAGCACATCAGCGCTTGGAAGAAGAGAGACCGGAAGAAGTACAAAAGAAGTTCACTGTAAAAGGATTGGCAATGTCTTCAAAGATTAATTCTGCCTTCTTAGAACTTGAGGCTGTGGATCTGAATATTGAGGGATTCACCAATGCAGAAAGGCAATCAAGTGAACTTTTCCGATGTTATTGGCAAATTTATGAAGTAAACAAAGAATATAATGAACCAAACAATATTGAAATCCTTCTTGAAAGCTCCACCCATGACTCCAACACCTACCCTTACTGGTTAATCCAGCATCTCTCTCTCTCTCTCTCATTACCCTTACTCGGCCCCTCAGCTGATCCTGACTACGTTGGTGATGTGACTGATGAGGATTTTGATGACACTGCACCACTAGCAAGTTTTGAACGATTTAGTGACTAGATTGTTAGTAATATTACAGTACAGTACGAGTTTATTTTTGTACATAATTTTTGCTTACTGTATTCATGCTTTGAACCATATTAGTATGTAAAGATTATGCAAAGTTATCAAGTTGGAGTTTCCTTTTGCTCATTTTATTTTCCTGTTTTGAACAAAATTTAAAGATGATTATGCAAATTAAAACAAAGTTAATGAGTTTTTGTTTCCTTTTAAATCTTTATTTGTTATTAGAGTTGTAGAAATGGCGGTGGTGGTGCCACTTTATCAAAGGTGTTGGATATCCTTGATATGAAAAATGGAAATATATTAGTATTAATATAACTTCTTGCTTATCAACCAATTTGTTTATCAACGTGGTCATTGGAATTGGAACCTGGTCATTAAGTGAGGAGAGATGGCATATATAAAAATTTTAATCCTTCAACCTTCATTTTTCATTAGTTTTATTCACCAGTTTAAGAAGTTTGTTTGCATATGAATGCTCCAGTTATTAAAAGCACACCTTTATATGTAAGAAGTTAAAATATATTTTTTTCATTTTTAAGAAATTATTTAAGTATATATGGAGTTTTAATTTAAATTTGTTTTATTCAAAAAAAAAAAAAAAAAAAAAAAAAAAACAAAACTTGTCATCTGAAACTAATGTTCTGTTATCCTCGGGATGACATTATTTTTGAGCCCTGGTAAAAGCTATGGGACCTATCTTTGCACAGTGAACATAGACTAAGATTCTTGGGAAAGGCATGGAACTAATTCTCCCTGCCCTGTCACCAGATATAATAAAATATTTTGTTAATGACACAATGCAATGTTTGAAGAGTGAGTATTTTAGCAACAAGTTCCCCCATAATTTACTGACCAAGCACTAACAAAACTATATAGCTGTTGTACCCTTTATCAACCATGACAGAAACCAGTTATGTCTTTTTGCCAATAAAAAAAAAATGTTTGAACATCTGATTCTTGTTTATTCTGCCAGGACATTAGTTTCTTATTACAATTTAATTGAAACAAGCAGAGAATGATGATTATTACCTAAATTAAAATCAAAGATTAGCATTTTCATTAGATGATTTTTTTCTTTTTCCATTTTGCTAATCCACTTTTAACCTTGAAATAAGGAATAGAAGAATTATTGGTACCAAATCTACTTCAAATTAATATTAGATCCCTTTTGAATATAGGTAATTTTCATTAAAAAAACAAAAACTTATCAAAACTGATCAGAACAAATGATAATCGAAAAATGTTATTTAGTCTGATATGGAGGATGAAATAAAACTTATGATTTATTTTCTCCTCAGTTTTTGTTCAGCCAATCTTGGTATTGTCATTCTGCTAATCAGTTACACATCTCTGGTATAATGCACTTATTCACATGCAACGCAAAAAAAGGCTGCAGTGATGGTTTCTTTGGGATCAACTAACTCCTAAAAAGATATGTGGATATTGTAACAGTGGAATCACAGAGCTGATTTCAGATTTCAGGCTAGTCTGTGGTATTCACTTTCACATAGGGCTCTTTAGCCTTGGGTGGCAACTAGTTTCTAAGAGAATTAAAATTTTGCCTTCTCCACAGTTTGGAATTCAATGGCAAACCACTGCATTGTCTTTCTCTACAAAGACAATTTATCCAGTTCTTGTTAATAAAATTCTGAGATTCCTTTTTATAAAAAAGGTGAAAAAATGAAGTTTTCCTTATTTCTGAATATCCTAGCACTAAATCCAAAGATGATATTAGATCTGATAAGGGGGCTAAAATAAAACCTCTCAGCCAAATGACTTATTTTCTCTTGGATTTGTTTTGCTCAGTGAGTCTTGGCATTGTCATTTTGGTAATCAAAAGTTGCACATTTCTAGCACAATGCACTGATGATGTGCTTGAGTTGTTGACAACAAAGATCTGTGGTGATGGTTTTTTTTTTTTTTTTTTTTTTTTTTTTTTTGGATCCACTCACTCATGAAAATATGTGTGGGTAGTGTAATGGATATCAGAACGGAATGTAGAATTGGAGAACCGAGTTCAAATTCCAGGCTAGTATTTTGTGTCCATTTTCAGACAAATACTTTTGGCAAAGCATGAACCTGTCTCACCCTCAACCCCCCCCCCTGCACCAGCTATGTTACTTAGGGTTGATTGGACTCTCCACTATTGGGTGGCAACCAGTCTAAGAGAAAGACTATAAAGCAATGGAGAAACCACTCCATTATCTTTCCTAAGAATGTATAGCAATTCACAGATAATAAAAGCAATCTGTAGAGAATGCATTCTGCACAGATATGGATAAAAAAAGAAAAATCTCAAAGAATGATACCTGCCATTTTCCATTAGATGCATAGCATAATCTGTAGATAAAATCTTGTTTTCAATTGACTGGGCTGCTATGTAATGTTGAATTACCTAAATGGAAGTGAATGTTGGGCAATTTCATCACAGATGAAGAAAAGACAGATGGGGCAGGTGAAGATAAATAAAACTGAAGACCACTAGTTACTGACTTCTGTTCTAGTTTTGCCAGCACACGAGTGTCCCTCCTCACCCATGTGTGTATTCAGGCATCTTTATTTGTTGTTTAAACAAAAATATTTATAAGTAACCATGAACACAGTAGCTTGTGCTAAGAATTGGATTTGAATGAAATTTAACAGATTCTCTTAAAGTGTAAATTGTATCTGTCGAGCCTTTTTTTGGCTGGCTTGTTAGCTGAGATAGTTGCATTTTTCCACTATCACCAGCCATCAGTAGTCTTGGTAAAAACTAGAGTTTTAATCAGAAATAATTTAAAAAAATCTGTTTTAATTATATGAGCAAAGTGTTTTGTTTTTTTGATGGTGGTGAGGGTAAGGAAACTTTACAGTTTGTAGAATATTCTCCTTTTAAGGATTGTTTTTAATACATTGAAAAAATTGCAGCACATACAGTTAGGAACTACAAAAAAAACAAAACAAAAACAGTAGATAAAAAAAAAATATAAATTTCATTTAATGCAATAAAAAAATTAACCATCTGGTATTTTTTATGTACGTACTAATTCAAAAGTATTAATCGATAATTAAATATTCCTTTTGAGTTTTGTCAGGAGGGAATTTTATTTTACAAATTGTCGGATGTATTAAGCTTGAAGTTTAGATTGAATAATTTAACCCGCATTTGCAACTATTCACAGTTTATAATGAAATGACTACTGCATTACTTGAATTGCAACATTTTTATTGCAAAAGATTTTCTACAACATTTTTCAGTTCTCTTCTTGATTTTGTGTTAAAAAAAAAAAAAACTGATGTTTTCTCATTTGAAAACAAAATTGGCTACTAAGCAACATTTTATATCTGATGGTAAAATTATATAGACTAGCCAAATCTGCATCTTACAAACATTTCTTTTAATAATTTGAAAATAATTCAGCAGATGATGTTATTTTTATTTATGGCAACTAGATTTCTGGCAATTGTCTTAGTTTCTGTTCAATGTGATGCATGTGAAAATAGCTATTTATTTATTTATTTATTTTTAATGCAGTAGCCAACACTTAGCCAACCATCCTATTAGCTAAGATCAAAGTGTAGTATCTGTTCTTATCATCTTAGTCTAATTCTCTCTCCCCACTTACATCTTCCCTCATTCCCTTCTTTCATTTTCTCACTGAAATTGTGTAGTGTCTTTTCCCCTCTTTCAATGCAATCAAAATGGAATAGTCCATTATTTATAAAGTATTGGCACAAGGAGTAACATTTGTATGAACCTAATAAAGGGAGGTACCAGCACAATTATAATAGGATATGTGCGTACACATTAAGATGTAGATATTAAATATAGTGATTGTATGTTTTAAAGAATTTCAAATGTCAATACTGTAAGTTTTTTTTTTATATTGCAATCCTCATAATATGTTACCAGCATGTGTATTCAGAATAATATTTGGATAAAATACGAGATTTGATAAGGACAGAAAAATTAAAATATGCACATTGGTGGCATTATGAAAGGCATTCTGTATTGTCATCTTCTGTGGTTGCTTTTAGATAGGATTTTTTTTTTTTTAATATAAAGTGTTTTTTTTATTTATTTATTTATGAAAATAATAAGTAGGCCAAGATTGGTTTTAAACTTTGTAACTCTGAAGATTGAAGTAGATGTTGAATTGAGCTGTTATAATTTAGTATTAATTTGAATCCTAATGTTGTGCTCATGTCGGTAATACATTCTGAATCAAGATGGGCACTGAAGCTGAAATAGGCTGTGTGTAATATTTTTTTTATTTCAGTAATCTTATTAGGATGAGTTATTTGTATTGAACACAATTTGAAAAAGTTGAACAAAATTTATAAAAAAATTTGTGTGTTAAGGGATGATGTTGAAAAGATGCACAAAATCTATAAATATAAAAAAAAAACAACAAAAAAGCAAAAGGACCTTAGTATGTGTATGCTGAATTTTTTTTTTTTACAATTATAAATAGAAAGTCATTGCATTGTTCTGTAATTACCTAATTTGATTTTTATATATATATATATATATATATATATATATATATATATATATATATATATATATATATATATATATATATAATCACTTTTCTGTTAATTCATCCCAAATAATGTAAAGTTCACCATAAGAAATTATAAACTTTAAATCAAAGTTTGCTTTTTATATTAAATTTTTGGGACTGATTAGGAATTTTTTACAATTTAAAAGAAAAGGATCTGTTTTTGTCTTGTTTATCGGGGTGAGTGCGAGCATAAACTCCACACATAGAAATAGTGCAACCGAATCTCCCACATTTGGGGCAATTGCAAAGTGCAATGGACAGGCCTTGCTCTGGGAGAATTTGGTGTAAATTTTAATAAATATAAATTCTTTTTATTTTGAATTAATAGAAAAGATCCCCACTCCCTAACCCTAAATTTTCAGTTTTCTATTTTTGTGAAAAAAAACAGAACACAGCAAGTTTAGGAATGTAAGTAATGCTTTTTTATTGTAATTATTAGGTTGGTGCAAAAGTAATGATGTAATAATGTTGTTTTTTGACGTTAAAAAATACGTCAAAAAACGACATTATTACGTCATTATTTTTGCACCAACCTAATATTTAGCTTTGTGGTAATATTGGCACTTACTAAGCTTAGATTATAATGATACAATGTAATGCAAATGTATCTGTGTGTGTCTGTGTGTGTCTGTGTGTGTGTTGATCGAAGCTCATGCATACTGGGCTGTTACTATGAAGATGATGGCTGGATTGCAAAGATTGATCAAAAAGAGAAAAAGGAAAATGGCTAATTTCAACCTAAAATTTGTATATTGAAGTTGAGTACAGTTACTCGAGCTAGATTACCTCATTCAGATGTTCAAGAGAGATGTGTGTTCACTTTTGTCAATTGCTAAATCTAATAACTTTCCATAGAAATATAACTGATTCTGATACTCTTTTGCAACACCCTAACCCAACCATGATAACCATTATTTAGAAAGAGATATCTCCAGTAGAATTTGCATGAATCTTTCCAGAAAAAAAACAAACCAACCAAAAACATCAAATGAAATAAGTCACTTGTCACTGAATTCAAACCACCAAGCCTGGATATATTAAAAAAAAAAAAAAAAAAAATTTCTGTAGCATATAAATGCATGTTGTTTAGTTACTGATAATGAAAAAAATTTTCCCTTTCATCTAAATTTTCATGGCTGAATTTGGGAACATTTCACAGAGTAGACAAATCTACATTGTACATTTTTCAAGCATCTAGGAAAAAAAACAAAAAAAACAAACTTTTCTTTGAGACATTGTGAAAAGATTAGAACTAAAAAAAATCCTATAAAACCTGTCTGACTAATTAAAACCAACATCCTTATAGGCATCTATCTTATTTATCATATGGCTCAAATGAAAGTTAGATTCAGTGTTCAACTTCTAAGTATGCTAAGATACTAACAGCATTTATATGCTTTAATTAATTTTTCTAATTCTTTATCACTAAGATTTTAGACTAGAGTGGTAAGTTCTTCGTGGTAGGGAAAAAAACCTTGAAATAAAGTAGAAAATGGGATTTTTTCTATTAAAAAAGTAAAATATTCTAGTAATAAAACAAAATTTCTGAGCTGGAACTTGACAGAATCATTATTTTGTATAAATTTGCAATAACTAATGAAGTCAGTCACTTCTGCTCAAGTGCCAAAACCTAATTCATAATATTAACCTGACCAAACTAGTCACCATTGATCGCTGCAGGGCAAATACCCACGTGTGATTTTAGCATATGAATAGCATAGCACACATCGTCAAGAGTAGTAAAAATAAAAGTTGTTGCTTGTTTAGCAGTTAAATAAGATTTTTAAATGCTGGTTTGATTATCTTTCACAATGTTTAAACAAAAAGCTAGCAAACTTGTTGGCGACACACTTTCAGCAAAATACAGAGCTGAAGAGCCAGCTTTCCATGTTGATTTTTTTTTTTTTTTTTTTTTTTTATCAGGATGATGATAAATTATTTTGCAGTTTTTGTCAACACACCATAAATTGGACTTGGATGGACTTGCTTGTAGATCATCAGAAATTGCTGAAGCCTAAAAATTAAAGATGCCTATATAAGTAGGCTATATATTTGTATATTTTACTGTTTACACACAAGTCTCTGTTTTTCATGTGTTTTTATGATTTTGAAACAAAAACGTAAAATTGAAATTTACTGTCACGGAAGAACATGGAATTTGCTGTTTGAGAACACTAAGAACTTGCCACTCTATTTTGGACAATTTTCCATTCCAGGTCTATTTGCTTTCCAGCAGAAATGCATCTTGTTGCTATGAAACCTTTAACTAGTAAATATTTTAAAATGCAATATGACTAAGTATTGGTAACTTAATGAAATTTGCTTTTAATATTAAAATAAGATCAAGTAATGATAGCCAAGAGGAAATAATCTAATGTAAAATTTGAGTTTTGTGGCAGTAAAATCTAAAAAGAGAAATACCAGATTTATATGTTAAGATCTGTTGCAAGTTAAGCATATGAACTCCAGACATTTTTAGCTTGGAGATATTTCAGTAACACTTTCATGTGTTGATGGTTGCAAAGTATTGGAACTTTATTGAACTGATTACATTGCATCAATTGGTATACATTCTGCAAGTTTATTGAACAATCAAAGAATCAAATGTTGTGTAAATAGAAATTCTTTGTTATCTGATGACAGTTTTGTCTACTGTCAAGTTTTTGTCTTCCTGAATAATATTGTTGTAATATAGGTACCTCCACGAATTCGCTAAGAAAAAGAGCATAGTCTGATGAAAAAGACGCCAAACTTTATGAAAACAAAATTTTATCGTCTAAATGCTTATGTTTTTATGAAGAGAAAAGACCAAAGTTTTTTTTAATTATTTTTTTAAAATTTTTGCTTCTTTTTAGAAGATTCTAAATTTTGATTAAAATAACCTTGTTTCTCTTTGTACCAACATGGGCTAGTAAATAACATTGATAATTTTTAGCATGTTTTTTTTGGTATTACACACATTAATTTGCAAAATCTTGCAAAAATAAAAATAATTGTCAGATGTTAATGAAACTTTCAGAAACTATTCACAGATGATCGAAATTATTATAAATGTTTTTTTTTTTTATTAAAGTCATGGCAGAAATATTTTTTGTTATATTTATTAACACCCCCATAACTAATTTTATGAAAAACTCTAGAAATTCGAGCACGCAGGGCTTAGTGATTACAATAGTTAAAAGCACAAGGCTTTGAAGAATGCAAATCATGTTTGTTTTTTGTTTTTTTGTTTTTTTCTTAATTGGAGACAACGTACCTGAAAATCAGCTCTGAATTGTAACATACAAAACTCAATAAAACAAATATATTATTTAATTTCAAATGCTTTTATCTGTTTTTAGTTGTTTTTATGAATATGGACAATATTTTCTGAAAGGAAAAAATTTTTTCAATGAAAATTGTATTTTTAATACAATTATTTGTTATTTCTAAAATTATAATAGATTTTTACATTAAGTTTTTAAAAATATTATAACATTAGTTAAAAGCAACATCAACCTTTCAAAGTGTCCAGATGAGATCGTCATTGTCTAGCGCTTTGAAAATTGTATCGTTTGGACCAATCAGATTAGCCATGGTAATTAAAAAATGTAATTTTTGTGCTTATAATTGGGCAGTAATTATAAAGTATGGAAGACCAACCAGAATACAATTTAGTTGCATTATTTGAATTCAGCATTGTTCTCTGCTGTTAAGGCCTTTACTTTTGCAAAACACGTATGGAGAAGTTAATTTGATTTTTCAATTTCAACTGAGAAGGGTACCTATAAGTATCAGTATCATCTTATGAAATTTAACTACTGCTAAACTTTATAGTTTATATGATCTTATTTTTATATTAATCTCAGTTATGACATTTTTCCATAAATGAAATATCAAAATTAATAATAAAATGAATGGAAATACAAATAACACAGTAAAATGTAATAAATGTACATAAAATTATAGTATTTTATGTACACTTCTGATAAAAATTCATAAGAAAGGTACCTAAGATACCTTTTTCTTATGAAATTTAATCTCACTCTTAACAGTCTTATTTTTTAATTTCTTTATATTTTCCATAAAGAATCGTAAACGTAAAGATGAAAGCTAAGTACAAAAAAAAAAAAAATTAGAGCGCTGAAAGTTTTCCTTAAAAGTAACGAGGTAAATAATTTGTTCATTTAAATCTAAATAATTTCACTTCCTTCCATCCGTAGAAAGAATTATCCTCCTGTAAGTTATCTAAACATCATGAATCACATGCTGTCATCACTTGTCAAAGACGCGAAAGCTTATGACCTGCTTTGTTTTATTTTCAAATTACATTTTTTTGGCGCAGAAGCTAAGTTAAGCTTGGTTCAAAATATTTTAAATAAACATTATAATTTCTGATTTTATTAAAATCAGTTTTGAAAAAATGATAATTGATTTTTAAAAGAATATCAAAGTCAGATTTTCATCTTTTTTATCAAATGATTGAAAATGATTGATTATCTGTACTTTTTTTTTTTTTTTTTTTTTTTTTTGACAAAAAAAAAAAAAGATTTTTAACGAAAATTTTGGACGTGCTAGGAACGATTAAAAAAATGTAAAAAAAATACCCCCAAAATACTTTGATCTTTTCTCTTTAATAATAATATGAACATTAGACGATAAAAACTTGTTTTTGTCAAGTTCGGCGTCTTTTTCATCATGCTATCTCTGTTTGTTTACATTTTCGTGGAGGTACCTATTGTAATATTGATCTTTTATAGAAGAAATAATTTATCTTATTTTATGAATAATTGTTTTGGGATTGTTTAACCTCCTTGAAGTTCTGACCTATTTAAAAGGTTAACTGTCCATTCTCCTATCTCGTGTATGTTGTATTTACCAAGTAAATGAAAAGGGTGGCCAAATCTTTAACTAATTGAGTTCATCAAATCATTTAACTCTGCATACTTTATAGAATGTACAAAGTAATTGTGATCAATTAACTACAAACAATTTTAAAATAACAGTAAAATGTCTGATAAAAGCTAAATAAGTTACATTACATTATTAATGTGGTTGCTTTTTTTTTCTTCTGGAAATGTACACATTGTTTGGTATTTTTCAAACTGTTAGCAGCCTACATTGGAAAGGAACATTAATCTTCAAGCAGGATTTTAAAAAAATAAAGCAACACTTTGTAAGTAATTCAAATAATTATCTACATTTATAGTGGAAATAAGATGGTGTAAAATGGAATTTGTAATAATTTAACTGTGATATCTTCAGATTATCTATTGCAAGTTATTGTTAAGTGTTGTTTTGTTCAGACAGTCTCCAAATGAAAAGGCTTCAATTTAGGAGCCTGTCATTCATTATTTCTCATCCATACTCTGCTTATTAGTCAATCAATGTAATAATAGCCCAGGCAATGTGATAACAACCAACAAATTTAAAGATTAATAATGGTGCTCTGAATCTAACCCATTCTAGTAAGTCCCTTTCCTTTTATAATTTTGAAATTTAGATCTAATAATATTCAAATTTACTGAATTAATGATTTTCTGTTTTGAGATTTAAAAAGTTCTATAAAAACAAAACAATGAAACTTTGTTCTAAACAGGTTCTGTCATTGTTAGTTTATTTAACTATCGTTGTCGCATCTGTACGTCTCAAGAGACGCAGTGCACCATGAGCATGGGCAGGATATATGGAGAACTAGGGCTGCCCAGATGTCTAGTTTCCCCTCTCGGCCTTGCTAGCAGAGTCCAAAGGAGAGGGTAAACCAATACAGTTTGGTACCAGCACGGCTGCAGGAGTTGCCGGAAGGTAGCACAAAGTGCCATCTATCCACCTTAGGGGCTCCACTCTGGGTTTGAATACAGAATTGTCCTTCTCCTAGACCAGTTGCCATCTAAGGCTATAGAATCCAGTCTGTCCTGCTATTTACCCATAGCTGAAGGGAGAAGAGGATTCACACTTTTCCCAAGGGTATTAGCACGTAAGTGAATGTAATGGATTCAACTGGAATTCATACTCTGCTCTCTGATTCCTCAATCCAATCCGCTATCTATTACTCCACTGTGCCTCCTCTTTAGCTAAACTATATGAGATGTATAAAATAGTTTTGGACATTTAGCTTAAATTATTTTAAAATTATCTGAACAGCATTTATACCTAGAAAGAAGTATGTCTAGTATAGTGCTGTTTTTTCTTGGAATTAAAATTACATTTTTTTTTTTTTTTTTTTTTTTTTTCACTCTGACAGGTTGATGGCATATATAAAAATTGTATAAAATCTTCCAAATTGAAAGAAAAAAAAAATCTACCTCACTTCTTTATAAATGATCTTTTTAAGGCCAAATATATCAGCTGGATTTTTCTTTTTGCAATCGCTGGGTGTCTGTATGTATGTATGTGGGAGGGGAATACAACAGGGACCCTCACCTGGTTTTCCACCAAGCAACCAACAATTACCCCATATTGTGTCTCAATGCATGTCCGCATGGTAATGAAGGTTAAAACAAATGCCTCAGCAAGAAATGATAGTCACTGATATAACATAGGTGTTTTATTCAGGGCTTTACTTGCTTGGACTGTGTAGGTAGGTAACACTTGGGACAACATTTGGTATGTTTGATTAACACCTTAACTCTTCCCTTTATTCCCCCTCCCCTCAGAGCCTCTACTCATGTCAACATCTTGGAACGATTCAAGGGACAGTCTGTCTCCTGAATCTCTTGCATATTTATAAGTCTACCATTTGCCCATGCTTTGAATATTGTTGCCACATCTGGTCTGGGGCTCCTGATATATATTTAGAGATCCTTGATAAAATCCAAAGAATCTGCAATGACATTGATCCTGACATCTGGGCTTCAGTCACTTTCTCATCATTGTAATGTAGCTTGCCTTTTCTATAAATACTTTTATGGTAATTGTTCTGATGACCTTTCCTCTATAATACTTAGACTCTATGAACTAATGCTCAGTAGTAGAGTGACTGTTAGGTCTCATCATATTACAATTGAAATAGATGTAACCATAAGTTCTATGCTAATAGTTTTCTTTCTTGCATCATACTTTCCAGTCAACTTTGATTTTCAAAAAGTTAAATGCAGTGTCAATCATTATCTTGTCTTAATTTCTGTTCGTTTATTGTTCTTGCTCCTTAATATTTTCTTTTTCTTATATCCTTTCACACTTAGTAACTCCCTGCATCTCTGACTTTGTTGCCTTGCTTGGAGTGAAATGATTAAAAAAAAAGAATGTTTATTTTGGTTTATAGAAAGAAAAAAAATCTTTTAAAACATTGTGTGAAGTTTTTTTATTACTTTTGTTGTTTATATGGAAATATTACTTTGGATTAACCTGAATTGTTATTTAAATCTGTGACCTTTTTAAATGATTCAATTTTTAGTTTGAATTTCTAGGTCAGTGTTATTGCTCTGTAAAATTAGATGTTGCATTTTTTTTTTATTTTTTTATTTTTTTTTTTTTTTGTAACAAATAAATTGGATGATATTAGTGCCATAAAATTTTGAAATGACATTCATATTTTGAGTAGCCTAAATGTTGTAACTAGTGAGCTGCAAAATTTAGTACAGCAAAAATACCCTCACCTGGAAACTAAATTTCATCAACGTGTTCAGAAAAGTCTTTTCTCTTCCAGTATGTAATTAAAATGAGCCAGTTGCTCATTTTAGCCTTGTGCAGTACTAGCCTGTCCAGGTTTCAGCAATTTTTAACAAAGAATTCTCTTTGAATCTCACTAAGCTACTTCTTTTTCTTTGCTGCTGAAATATTGAATGCTGTCTTGAATTGAACCACAATTTTATTTTATATTGTCATAAACCTTTTTTCCCCATCAGTGAGTCATTTGCTCATAAATGACTTTTGTATGTCTTAGCATGAAGAAAAGTGTTTAAACCCTGCTTAATAGACCTTTTTGTCATGTGATGCATTTTTCTTCAGTAATTTCCCTGGTGTTTGACTAATTATACAATCAATAAATTGCTCAATAAACTTCTAAGATTTCTCTAACATTGTGCAAAAAATAGATGGTATTAGGAACTTTTGTACTGACCTAATGCATTGATTCTTTTGGACCAGGTTCCTTATTTCTGTTGTCTGTATTGTACCATATGTCTGATTTGATGAAAAAGAAAATAAGGCCTAAGGCTCAAAAAATAGAAAACTGACCTGTAGAAAGACTGCTTGAAACTTAACTGAGTGGATAGTTATAGCTCATTGGATTGGATAATGTAAGAAATAGTCAACAATCAAATGTTCTGAAATTCCTTAAGTCCATTGGATATGACATGTAAAGGAATATCTAACATTTGGTGAAAGGTTACCAAATGTGGTATTTCTGAAGACCAAGAGGTACAGTGGCAAAAGCCTTTTGATAAAAACAGACCAGCAAAGTAGCATTTACTTTTAGTATGCCATTTGCGGTTTGTTATCTCTCTCGTTACAGGCAATATGCTCTTATCTCTGAGGGTCATGTTGAGTAATCAGAAATTAATGTATCCATGAATAATAAATAACTAGTAGACAAGCTTAGCATTTTGGTGTTGTGTAATTTCAGTGTTGACTGATCTCTTATCCTCCTGGGTGATCTCCTTTTTGTAGTCTTAGTCATCCTTTTTATTAGCTTTATTTCTACTGTATTTGGTTGGTACCGTGTCAGGGTTGCCAGTACATGTACAATAAGCTACTTGTTAAAGATGGAATAGTTGATGAACCTTATTACCATAATAGAGCTAGTTTTATAAGTTATTATTGTATATCAAAAACTGTTCCCTCTAAAAGATTCATTGTTAAAAGATTGTTGGGTTAAGAATCGGTTGATTGTATTTTCTTTCTACTGAGCAGAATGGAATGAGGACACAGTCTCTTGATATTTTTCATTCTCTGGTTAGTGTTGAAGTAGAGGAGAAAATCTGAGAAAGGAACAACCATAAGTGGGGAGGTTTGTACAGTGGAGAAACCCAAGTTAAAGGGAAAATAAGGATTTAAAAAAATAATTGTAAAATAAGAAAAGTTCTTAGTTTTACAACAAAAGGTCAGTTATAGTAACAACTTTATTTTGAAACTTAATCAACATAGAAACACTTTTATGTATAAGTAAAAGATTAGTGGGGTTCCATTTTGATTTGTACAATTAAAAACAAAAAAATTAAGTTTGATGTGCTTCTATAAGCCAATATAGAAAACATTACCTGTGCTCTCTGTAGCTTAAATTTAAGTATATTATTGCCGCAGTTATTATAAAGTGGAAAACTTCACTACTGTTTTATCAAGTATTCTTGAAAAAGTGTCATTTCAATAGGTTACTCAAATTTGTTTTATGAAAGTGTGTTTTTTTTTTATTTTATTTTATTTATTTTTTTTTAGTTAAAAAAAAAACCAACAAAAAAAACAACATAAATATTAGATTAAATCAAATAATTTCTGTTTTTGTTTATCAAATTTATTAATCAAAAAACAAAGCACAATTACATTTTATTCAATTATATATTGTCCATTATTAGCAATGACTTGTTGCCACTTATCAGATGTCTCTGATAATTTTTGCATAGAATTCCACAGCTCTTAATGTGAAAGGCTTTGGCAAAATCTTGTTTTTTATTAGAAAATTTTCATCATCAAAGCATTTTGCAGTAATCAAAAAAGGTAATGATCAGTTTGGATGGAGTAGAACAAATTCATGTTTTTTTTGTTTTTTTTTTTGTTTTTTTTGTTTTTTTGTTTTTTTATAGGAGAACAATATTCCAATTTGATCAGTACAGGATGCTATTTCAGCAAATGTTTATTGACAAATTGAAGTTGCTGAATGCTTAAATGTGCATTACTGTTTCATTACATTTTAAGATCTTGAAATGAATAATATCCTTATGAACTCTTTACATGTACAAAATTAGCTTTCTTCCATGAAGCTAAGCTTTTGGTGTCTATTGCGGAGATCCTTGTCAATCCACTGCACTGCTTTATGTTCTGCATATTGTAATTTAGTGTAGTTCAAATTTATTCTTAACTGCCATATATGGTTAGTAGTTCAGATGATACATTTGTCAGTAGAATTGATTTCCAAAAATTGTAAATTAGTTATGACTCAAGTGATATCAAGAAATACAAAAGAAAGTTGTCTGTTATAATCATGCAATTATTTATTAAAACTGGTTGCATTTATGAGTTCATCATTTTTTGTTTGTGTACAGTTAATGTATACAGTTCAGTGTAGGTACAGATTTGTAATACCCAAGGTTTAAAATGAATTAAAAAAAAAAGATTTTCTTGAAGCTTTTATTTTAGTTTTAATTTCAAGCTAATAGAGTAAATTTAATATTTCAAATAAACAGTACTTTACTCTATTTTAAAATCTAATTTTAAATTGACTCTAATGGGTTTTTATTTTTTATTTTTTGCTAAAATGGCTGATTACTGCCTTTGCTTTTAGCCGTCTTTCATTGCAATGTAATTCTCTTAAAAAAATCTTCCAAAAATAAAATATATTTTCCTGAAACTTTATTTGAGGAATATTAGTTGATTTAAAGTATAATTAATCTGATTTGAAACAAATATTGTTACTTTAAAATATCACAGAAATGCATTCTTTTAGCACAGCATGAGCTGTTTACTTAAGATGTTGACTGCTTCTTGACAGGTGTATGTTTATTTAAGGTTTTTTCCATGGTGGGGAGTGGGGGTTGGCTTTATCTGTAAAAAACAAACAAACAAATAATTGCAGAATATAACATGAACACCTTTTCCATGTAATTTTTAAGTATTCATTAATCTGAAAAATTTAGGAAAGCTATATGAAAGCTATTAAAAGCTTTTCTAATTAAATAATGTCTTAGTTTTACTTTTATTGTATTTTTTATTAATTTAAATTTTCCAAGGAGTTCTGCTTTTAACTATTATAAATATTAAGGGGGTGATTTTAATTTCTCAAAATTTCATAAAATTAAGTGGGGTTATGGGTAATACATGTGGGGTGGGGGAATTTACCTAGATTTTCTTAAAAAAAAAAAAAAAAAAAAAAAAATCTAAAATAATTCCATTCATTTGTGAAAGTTTCATTAAAATCTGCCAGTTATTTGATTTTTGCAAGAAATTCCAAATTGGTGTGTTTTTTTTTTTTTTTTTTTTATACTGCAAAAAAGAAAAGAAAAATTTCCTATACTAATCTTCTTTGTCTCTAGAAAGAATAAAATAATCAAAAAATACTTTGGGCTTTCCTCTTAAACATTTTGGCATTAAAACTTTAATTTTTATCAAGTTTGGGGCCTTTTTTCATCATAGTATTTTTTTTCCTTCTCTACAGCAAATTAGTGAACATACCTAGTTTAGTGTGGAGTTTTTATTTTGATAAGTTGTATTTGGTAATCTCACTGTCTCTTCTACAAAATTTATGGATGTCATAATGTCCAGTTCACCTCTTCTGACTAGAAAGATATGGTTTGAAATGTTTTTCCCTCTTTACAAAAGTAATAAAGATATACTTTTATTTATTTTTTTAAAAAATCTAATGTAATTATCATATCTGTGTGTGGCCTTTAATTTTACCCATCACTTACTTTTCTATGCATGTATTAAACTCAAATATACATAAAAATGATTCATGGGCTATTTATTTTGTACACACACAGGTTTTCTATATATATATATATATATATATATATATATATATATATACATATATATATAAAAAGAAGAAATATAGTGTTAAGATGTGCTATATTTATGGGATAAAGTGCTCAATATCGGATAGTGTGATGATTGCATGGAACAGACTGTCACCTCTAACTGTTGACTTCTATGTTCACTTTTATATTTATAAATATATAAATGTGTGTGTTTGTGTTTTCATATCTGAAAAAATTCTAAATGTAGAATTCTGTTTGAAAAAAATTGTTTAAAAAAACAAATTGGACAAGCAGAAAATTTTCCTAAAAAAAAAAAAAAAACATTAGTAAGAGATCTGTCTTCACTCTTCAAAACAATGTAAACTTAAGTCATTTGATATAAAATAACTGCTTTTTAGAAGATATCAGCTTTATAACAAGGCATATAAGTGCTGGTTATTGACTGGAATATATACTTAGAGATTACAATATATGGAAATAACTGAAGTTATGTATGTGGCACAGCATAAATGAATTTTAAGATGGCTTAGCTTTTAGATTTTATCACCTTAACAAGCGTAACATTTGAAACTGATCTTCCTGTTTCATTTCTGGCTGGAAGTGTTTTTGCCATAACTTTTTTTCATTACTTTCAAATGTGACTTTTTTCTATAACTCTATAGCAGTTGTATTTTAAGATATTTATACAAAAAAGAAGAAAGGTCTTACATTCCCCCTCTTAATTTGGCATACCCAAGACAATTTTATTTTTACTTCTAAAAGAGAAATGATGAGAAAAACTTAATTCATGCTATCCTGAAAGATGTTAAAAATGTAGTGTGAAATAGATATTTTATTTTTCTTTTTTTTTCTTTTCTTTTCTTTTTTGGTATGATTTCACATAGTAGTGTCTTTGGGAAGATGCCAATATACAAAGCGCTGTTTTAGGATTTAGTTTGAGGATATGGTAAAGGAAGAAAGATGTAAAGAGGAAAATAAAAGAAAATATTTTCATGATAAAAGAATACCAAGGATATCTTTTATTTGGAAATATTTGTATTTTTAAATTTATTTACTTTAATATAATTTATTGAGAAAACTTAAGACTTGTAATGTTTGCTTTAAGAAAAAGTAAGACGTTATTTAGAAGTATTGTTAAAGTAACTTTGATTCAAAATTGGCAGGAATAGTAATCGTGAAAATTATTGAAATACAGGGTGCGATAGATAAATTGTCGTCTAAATTATGCAAAAAACGAAAATAATACTGACATCTCATTTTAAGATAGATATATTTACCAAAATTACACAAAAATATCTTGAAATATTAAAGAGTAAATTTATTCAATAAAATTGCCATTGGGTTTGACCACAGCCTCCAGACGACTTCGGAATTTCCTGCAGCTCTTCTGGACTGTCTTAAGTTGGTGTATGCTGATATAATCCTTGCCTTCAGTTGATTTTTGGTGTTACAAAGAGTTTTGTTGGTCTCTCGCTCAACTGTACCCCACGTAATAATCAAGTGGGTTGCAGTCTGGGAAGTTAGGTGGCCAGATATAAGGTGTGATGTGGTTGCAGAAATTGTCTGACAGCCATGGTTGGGTTTTCTTGCTTGTGTAGCATAGTGAAGAGTCCTGTTGCAAGACAGGGTCTTCCAGCAGCCACCATCTTGACCCAGGCAGCACTACTTCCTCAAGGCACTTGATGTAGGCCAGTGTGTTGAGTCTGAGACCCTCACCAACAAATTTGGGAGTTGTTTTCGTATCAGAATGATCAGTGTGAGTTTTCCGAGCTGTTGTACCTTCATAATCACCATTAGACTCATCCAACTCTTTCCAAATCCTCTGCACTGTCCTCAGATTGACATCCAAGCACTCTGAAATGTTTGTAATGGAGCTTCTAGCAAAAAATGCCAAGCAGTACAGAATGCCATTTCCAAATTTCTGGTGGAGCGAATTGTGCCATGGTGCACTTTTTCTCACAGATGGTGCTCAACTCTGACCCTACTATACTGTACAGTTGATAAAATCAAAAGCAAACACTGTGCATACCTGAAATTAAAAATATAAAATGGTGCCAATTTACCCATTGCACTCTGTAAATATACAAGATTCTTGCAAATACCAAGTAAGATATACAATACATTCTAGTTTAGTGGGTGTAATTTAAATGGCGATGCTGCTTGGTACTTTTGACTTTTAATAATCCTAAACCTAACTCTCAATTTACAAAATATTTATCTGCAGACTTATAATGAGTCCAAAAATGTATATATGTACTTTGTTTAAAAGCAATTGTTACCTGAATGTTAAGCTCTTTCATAAAAAATCTATCTATAAAAGGCAGGATGTGTGTGTGTAACGAATGCACGGCTACAATTTTTGATGGATTTCCACCAAAATTTACATGCATATGCTCCAAGTTAGCGGGACAGCCAAGACTGACTTTGCATTTCCCAACTCCCATTTGATAGTGGAAATAATCGATTTTTTTCATGCTTCTATGGCAGTTTTCATGTAGTTTGCGGACATTTTCTACTGGCCATAGTGAGTCTATAGCTGGCTGCCACGAATAGGCAGGAAAATTTTATTGGCCAGCATGAGAGCCAACAACTGACTGACATGAATGTTAACTAGCCTGCTAAAAAAATCGATAGCTGCATTCGTCAAAAGTGGGGAAAAATTTAAATCTGCATGGCACTTTACTCCAATTGGCTCATTCGCTTGCTTAAACTCAACGTTGATTCTGATTCTGTAGAACTGGGTTAGGTGTGAAAAAGTATTTGTTGTTAACATTCTTTTTTCATTTTTTCCAGTTACGAGTCCTTTTTTAAAGCTGATCGTTTTGTGTTCATTTTGTTTAGTTCTTTTTTCGTAACAGATTTAATATTTAGTATAGAGCTTAGAAAAAATTTGCAGTGTGAGATAGGCAAGAAGTATAAATATTCATACACTTGAAAAATTGTATTTTTATAAATGTAAAAGCCTGAAATAAAACGAATCTCGGCATATTTTATGTATAAAGACACATACAATTAAAAAATAATAATAAACTTAATTCTTATTCAAACAGAAATTAATGCATTTTTTTAATTCTAACTGGTGAAAAAAGTATTCGTACAAATCAATTATTAGAATGAAATAATCAATTAATTATGAAAAAAGTATATTCTAGAATGTTCCAGTAAAGTTATCAGTAATTATAGTTCACGCTATTAGCCATTATCAGAGCATTCTGCAATTTCTAGTCTTACGAGAAGGTTCTAATGTCTAAAGGTAAAGAATTGACTATTTCACAAAAACAACATATTTTGTCTCTTGGAAAGATGGGAACAGTTACAGAATGATTTCTAACAACCTGAATATTCCTTTTACTACAATTGCTTCGTTCATTGCAATGTTTAAAACTCGTGACAGCGTTGAAAACCAAAGATGAACAGGTGCTCCGAGGAAGATTTCTCTAAGATCAGTAAGGATATTAGGAC